>JABTXL010007333.1:11518053-11538112 GCA_025134845.1 Neodon shergylaensis
GTGTGTGTGTGTGTGTGTGTGTGTGTGTGTGTGTGTGTGTGTGTGTGAGAGAGAGAGAGAGAGCTTTTTACCCATGTTTACCAGGTAAATCAATAAATAGAAGGTGTTAGCCAAGCATGGTGGCATGCACCATTAACCTCAGCATTTGGAAGGCAGAAAGGTAGGTGTATCTCTGAGATTTCGAGGCCAGACAAGACTACATAGTAAGACCCTTAATTTCAGATTCAGAAAACTTAAATGTACTGATTGAACCAATGTGAAATTTGTTCTCTGCAGAACCCCACAGTTTTGGTCTCAAGGAAGGGAGTTGACGCAATAGAGTAAATTAGCTTCCAGTGTTTCCCAGGTGGCTCTGAAGCTTTCAAATTAGTAAGACCTTTTTGAAATAGCAGCTTTATTGAGATTGTATTCACATATTGTACAGTTTACCCAGAGTGTACAAATCAATGGTTTTCTTATGCCCACAATCATAAAATTTATCATGCTCTGTTCTTGGAACATTTTCCTCACCCCTAAAGAGACGCTACCATTAGTCACCACCTGTCTCTCCCTCTACCCTAGTGGTTCTCAACTGTGGGTCAGATGACCCTTTCATAGGGTTGCATATCAGATATTTACATCACGGCTCATAACAGTAGCAAAATTAGTTATGAAATTCTGTGGTTGGGGTTACCACAACGGAGCGATCTGTATTAAAGGGATGCAGTGTTAGGAAGATTGAGAAGCACTACTTTACCCAAACCTAGCAACACTACACTCATCTGCTTTCTGTCAGTTTCCCTATTCTGGATAGTTCATATAAACGGATACATACAACTGTGGTCCAGTAAGAGTCATCTGGGTATGGCATATACCAGCCCCTCCTTACAGTTCTGATGCCCTTTTGTGTGAACGGCATAGACTACATTTTATTCATCTCTTCTTCGGGTAGGCTGTTTCTACTCCTTTGTTATTAAAATGGTGCTGTGTACATGGACAGAGTTTTTATGGGCAAGGTTTCCTTCTCTTGGGTGTACATACACTCCAAAGTGGCATTGCTGGGTCCTGTGACTTGTGAGGAACATGTGCGCTTTTTTGCTTGTGAGTATTCAGTAGTCCTACTACCATCTGTTAAAATATTAAGGTGTTTTAAAGATAAAATTTGGGGATTAAAGAGCTGAAGAGGTAGCTTATTTGGCAAAGTGCTTGCAAGGGAAGCAGAAAGACCCAAGTTCAGAGTTGCAGCTAGCATGAACCTACAATCCCCTCACTAAAGAGGTAGAGACAGCGGGAAAGGGTCCCTGAAGGCTCTCGGTGGCCAGCCTGACTGAATCTGAGCTTCAGGGTTAGGTAGAGACTCTGTCTCAAATCACACAGATTTGAGGAGCTGAGGGGATGGTTCCGTGTGGTACAGATGGAGCTGAGGGGATGGTTCCGTGGTACAGATGGAGCCGAGGGGATGGTTCCATGGGTACAGATGGAGCCGAGGGGATGGTTCTGTGGGTACAGGTTAAACATGGAGACCTGAGTTTGAATTTACAGCACCCACTAAAAACCTGGGCATGGTTATAAACATGCCTGTAACCCCAACAAAAACTGAAAACAGTAAGTTTTCAGTCCCATGAAAGACTTTTTTTTTTAAGATTTATTTTATATGTAAAAGGTGTTTTGCTTGCATGTATAGAAGTGTGCCATGTACATGCTGTTGAGGCCAGAAGACATTGATTAAATCCTATGGAACTAGAGTTGAGAATGGTTGTGATCCACCATCCAGGTATAGGGAGGGACCAAACCTAGCACTTCTGCAAAGGCAGTAAGTGCTCAGCCGCTGTGCCATCTCCACTGCACAGAGACTGGCCCTGTGGGCAGAGAACAGTAGAGTAAGGCTCCAGCATTCTCTTGGATTCACATGTCCCTCCCTGTACACCCACATGTATGTAACACACACACAATATATTAACAAACCTACCATCTACCCCCCAAAATACATTTGTTCTCAGAACTAGAAAGGTTTGATTCGCAGGCTCCCACTGTGGCTCACAGCGGTGGTTCTGTTCCGGGGGATCATATGCCCTCTTCTGGCTTCTGTGGTCACCAGGCATACATGTGGTGTGTATGTGCCAGCAAACTGTCATGCACATTCAAAACAGAAGTTCTCCAGTATAGGGGTCAGCCATGTTCCACAGTTCAGTCTGATCTAACTGGTCCCTTACTCTGACCGTAATCACCACCCTCAGAGTAGCTTGCTAAGCACATTTGGTATGTCGTTTTGAAAACACATTTGTTCTATCTTCTTTTTGAAAACAGGAAAGTTCTGTGGGATAACACACTAGACCAGTATATGACCTGACACTTCCATAAAAACACTTTTTTGAAGGCTTCTCCCTTGAGGGGACATGTAGTCCTCCTCCCTGGGGGAGCGTGTGTCCCCTCTGCTGACTATGACTGTTGTGCTCTTCTCGTTAAGTCCTAACTTGTCCTCTCACGGAGCTTTAAAGGGCAGGCTAGTTTCTTAGCACCACCTGTTGTCCTGTCCTGAGGTTTGGGTGTATGTATAAGGAACGTCAGTTCTGTTTCAGCCTCATTTCCCACACCTCTGTTTCCCCAGGTGTCTGGCCAGAAGGATCCGATGGAACAGACATCAATGCACTGGTGCGGTCCCACAATAGAAGAGTGATAGCTGTGGCCGATGATTTCTGTAAAGTTCACCTGTTTCAGTATCCATGCTCCAAGGCAAAGGTTAGCTCAGCTCAGCAGAACCCAGTGCTGCCTTACCTTCTGCTTGGAGATACCTGCGGGGTCGCCAGCTGTCTTGGTGATAACACTGCACGGCCTGCTCAATTGTCCTCTTCTCACACTAGGGGGTGGACCATTGATAGTGTCCTATTCTGAGACAGGGTCTTGTTGGCCTTGGATTCACAGCATTCCTTCTGCCTTTGGCCCCCAGGTCCTGTCATTACAGGTGTGCACTGTCATCCCAGGCTCTTTCTGCCTTTATATAAATAAACAGGAAAATCCTGCCAGTTTTATTCCTCGGATCTGATGTAATTTAAACTAGCCTGTTTTCATAAGCTGACTGGGTCTCCCTAGTCATCTCTATTGCTCTAAGCAGGCACATAAAGAATGAGTTTAATTTTCCCATCTGATTTATTTTCTAGGCTCCCAGTCACAAGTACAGTGCACACAGCAGCCACGTGACCAACGTCAGTTTTACTCATAATGACAGTCACCTAATTTCAACTGGCGGGAAAGATATGAGCATCATTCAGTGGAAGCTTGTGGAAAAGTTACCTTTACCTCAAAATGAGGTCCTAACAGACAGCAGTCTATCCAAAGCCCCTGCCTCTTCCACTGAAGATGCCAGGCAGTGTAACCCTCCTCCGCTGCCTCCTTCCCAACCGTTAACTGAGACAGTTGAAGAAGAAAGAACAAGCAGCTCCCCCACGCTTGCGGAGAACAGCCTGGAGCAGAGCGAGGTGGGCACTGAAGACCTCGGTGCGGTGATTGATGAAGAGCCTGCCAGTGAGTTAGGCGAGAAGCAGGGAGCCACTGACCTGCCTGAGGACCAGCAAGGTGCACCACCCCTGTGCTAAAACCCAGGCTCCAGTGCTCCCTTGGCTGCCTGTGATATGATGGAGTCAGATAACATGTTGGGCAGTGATGGGGAATCACTGTAGATGGAGGTTTGTTTCCCATGTGTTTGGGTGTTCCTCAGTAGTCTGAGCTGCCATCTGTGAAATACAGCAAACCAAAGGTTGTTTGGTATATGTTGACAACTAAACCAAACTTAAAATAGCAGTGGAGACTGACAGGTGAAGGTCTGAGAAGTCACCATGTGTGGTGTGAATACTGGAAACAGAACTGCAGTTGTACCCATCGACATAAACCCCTTATCTGAACGTGACAGAGGCATCACAAACACCAGTGCTCCTACAGGCTCAGACTGCCTTTTTTTCCTGATACAGAAAAAGGAAGCAGGAAAGTGATCTTACTGTGATACTATCCCACTCGAGTATCTAATGGGAACTTTTTAAGTAAGGAAAGCTTCAGTGTTGCCAAGTGTGGTGGTGTTGCCTTCTTCTGTAATACTGCATTTTCTTACACTACCAGTAGATGTCCGGATGTGCTCGGGAGGCTACTCTAGAAGATGCCTTCTCTCGTTAAAACAAGGAACAGCCCTTAGTTTCTGTGGACAGATACTTTAACCTAGAAGCAAGCATTGGTTTGTTGAAGAGCTTTTAATGTATATTAAACCATGATTCTGAGAGATGGTGGGTCCTCCAAGGAGTCCTTTACTGGCCTGAACATTCTCTGATGTTTGGCATTCAAGGGAACGAAAACAGAACCGCATGCCTTTAAAAGATGAACTGTAACGTTGACTGCTAACCTTCACTAGCCTTCAGCACTATCTGTTCCCTCAGTAGAAGTAGTTTAAATGGTTGAATTGGTGCTTGAATTCATTGGTTCAGTTGTAATTTTTATACAGACTTCTTACACCAAGGGATGTCTTTTCTTTTTTTACAGAAGTGTGGTAGTCACAGTTCTGCCTAGTAGGGTGCACCCTTTGCAGATGTGCTGTCTGTGGGCGTTTCCTTCCTCTGCAAGCCTTGCAGCCCTGTACAGCTAGCTTAGGTTTGGGCAGTGCATGTGTTGGTATACAAGGGGAAGGGGCTTTTTTCCAAGTTTTGTCAGATAACTATTTTTCTGAAATATGTTTCCTACTTAAATGACTGACAAGTGTGCATTTCCTATGTTTGTTTATACTTTGATTACAAAAACTGTTTATTTTTTTTAACTTGCTACATTGTTTTCATACTTTTTTGTTGTTGGATTATGTTTAGAAACTTTTCATAAGTTCAGAAGTCTTAAGTATGCAGACGTTTACGTGATTGTGCCATTCCAAAGTGCATCAGAACTGTCATTCCCTTCTCGTGTCTTCTCAGGAGTAACACATATCAGGTATTCATCATTGGAAATATGAACGCTCCAGGGAACTCCCACGGACACTAGGAGACTTGTACTCACGCGCTGTATGGAAGGGTGTGTGCAGAAGGACAAGTGGAGACCTGTGTATCTCTAGATAGGATGCACACTTCAAAATGTTCGCAGTATAAGTCTCTGTCTAGGTATATGTCCATGTATCTCTCCTTTTGTTTACAACATTTTTTTTAATTAAGGAAAAAAACACCTCAAAGTAGCTCTCTTCCAAAGAAGAGATTCTAAGCCACCTGAACTCAGTTCAGTCTGTACCCAGTTACCAGAGAGCACAGCTTCAGGCATCTGCCCCCATTAGCAGTGGTGGTGGAATCGAGTCCTTGGAGAAGGATCCTAGGAGGGGAAAGTACATTTCTTCAGTGCCTGGAGAAACAGCTCTCCACACACAGGGACTTTATCTGGGGACGTCTGTCACCTTTGGGGTTGCCATGTACAATGAGATTTATAATCATGATACTCTTGGGTGGTAGTTTCCAAAGACACTACTCCTGTGCAGACAGCGTGCCAGCCCCTTGTGCTGGCAACTACTGTTTCATGTCAGTCAGACCTGTGATAATGGCTGGAAGGATGTGGGATTATGAATTGTGTAAATGTTTTCTTAGAAAAACTTGTGAATGAAAATGAACCCGAGTGTTTCATGTGAAGATGAGCCATTTCTATCATGCATTCCGATGTCATGGCAGAAAATTTTGAAGATTAAAAAATGAGATAATCAATGTTTCCTTTGCCTTTTTTTGTTTGGTGGTGGTTGTTGAAGACAGTCTTGCTATGTGTCCCAGGCTGGCCTTGAACTTGTGGCAGTCCACCTGCCTCTGCCTTGAAAGTTATTACAGGCAGGCTCCACTGTACTCAGTTCCTTGGTGTTTTTTACATGTGTCTTAAATCGGTTTATTCTGGTACTTCGTGTGATGACCCAGATCTCAGAAAGTATAGCAGTGGAGGAGGAGACACCTGTTCGCTGCTGTCATGGACACACTCCTGGTAGTGGGAAACCTCATGCCACTAGAGGAAACTGGTTCTGATGTGTGCACCAGTTAATAGGGACTAGTGCAGCTTCCAGTTGTTTCAGAGCTGTGTTTTCTCTAATGTTTAACATCAGGCGGTCCTGGTGGTTCTTGTTACCCTCGTGGCCTGGCTGCTTCCTGGTGCTGGTCTTTTGAAGGCCTTGTACCCAACAAACTGGCATCCCCTGCTTTCCTCCCATATCTTAGCAATGCGCATCCTCCACAACACAACCGTGAGCTGACTACACAGGCATCTGTACTCATGGGAACTTACTTAACTCTGATGGATGCACGGTCACAGCCCTTCACACAGACTTAGCCATGAGAGGTTTTATCAGGTATGGTGACACACGCCCTTAATAATCTCAGGGCTGGGGAAGCAGAAGCAGTCCCAGTCAGTCCTTTTGAGTTCTAGGGCAGCCTATTCTACATAACCAGCCAGGGCTGGAGCCCTTAGCTGAGGAATCGAGGCAGGAAGGCCAAATAGCTAGCCCAGTCTCACTTAGCCAGGGTCATGCCAGGACTACATGCTTAAAAGGCTCCAGAAAGACTACACAGGAACAAGGAGGCTACAAGGGTAGGACTCTGTTTTTGCAAAGGAGATGGAACCAAGTAGGGAGCCACTAACAGTCTCCTTGCCCAGGAGTGTGGTCCATTGCCTGCAGACATGTTGCATATATGTTATTGCCACTAGGCCCTGTTGGAGAAGAATGTGCCCAGGATTGCCCCAAACTCACACCTAAGAAACATGGGATCCAGGTGTTTTCCAAAAACAAAAAGGCTGCAGCACTTCCTGCAGGGGCCACACCTCCCTATGTAAGCTGCTGTGTTCACCTTCTGAGGGCCCTCTCTGGTGCTGTTCTAGTCTCGCCACTCAGCCCATTCTCAGTTCCAGCCAAAGGAACCTAGAGGGGAACAGACTAGTGACTTCACTTGCCACTTGATGAGCCACCGCCTTGAAACTAGTTTACTGAGCTTGTATCCTAGCGCTTCTCCAGTCCGGAAGACCAGCAGAAGCACTCGGTGATCCCTCCCCACCCACAGAAGCTTCAGTGGTGATGGCCAGCAGTCCCAAGTTCCATTGTCACCACTCAGTAGACGGGACTGAGGAGCCCAGTAACTTAAACAGATGGCCACTGGCCACAGTTTGAAGGCTCTGCCCATGCAACCAGACCCCATGCTCTCACCTCCAGATTATACTCGGGAAGATGGGTGATGGCTCCTAAGAGACCCTCGGATGAGTTAGCCAGGTAGAGAAAACTTCAGGCTCAACAGTGTCAAAAAATGAAGGACCTTGTAAGAGACAACAGAGTAGTGGTGGCCAGGAAAATGAAGGAGCACTGGGACTACAAAAGGGTGGCACCAGGGTGCTCATTTTTTTTTTGTTTGTTTTCTAAAGACTGTATCTTGAAAGATGGTGGTTGCTTGAACGTGTGTGTGAATTACCTGGCATCAGAGCCTAGGACTGGTTGGTAGGTAGAATAGATAAGATCGATAAACTGGGAAACATCTGTGAATTAAATTTAACTATCAATTTCCTTTAATACACAGTTATATAAAGTTTCACCACTGGTGGAAAATGAGGAAGGGGTTACAGGACTCTTGAGTTTTAAGCTTCATGTTAATCTCTGATTTCAAAATGAACTTAAAACATAGTAAAACAAAAAATACATGGGAACTTTCCCCTTTTGCATTTTTTAAAAGAAAAGTATGAAACACTTCACGAATTTGTGTTTCATCCTTGCGCAGGGGTCATGCTAATCTCTGTATCGTTCCAGTTTTAGTGTATGTGCTGCCAAAGCAAGCACAACCCTTTTGCATTTTTGAAGAGAACATGCAGCATTCATGGGACCATTTTACAACAAAACACAGTGTCTTGTGTAGACCAGGGTGACCTTGAACTTCCCATATAGCTGAAAATAACATTAAAGATTCTACCCCCACCTACTACGTGCTGAGCTCACGGGCATGGACTACCATGCTTATTTTATATAGTGTTGGCAGTTGAACTGAGGGCATTGTATATGTAGGCAAGCATTCTGCCAACTCCCTGAGCTACACTCCCAGCGAAGCCCTTTCTGGCCTTGTGCATTTGTGTATTCTACTCCAGCTCAGATGGCTTTGTGCAACTGGGTGGCTTTGCTATCACAGGTGTCTGAGTCAATTTCTTGTGTTTTGGTCACAAAGGGACCTGAAGGTGAACTTCTGAGGTGTGACAGCAGGAGGTCACAGGTTTGGCAACCCAAGCCTCATCTGGTCCATTCCAGTCCCAGCAGTTGGTATATGTTAGCTTGTTCTTACCCAAAATGCACGGGATCTCTTTGATTTTTTTAATTGTTTGCATCACATAATGAGATATCGATGGATGGGACCCAAGTCTAACATAAAATCCATATATGTGTTTCAAATACACACATACACAGCTGGCAGGTTCACACTAAATGCCTGTGCACCCTGAGAGTGGCCTGTCACGTGAGATCAGGCGTGGAGTCTTAGTACTCAAAAGTTTCAGGTTTTGGAACATTTCAGATTTAGACTTCTCAAGTTAGGGATATTTGCCCTCTCTGTAGCAGCTCCCACTTCCTGCATCAAATGGGGGCACATAGCCTTTGCTGTGTGCCCTGTTGTTGAGGCAGGACATCCTTTCTCTTTCCCACACCTGTTTTTTTGCTTCAAGAGGCACTATTTGCTCTTGTTCTTGGAACCCTCTCCTAAAGCTACCCAGGCGCGCTCTCCTGGTGCCTGCCCTGAGCTGTGTTCCTTTGTTCAGAATCGATCATATGAAAGGGAACTCAGGATGAGCAGCCCCGGGAGGCTCCTTCATCACAGCGAGACCATCAGCTTTCTCCCAAGTGACCGTGTTCGATGTGACTGTTTGCTGCCCCCGCGTATCTCATCACCAGAATCATTAGCAAAAATATGTGCTGGGCCTTGACATTTCCATTTAGAAGATGAATTAATTCTGAGCAGAACCTAGAGTCCCCTTGGCAGGATTTATACAATCCCAGAGCCCTCCACCCCTACCTAGGAGACCAGCTTTCTGCTGGGGGCCCATGAAGAATCTAACAAAAACCTAACCACAGTCCCACCATACCACCCCATCCCATAATGTCATCTCGGCCAGTGATACCGCTGTCTGTAGACATTACTGTGGTGTTCACATAAGGAAGAAATCACCCAGATCTCCATTAAGTGATTGCACAAGCCTGCTGGCCATAGGTGAAAAAGACCCAGTTTTAGCCAGTAATTACTTAGTTCCCGTGAATGTGTTGCCTGTGGACGGTGGAGGTGAAGATAAATGCTTGCTACCTGCCTGACTTGCCTCAGCTTCTGGCCCCACGAGGAAGGAGAGATAGAGTTTGGGGCACTATCCCCCATCTGCTCAGGCAAGGCCAGACCTCTGGGTATGATGTCATTAGCTATCTTGATTCCTGGAACAGGAAAATCTGGCCCCTTCAGAGTACAACAGCGTCTGTCCTGGAAGGCCACAGTGTTAGGACCTGCAGGAGAGCAGGCAGATGGCTCCAGTAATGACGCTGCCATTCAGTCAACAAAACTGACATTGTATCAATGGGAAATGTTAAGGTAGGCTTTTCTTTCTTTTTTTTTAATAAGTGATAATAATCAATTGAGTTTTCATTAAACATTAACAAATTTAAAGGCAAGAATTTGTCCAAGAAACCACTCAAGAAGCCAGGTACAAACATGCAAGACTTCATAGAATGCGCCCTAGCCCTGAGGATCTCAGCAATTGCTCTTTTCTCCTCCATGTTCTCAGTGTCCCAGCCACTGTGCCCCTGACTCACATACCTAAGGGACTCACAGCTAGTAGAAACCTGGGCGGACACACAGGTAGAGCAGCCTCCAGTCCCCCGTAGTTCCCGGGCCTCACCTCAAGCCTGTTCCCTCTCCAGTCCATCACCCCAGGCCTCAACACTGGAATTGGTGACTGTCCCCAGAACAGACCTGAGCCTGACTCCCACTCTCTAGTACCGATCTCCCCACCCCCTCACTGCTAGCCCAGTGTTCACCTCAATCAGCAAACACTTCCCTGGGGCTATATAAAATTTAAACAGTGCCACCTCTTGTCTTGTTCCCTGGCCCTACCCCTGGAGAGCTGTAAGCTTAGCACTCCATGAGTTCTGGGGGGCAGAGGAGGTGTCCCCATTCTATCTCCACCATCCCACAGCAGAATCAGTGACAGCAGCATGGTGTGTACCTTAGGGGACACTGACTGTGAAGATAAAATGAGTCCCTCAATTGGGGTCCTTATCTCGGGGTAATCCCAGATTTATGCATGGAAGAACTTTAGAAAAGGACAGGTGGGGGTCCCATGAAGAAGCACATAAAACTCTTGAATTATCTAGGCAGTGGTTGGCTCACACCTTTAATCCCAGCATTCGGGAGGTAGAGGCAAGCGGATCTCTGTGAGTTCGAGGCCAGCCTGGTCTACAAGAGCTAGTTACAGGACAGGCTCCAAAGCTACAGAGAAACCCTGCCTCGAAAAAACAAAACAAAACAAAACAAAAAACAAAAAAACAAACTTGTGAATTAAAGACATCCCAGGGAGCTAGAGTCAAGGAGAGTCTGGCAAGGCTTCATGACCCAGTGTCTGGGTCAGCGGACAGCACTATTGAACCTAGGCCTGAGCTACTACTGAGCATGAAGATGGAGGCAGGGCTGAGTTCTCCAATGGAGTCAGGCTGCCTGTTTTGGTCACCAGCTGCCCATCCAGACCACACTGAGGTTCCTCTGGGCTTGAAACACCGCGGACTGGACAAACAACAACAACAAAACAAATCAAACAGCAAGATAGCTCAGCTGGTGAAAGTGTGTTTTGTAGTGTGTCTGCCTTTGTCGTGCCCCCCCCCCCAGCCTGATGACTCGATTCCATTCATCCCCAAGGTCACGTGGTAGAAGTAACTCCAGCAAGTTGCCACTTGTTCTCTGCCCTGTGTGCCCCACACACACCACACAATAATTCATTTAAAGGTCAGGAAATGTCCCTAGCATATAGCTGATTTCGTGCCTGAGACACACGGGTAATAGGATTGTCAGTATCTCCCGGGGGGGGGGGGGGGGACACAGAGGTGAGGGGACAACACAACGTTGCTGCCGGCATCATGAGTTCTGGGGCTGGAGGTTCGCCTTAGAGAATCCTGCCTTGGCATATCTATCAACTTGGAAAAGACAAAAATATGTTCATACTCTGGAGTCTGCAGCGGGTCCATAGGGGCTTGGCCCACGTCCTGCTACAACCCAGCGAGCTTTCACGGCCTCAAAGGCACAGCGCCCTCCCGCTCTGATCCACAAGGCTCCTTAGAAGACCATGAAGCTTGCCTAGGCCACCTCAGCTCTCCTGCAACTTTTAACTCAACCTTCTCGGCCACACCTGTGGCCTCTGTCTGAGGCCTAGTTCTCCCAGTTGCTCTGTGAGCAAGTCCCAAGGAAGGGAGCTATAGGCACCTGAGCATGAAGAAAGTTAGAAAACCATTGCCCAAGGACCACTTCAAGGAGACTTGGCACAGCCACCAACCAGAAACAAAGGCTCCTCTCAATGACTCTGCCTTAATTAGAATAACAGCTCATTGGGAGCAATTTAGCGCTGGTTCGCGAAAGGTTAATGAGATTCATGTTTTGAAGTGTTGACTACAACACAGACTTAACCAGAAACACAAATCTAACCTTTATTCTCTTTAATTATTCGGTCAGAATAATTTCCTTGGAGCCGGTTTAGTCTCAAGATGGTTCTAATTAAACACCAGTGAACTTTGAAATCAACATCAGCTCACTCAGTGGCAACTCAATTTTCAAATGAATCTGCCGAGGGGGAGGGTTGGTGGTCCGAGCGGGGAAGGGAAAGGAAGATGAGCCTTGAGCTATTCAGGTGTGTCTGGCTTCAGCCTCCAGGGACAAGGCATCCCATAACCCACGCTTGCAGCACCCCAAAGAGAGGCTGAGGCTGAGCTGTGCCATCAGGTCCTTAAGTGGCCCCTAAACCAGCAGCCCCTGCATGCCCCCCACTCAGCAACTATCTACTGCTCCCCCCATCCAACTCACACACATTCGGTTCCTACCCGCTTCCTCTTCCCCTCCCCCTCCCTCTTTCCTTCTCTCCGCTTCCCTCGCCCCCTTCCTCTCCTCCCTCCCTCCGTCTCTCATCCTATCAGAGTTTGGTTGACTGAGCTTTGCTTTTTAACAGCTGTCCCCACTGACGGAAAGCAAGGCCACCATTTCCCATGACCTGAGGCAGCTCCAGCTGCCTTCCATCCCAAGGTGACATTTGCTGTGGCCAGAGATTCCAATCTGGCAAGTACGCATTGGGCTGTGTGGAAGGTCTGAGCTTTGGTGCAGCTGCAAAGCCCTGTGATCTTGACAAACAGCAGTGAGCACAGACAAGGTCAGGGCAAGGGAGGCATGGTGTCCTGGCCTGGCTGTTCTTTAAGGAATGCTGCTCCTAGACACTCAGCGTGGCCCTAGCAGGCGAACACATTGGTGTTTTGCAGCCAGTCCCCTGGCAAAGCCTGCTGTGAACTTCGTGAACTTCCGGATAGGACAAGCTGTACACGGCCTGCTGCGGCCACCACCACCTTCTGAGCCACACTGAGGCCAGGATTCCAGGCACAGGCCTATGCAGTGACAGCAGCCGGTGGCAGAGGAGGCTGTATTTCATCTAACAGTCCCTAACACAGGAGGACCTAATGGGGACGTGAGTTTCCCCAACATAAGCCCAACCCCACCTCCATCAGCCAGCCCTCCCCACAGCCACGCTAGGTGCAAACGACCAACCCCCCATCTCCTGCCGCCACCGCCCCCCCCCCCACCCCCCCCCCCCTCCCGCCACAGGCAGCTGATTCTTCACACAACAGCCCTAGGAGCATGCCCATACAGGGGGCCATGTGGTCTCAGAACCCAGAGCTGAAAACAGCCCCAGAAATGATTTCAAAGGCATTTCCTTCCATTAATCTCTGGGCTGTTTATCCAAGGCAAGGCCGCCATCTGGTTCGCTTTTGATGCCCAAGCATTTGTTAGGTCAGGAAAGACCAAGAGAAGCAAGGGTGGATCAAGGAGCCTGACGGGACTGAACCAGGGTCTGCTGGTCGGCTAATGGACTTGTCTTTATCTTCCTGAGGAGGATGCATCCATGGGTCCCTCAAGCCAAGTTCCTGAGCAGCTCAGCTGTAGGAGGGTAATGGAAGCCAACAACCCAGAATGATTTCCTTCATGGCATCAAGTGAAATACGTCAGTCTCGGGAAGACAAATTTAAAATTCTATACATGTGGGTATTTATGTATGTATTTGTAGGTTATGAAAACCAGAGTGTGAATCAAACGAAAGAAGAGAGCTTAGGGAGGTGAGAACTAGGGAAATAAAGCCCATGTGCTGAGAAAGCAGAGGAGGCTGGAGGGACGGCTCAGCAGCCAAGAGCGCTCTCTGCTCTTGCAGAGGACCTGGATTCAGTTTCCTGCACCCACATGGAGGATCACGACCATCTGGAACTCTAGGTCTAGGGGATCGGAGGCCCTCTCCCAGCCTCCTCCAGTATCAGGCTCTCCCTAGTGCACACACATAGATAGAAACACATACATACATTAATAGATTTAAGAAAAGAAAACGGAAGAGGGGAGTCGAGGCAGACAGAACTGGCTGAAGGGGAAGGAAAGTATTATTCTTTTTAAAGCGGGTGAGAATGGAGAGTGGAGACAAACACAAAAAGGAGACACAAACACAAACACGTGGCGGTCCCACGTGGGTGCACTTTAATGGGGGAGGGGTAGCAACAGGTAAGGTACAGGTGTGCAGACACAAGAGGGTGGGAGGGGGAAGAGAGAGAGACAGCGGCTTGAGGCAACTCTCGGTTTTTAACGGTGAACGAGGGGGCGTCTGGGAGAAGTGTCGCAGCTTCTTATCGCGCTGGTATCCATAGTCGGGGGAATTCTGGGAACTGTAGTTCTCCAAAAGAACAACATTTCACCCTTTTGGTTTTATTAAAAAAATTGGGGGAGGGTCTTAAAGGGTAGGGAATGGGGGCATAGCCCGGTCTCTCATGACTGCTTCCTGCTGGCTTTGGGCGTCAAGGGGTCCAGGGAGTGTCCGATTATTTTGACGATGTCCTGTTGGTTATGTCCTGTCCGCTGGCGTTCTGAGATGGCTGATTGAAGGAATCACATCTGTATGTCCTGTCCGCTGGCGTTCTGAGGTGGCTGATTGAAGAAATCACATCTGTCTGGCTTCTGAGTAGCTGGGTCATCGTTAAGATGCTGGAAGGCAAAAGTCGCATTAGTAGAGAAAGAAATTAAAGGGGAGAGGAGGTTTGGGAGGAGGTTCGGAAAATTAGAGGGGAGATTTGGGGTGGGGGGAAATTAGAGGGGAGATTTGGGGTTAAGAATGATAAAAAATTAAATGATACTTATTCCGTTACTTATTCTGTTAACGATCCGCTTGTGTTTGATTTGCTTAGGTGGGGCAGGCGGGCATCCTGGAGCTTAAAGAAAGTGTCTTAAAGGAAATAGATTTTAACTGTATATTCCTTAACATTTCAGGAGTCACCGCAGCAGTCAGTGACTGACCTGTTATGTCAAGGAACTCTGTTAAGGATCTGCTTACCGCCTGAGCCCTTGAGTTCGTATTTGATGATCTGTAATGACAGCTGGATGGTTAGTTAGGATTTTAAGGGAGGGAGGGTGGTATTAACACAGGAGGATTGAGTGGCAGATGGGGCCACTGTTTTCCTTAGACTGGAGTAGAGGGGGCTGAGCCTAATGTCCTTTGGAACTTAAGAGAACAAGGTCCTATCTGGGTTACTGTGTATGAAGGATTATCTTGAGCCGTGGAGATGAACGGTTTAAGGTGTGACAGGTGAATCCAATGAGGAATTCCTTCAAGCTTGGCAGCCAGTCGAGGTGGAGTTCCTGTGACATCTTAACGAGAGCTACCTTTAAAGAGCGGTTAGTCCGTTCTACCTTACCTGAAGACCGAGGGTGGTATGGTATATGGAGGGGATTCCAAGTGCCCTAGACAGATTTTGAGAAATCTGGGAAGTAAACTCTGGCCCATTATCTTTTGGCAGATCTGGCAGGAGGCTGCTGTAGCTTTCAGGAACCTGATATCCTTAGGTGTGGGTGTTTTAAGTGAATAACAATGGGAGAGTGGTGATTAGTGACGGCAGGAGCCTAGAGGGGTTTTGGAAGATCGAGGGGGAGGGGGAGGACAGGAAGGGGAAGGAGAGGAGTCCGAAGACATTTTCGGCTGCCTGTGGCGGAAGGAAACTTTTAGCTGTTTGCGCTGTTTTCTGCTGCGGGAAAAAATGAAGTGAAGCTGCATTGAAGAAACTGGGCGAGGAACGGAGACCTGGATCTGGAAAAATGTTTACGCGGCGAGGAACGGGAGCTTTTTGGGGAAGGAGACCTGGAAAAATGTTTACGCGGGACTCCTGGAGACCTGGGGATGGAACGGTTAGAGGCATCATGGGGTGACGATGTAGGTGAGTCCTTCCTGTGCCTAGAAGCTTCTGAAGAAAGAGGGATGGGTGGTGTCGCCTGACCGGGTAGGGCGGGAGGGGGCGGTCCCTTGAGGCCGAGGGGGCGGAGGCTCATCTGCTGGATCCATGGCGGGAGCAGAGGGTCCCTGTAGGGAGGGCATTGCTAAGAACATGCGAGCAGGTGAACAGTGGGAAGAGGTAGAGGGGTCAGTCTTTAGGGCCATGTAAAAGAATGCCATAATATACATCATTTCCTTCCATTTAGCAGAACGGTGACAGAAATTAGCCAATTCCCGCAAGATATCGGGGTCAAATGAGCCCTGAGAAGGCCAGTGGAGGTCACCCTGTAGTTTATACTTGGGCCAAGTCTTGGAGCAAAGGCATGTCAATGTGGATAATTTGATGGAGGGAATCAGAGCATGAGGCTTCAGAGATTCCAGGAGCTGGCCGAGAGGGGAATTAGGGGGGATCGGCTTGGAAGGCCTAGCGCCCATGGCTAAACAGTGAAACTACCCGCAGGAGGCACGCGGAGGTGCCACGAACAGAGCAGTTCCGATCACAGGCGTCCCAGTGATCAAAAGGCCCCGTTATAGGCGAATCGGCCCGAACCTAGCTACCGACGGGGAGCAGACCCGGCTAGGAGGAGACGATTACGCCTTTTTGGGGCTGCGCATTGCATCCGAAAGGTGCTTGCCCCGTAGCAAGCCCGCACGTGGAAAGGACAGGAAAAAGGCCAGAAAGAAAGCAGAAAAGGTAGAGCTGGAAGCACCAAACTCCCAGGCGTGGGCGGAACCAAGATTCAGCCGAGGGCGAAAGGCCGGGGGAAGGGAGAGGAAGTAGGCAACCTAACCCAGGACGCACCAGAGAGGGCCGGCCGGAAGATCTCTAGGCGTGATGGGAAAGGGGAGCCAATGGGGTAAACTCACGAATTAGTTGGTGTCTGTCGGAGATGGCCGTGCTGAACAGGTGGAGGCGGTTGTAGGTCTCGGGTCCTGACCTTTTCCCCCGGGGGGAGGCCCGAGCTCCAGGAGGCACCAAAGGCCCAGAGCCCAGGCCTCAGGTGAAGAGCCGCGGGACGGACGAAGAGGTCCCCGAGTCAGTCAGCACCAATATTATTCTTTTTAAAATGGGTGAGAGTGAAGAGTGGAGAAGAACACGAGGAGGAGACACAAACACAAACACGCGGCAGTCCCACGTGGGTGCACTTTAATGGGGGAGGGGTAGCAACAGGTAAGGTACAGGTGTGCAGACACAAGAGGGTGGGAGGGGGAAGAGAGAGAGAGCGGCTTGAGGCAACTCTCGATTTTTAACAGTGAACAGTGAACACGGGGGCGTCTGGGAGAAGTGTCCTGGCTTCTTATCGCGCTGGTATCCGTAGTCCGGGGGAATTCTGGGAACTGTAGTTCTCCAAAAGAACAACAGAAAGGAAGGATAGCAATGTGCAGAAGTATAATGACGCGTGAATAAAGATGCCGGAACCAACCCCGTCCTTAGTATGTTCACTGACATAGTTAATTTAAAAAACTGCTAACCTTAGCTGGGCAGTGGTGGTGCTTGCCTTTAATCCCAACACTCATAAAGCAGAGGAAGATGAATCGCTAAGTTTGAAGCCAGCCTGGTCTACAACGAGTTCCAGGCCAGACAGGGCTGTTACACGAAGAAACCCTGTCTTGAAAAACCAATGTAACTAGAGGTTTCTTTCCTGCTTACCCGCCCCCTCCCCCACAGTCACTTAGGAAATCATCACTCGGAGGCTTAGTATTAATTATAAATGTTTGGCCAGGGGCTCAGTCTTCTTACAGGCTAGCTCTACATATAAATTAACCCATTTATAATAATCTGTGTATCGCCATGTGCCCCATGGCTTACTTCTCACTTCTCTGGCAGCTGCTGGCATCCCCCAGACTCCACCTTCTTTTTCCATGTATTCAGTTTGGCTTTCGCACCTAGCTATATTCTGCCCCGCCATAGGCCAAAGTAGCTTCTTTATTAACCAAAGGTAATACAACATGTTCACAGCAAACAGAAGGGCATCCCACATCAAACAAAACAAACGAAAAAAATGCTACCTTTAAGGGCACGCACCCTTGCCTGGACACCATCGAGTCTTCCCACACTCTGTAAGCTATAGTAGGGAAAATGCCACTGGGAAAGCAGTGGCTGCACTGAGGCTACGGTGACATCTGTCCTAACTGTGTGACCTAGGGGATGGAAGCAGACTGAATGTCTAGACCTTTGTTAAAGAGCACCTCACCGGATAGCAATGAGAGACCAGCCTGCAGAGCCAACCAGCCTGGCAAGGAGTTAAAGCAGCCTGCAGAATGGCTCTGAGCCTATAGTCACAAGAACAGGGCGGCCTGGGCAGCCTTACTGCTTTGGTCCTGAATATCACAGACTGAAGACGGTCCTAGTGAAAGTCACAGACCCCAGCAGGCCAATGCGGTGTCCCCACGTGGATGTAGAGCTGGGTTCTGCTGGCTGGACAACCATTTTCACGTGTGTGATAGGAGAAGGGTCCTGAAAAACCATCAACTAGCAACAAAACCAAGACACAACACAAAGGACAAGCGCCTTGTCCCAAAGGCAGCCCTTTCTGCACTGGCTGTTTTTAGTGGATTTAACGGATAGGTGTCACTAGAGACTGTCCCTGAAGAAGTCGTCCCAAGAAGCCAATGACCGTTTCCAGCAATATCAAAAAGTGCTCCAGAGTCGAGTAGGCAAATCATGAAAATAGTTCACAAAAATGGAAACGCAACGTACCGCCCAATGAGAAAATGGATTTAAAACATGAACGATAGTCAACATCACTAATTACAATAAGAAGGTAATTGAAACCACCAAGACATTTTATTGTGTGTTAAGACTGGCAAATATCAAAAAGCTAGGCACCATGCTCCACTGGCAAAGAGGAGCCAGTCCCATCTCTCAGAAGGAGAAGCTGTCAAAAATGGGAAGTACTATCTCTTAGCCCGAAGCCTCTCCTCCAGAAATTATGGCTCAGGTGTATTCAGCAGTGTATCCGATTCAAGGCAGAGAAGGTTGCGCAGGGCTAAAGCATTATTTGTGAAAGAAAAAAAAACCAAACAAACCAAAACTTGGCACCCATGTGCATTAGCTACTTTTCTGTTGCTGCAAGATGTCATGATCAAAAGCAACTTAGGGGACCAACAGATTTATTATTACATCTCACAGGTTGGATAGAGTCAAAGGGAACCAGGGCAGGAGCTGTGGGGGCAGGGGAGGCGGGGAGGAGAGAACACTTAAGGGGAAGAACACTGCTTACTGGTTTGCTCCTTCTGGCTAGCTCAAGCTGCTCATCAACAACCTGGACCACCTGCCAAGGGATGGTACCACCCACAGGGGCTGGACCCTCCCACATTAATTATTAATTAAAAAAAAGTCCCTCGGTTTGCCTACAAGGCACTCTCATGAAAATATTTCTTTTTCAGCTGATGACTAGAGCTTCTTCCCAGATGACTCTAGTTTTTATTACATTGACGAAAAAACTAACCAGTAAGTACACCGTGAGGAGACTAGTTAAAGAAAAATAACCAGTGTACACCATGAGGAGACTAGCTAGAGAAAACTATGATGGATTATGAAATGGGGTACAGTCGAGAACGCTCTCTAGGCACAAGGTGAGAAGCGGAAGGAACAACAGCACTTAGGGAAAAACTAAACAGACAAAGCAAGTCTACCCACACATACGCACAGAAGATACCGAATGGCAAATCAAGGAAATACTGGGGAAAATACAGGGTCAGCATGGAGATCCATTCTCGGCTGGCAAGTAGAGAAATGTTCACAGACCGATGGGCATGGTGAGACAACTCAGCTACCAAACACTGAGCATCAGAGGACCAGCGACACAGATGGCTATTAGATAATGAAAAGGAAACCACTAAAACCCTTACAGCTTGTTGTAATAGGGGCAGCTGGCTACGTTCCGCCACCCGGCCGCCCGCACGGCTAGCTTTATACCCGAAATAATTACACGGAAACTGTATTCTTTTAAACACTGCTTGGCCCATTATATCTAGCCTCTTCTCGGCTAACTCTTGCACCTGGACTAGCCCATTTCTCATAATCTGTGTAACCCACGAGGTGGCTTACCAGAGAAGATCTTAACCTGCGTCTGTCTGGAGTGGGAGAATCATGGCGACTCCTTGACTCAGCTTCTTTCTCCCCCAGCATTCTGTTCTGTTTACTCCGCCTACCTAATTTTATGTCCTATTAGAGGGCAAGCAGTTTCTTTATTACTTAACCAATGAAACAACAGATAGAAAGATGACCCTCCTCCATCAACAGCTCACTGTCACGGAGGATGTACATTGTCAACAACGCAGCAAAAGTGACAGCCTGGAAGATCACTTTAAATCAGGTGGTTGACACGTGCCTTCAATCTCAGCACTCGGGAGGCAGAGGCAGGTGGATCTCTGTGAGTTCAAGACCAGCCTGGTCTACAGGGTGAGTTCCAGGAAAGTTGGGGATACACGGAAAAACCCTCTCAAAAAACAAAGAAAAAGAAGGAGGAGGAGAAGGAGGAAGAAGAAGAAGAAGAAGAAGAAGAAGAAGAAGAAGAAGAAGAAGAAGAAGAAG
>JABTXL010007333.1:11538122-11564491 GCA_025134845.1 Neodon shergylaensis
AGAAGAAGAAGAAGAAGAAGAAGAAGAAGAAGAAGAAGAAGAAGAAGGAAGAATCACTTTAATTTTTAAAAATTCTCCTATGTGGGTTTGTGCACATGAGCACAGTGCCCTAAGAGGCCAGAAGAGGGAATCTGACCACCTGGTACTAGAGTAACAGGTGCTTGTGTGATGGAGGAAGGTCATTGGTCAAATAAAGAAACTGCCTTGGCCCTGATTGGTTAGAACATAGGTGGGTGGAGTAAACAGAACAAAATGCTGGGAGGAAGAGGAAGTGAGCTCAGAAGTCATGCAGCTCCTCTCAGGGCCAGACGCCATGCAGCTCTCTCCAGGGCAGACATGCAGCCAGCCACCAGGTCAGACATGCTGAATCTTTCCTGGTAAGCGCACCTCATGGTGCTACATAGATTATTAGAAATGGGTTAAGAGGTTGAAACTAATGGGCCAGGCAGTGTTTAAAAGAATACAGTGTCCGTGTAATTATTTCAGGGCATAAGCTAGCAGGCGGCCGGGGTGCTGGGGACGCAGCCCTGCCGCTCCTATTACTACAGATTGGCGCCCAGACGTGTGGACAACTGTATCCACATAAAGCCTGAGACAGCTTGGGAAGTAATTCTAGAACAAAATGAAAGCATTGTGCCTGGTTTCTTGGTAGCAACAATTTCTCCGTTCTGCTCTGCTTGCTAGAGACAAGCAAGCACTCTCATCTTAGAGAGGCTTCCTGACTCAGCTTTAGCTGCAAAATCCTGCAGCTCTCTTAAGAGGTCCTGCCACGAAACACTTAAACGGTGTTGATGAAAAGCTGAACGCATGCTTTTCGGTTTTCAGCCGTAGCAGGAAAAAGCTGCGCCATTTTAAAATGCTGGCTTTCTGGGCCGTCCTGCCAGGGCAAACTCTGCCTCTTTTACACAGGCAGTTCGTGCGATTTGCAAGCACAGGCTGCTGAAGTTCGCTTGCTGGCAGGGACCTTAAAATGCCATAGAGTTGTGGCGATAAACATGGCTACAGCCAGTACCTCAGCCATGAGGCTGGAAAGCTAAGGAATGGACTGGATCTAGCTGGCAAGGCCACGGCTTTAATCCTACCCATATTGCTCTGTAATTTAAAGGCTCGTGTGGTCAGAAAAGAGAGATATACAGTAAAGAGAGATTCAAAGACAAAGAAAAATTTTAAATGATTTACAGTGTGTTGAAAATATATGCAGACTAAAAGTTGAAGTTCTTAAAGTAAAAAACAAAAAAAAAGGAAGAGAGTTGTTGGGTGTGGTAGCACACACCTTTAATCCCAACACTTGGGAGGCAGAGGGAGATTGACCTCTGTGACTTCAAGGTGTGGTAGCACACGCCTTTAATCTCAGTACCTAGAAGGCAGAGACAAACAGATCTCTGTGAGTTCAAGGTGTAGTAGTGTACACCTTTAATCCCAATGCCTGGGAGGCAGAGACAGGTGGATCTCTGAGAGTTCAAGGACAGCCTGGTCTACAGAGTTATTCCAGGACAAAGATACAGAGAATATAAAATAAAAGTAAAAATAAACGAAATAGAGGTTAAAATAAAGCACACAAAGATGGAAAATACACAGAGAATTTTGATACTGTATGCTATTATGCTCTGTTTGAATTGTTTGAATGCTGAGGAAGGAACAACAGCTGCTAAAAGATATTTGTTTATAAATGCTGCTGAACTAATCCAACATAGATATTTTGAAAATGCCTTGACTTTGAAATTTGGATCTAAGGACATGATGCTTTGGAAAGGAGTTTTTTATTTTGTTTTCACAGAGAGTGAGAGTCTGTGGATTTCTTCTATCCGAATATGGTATGATGGACCATGCCCTCCTGAAGGGTTGCTGTAAACACCTTCAGAAAATTGCTTCACTCAACTGCCAACTGAGATGAAACTAGCACACAGGTTAGACCATGAAAGACCTAATTAATGACGCCCCCATTCAGCAGGAAGCAGTTTAGAGAGAAAAAACTGCGCCCATGTTCCCAAATATGGTTTATAAACGTTCTTTTACATTTAAAGGGGGATATGATATAGATATGAATAATTGCATTAGTATAGATTTTGCTGTATTGATATAGATTTAAGGTCAATTTTGTTATATGTATATGTATTTCTGATCTTGACTAAGGTATTATGATTGTGTAGTTCATTTAAAAATGTAATATACATAGGTTCTTAATGGATAATCATTAATAATAGTCAAGTTTGTAGTCATGTTAGTTAAGATTTTCTAGATGTACATAGATATATTTTAGATAGGCATTCTTCATATCTTTCAAAGATTACAGAATAGGACATTTAATGTTTTAATAACTTAGGGTTTTTCATGACAATGAGACATGTCTGCTCCTGGCAGCACCAATGTACTTCAAGAGGAAGATGGGCATTGAAGAGGATCCTTATGGAGTTTGATAGCCATTTGGGCAAGAAACTGTTCTTGCCTGGACTATTGCATAAACTGGACACAGAAAACCCACAGAGAGAGGACTACTGAACTTGCCTAAAGGTGAGATGATCTTTCGGGGTTCCTGATTCATGAAAGAGTCTGCAAGACATTCTTCAGGACAAGCAGATAGTGACTGCCTTTGAAATTTCCTGCTTCATGGAAATGTCTGCTGGATACTATTGGCCTGTAGGCCAAAGATGGATGCCCCAACGGTACAGAGGAACTTTGGGTGACTGTCCAGGCGGCGAGATGTCTCTGTCATTTCTAGAGTTTGAAAGTTGCTTATTTCTTGTTTGCTTAGGTAATATTGTATCTTTCTGGAGTCTTTGATGGAGTTAAAGAATAATTAGTTATAGTTTTCCTTAGTTATGATAAAGATAAAATAGATGTAAATATTGTAATTTTTACTTGATAACTGTTTTGTTATATGTAATTTTGCTATGTTAAATTTAAAGCCTTCCTTCCTTTTTGTTTAAACAGAAAAAGGGGAAATGATGGAGGAAGGTCATTGGTCAAATAAAGAAACTGCCTTGGCCCTGATTGGTTAGAACATAGGTGGGTGGAGTAAACAGAACAAAATGCTGGGAGGAAGAGGAAGTGAGCTCAGAAGTCATGCAGCTCCTCTCAGGGCCAGACGCCATGCAGCTCTCTCCAGGGCAGACATGCAGCCAGCCACCAGGTCAGACATGCTGAATCTTTCCTGGTAAGCGCACCTCGTGGTGCTACATAGATTATTAGAAATGGGTTAAGAGGTTGAAACTAATGGGCCAGGCAGTGTTTAAAAGAATACAGTGTCCATGTAATTATTTCAGGGCATAAGCTAGCAGGTGGCTGGGGTGCTGGGGACGCAGCCCCGCCGCTCATATTACAACACTTGTGAGCCACCTGCAGTGGGTGCTGGGATCAACTTGGGTCCTCTGCATGAGCAGTAAATACTCTTAACTACTGAGCTCTCTCTCTAGCCCCAGAGGGGAAAAACACACTTTTAAAAATGATTTATGAATATGTGCTGGGCGTTGGTGGCGCACGTCTTTAATCCCAGCACTGGGAAGGCAGAGGCAGGCAGATCTCTGTGAGTCTGAGGCCAGCCTGGTCTACAAGAGCTAGTTCCAGGATAGGTACCATAAACTACAGAGAAACCCTGTCTCGGAAAAAAAGATTTATGAATATGTATGAACGTTTTGCCTGCACGTATGTGTATCCTCATGCATGCTTGATGTCTGTGGAGGCCAGAAGAGGGCATCGGATCCCCTGGAACTGGAATCACAGATAACTGTGAGCCGCCACAAGGGGCTTGGGAACTAAACCTAGGTCCTCTGGAAGAGCAGTGAACATTTCTAACACTGAGCCATCTCTCCAGTCCCAGAAAAGAAAAGTCACTTTTTACAACTACCTTAATTAACAAACAATTCAGTCAAAATTCACCAGGTAATACTACCACCAGAGTGCAGGAGCAGCTAAGCACGGGACTGTACCCTCTCAAACATCCCGCAGACCACTTCAGATCACCAGGGGAAAAGATGTCTTCTTGGGGGAGAAATCCATCCAGTCCCTTTGACAGGAATGTGAGCTCTGAATCACCAAAAATAGAACAAGCGTTGCCTAACAAACAGGCCACCGCATCATCCGAGGGGAGACCATGTCCCCACAAGACAGCTTCCTGGGACTCCTCAATAACCCGGTGTCGGGACGGACACCGGGAGCTGTTGTGGACTAAAGGCGATATTTCATGTGGAAATTTCGTGTTATTATACTCTTTAACTGGATCCTGGATGTAAAACAAAAATCCCCACCAACCAGAAGCTCAGGTGTTGTGTAATGCTGTCCTCCAGGTATGGTGTGGCTCAGCTGCTAAAACTGCTTCCTAGAGGGCAATATAAACAGTTTCCACTCCTCCTCCCAAGGATGCAGAATTCCACCCAAGTCTACTCTGGGGGACAATGAGTGTGTAGGTGACAGGCTCCGTACATGGTTTGAGTGTTTCTTTCCAACAACGCTGCATCGGGAAAGCCTTGACCTAGCAGGGATGAGCGCTTTCCCATACCTACACAGACGGAACTTCTCCCCAGTCCTCCAGAGCCTAAATGCTCTAGCCCCTCCCCTTGGCCATGTGGGATTAAGGCCGATTTGCCTCCACCAGGTGAAGGGAGAGGCTGGGCACTTAGGTGATAGTCTTGTAACCCTCCCCACCCTTCCAGGAAGGGAGGTGAACAATCCACAAGCCCAGCTGGAATAATCCTTTTGTTAGTGGGAGCAGCTGAACACCCCAAGATGGTGGTTGTTTGGCTCAGAGGGTAGTCATGAACAACACGCCCTCTTGGACTCCTAAGAGTCCCATCATGCAGGGACAGGGTGCTCATGAGACTCTGCCCCTTCCTTGTGATTTCTAGGCAGCCGACAGTTGCCAGAAGGGGACTCGTGAGTCCCCTCCCTGGGGATAAATTGGCAGTTAATGTAAGGAAATCTGAGGGAACTCGGTCCCTAATGGGTTGATTCCTGCAGGCCATTAGGGACAGTTGGTTAGCTCTGGCCGAGAGCCCCGTTAATTTCATGCCCTGGAAGGAAGAAAAGGACTAGAATTACTGGGAATGAGGCATCAAAGAGGCAGTTTTGGTGCCCAGATCCTCGGGCCAAATAGCACTGTGTTCATAGGACTTAAGAAAGAATTGAGTTTGGGACTGCAGACGTAGCTCAATCAGTAAACAGCCTGCTTTGCAAGCACAAAGACCACAGTTTGAACTCCAGAAAGCCAGGCACGGTGGCATATGGGAAGGTGGAGAAAGGTGGCTTTCTGCCCGGCTAGCCTATTCTACTCAGCAGGCTCTGAGGCTGGCCTTTGGCCTCCATAGGTACCCACACAAATGCACATGCACACACAAACACGCACACACAAGTATATATAGCTCCCGCCCTGCCCCCACATCTGAAAAAAGTTGATTCAGCAGGGATATGGGCATTGGTAGAAGACTTCGGCAGCTTTTGCTAAGCCCCAGGGCAGGACACGGTCATTCCAAGGTGTAATTGACTCTGTAGATCAGGCCCGTGAAGTGCAGAAATAATCAAGAGGGCGTGAGAAATAAAAAAAGGCAAAGGGGGGCTTGTCAGAGGCACATGAAAGTGATGTGGTAATATCTATCAGAGGGTGTGGGTCTCGAAGGAGGAAAACTAGTGGAAGCCGAATTCGGTGTCTATGAGCCCTGGAAGGCTGGGCAAAGGGTTAAGAAGTAGATATGACACAGCGGTGCAGAGAAAACAAACTAATTTTGCGCCCACACCTGCTGAATCACCGCCTAGATACTTCTGTTGCTCACGCAGGCACAGCCCGATACTTTCTGAAGACCACACACCCAAATGGCACCAAACGGTCTTTGGGTAGTGTCTGAACAACTGATTGGGGCGCTTTTGACTGGACCCAGTCCTTTGAAGCTGGTTCTATCTGCTATGTGACCATCTCTCCCCTGGAAGGGTTGATTTGTGTTCACTTCAGTTGACAAGATTTGAGGTCACCAGGCCAAAGGCTTTTTTGTCTCGAGGTATCTTTAACCTTCATTCAAATTTTCCTGCACAGCTCCTCAGATTTTTTTGTTCTACTGTCGGGTTGCCTTCCGAAGTCCCATCTTTTCTGAGATGGAAATGGTCAGCTGGGGCCTGCAGTTGCTGTTTTTTTCCATAGCAATACTGGACTGGATGGTCCTGATAGCAAGCACCTCCATCCCGCAGTGGCAAATGATTGACATCACAGGCCAGGCCATGGACAAGGAGCTGTGCAGAGTGATCCAAAATTTGGGACTCTGTGGCTGCACAGCCCACTTGTCTTAGTTAGTGTTCTATTGCTGTGAAGAGACACCATGTCTACAGAAACAACTCCCCCCTCCTCCCCCAGACAGGGTTTCTCTGTGTAACAGCTCTAGCTGTCCTTGAACTCACTTTGTAGACCAGGCTGGCCTCGAACTCACAGAGATCCGCCTGCCTCTGCCTCCCCAGTGCTGGGATTAAAGGCATGCACCACCACAGCCCAGTGAGTATAAAGGAAAACATTTAACTAGGGCTGGCTTACAGTTAAGAGGTTTAGTCCAGTATCATTCTGGCAGGACACTGTGCTGTGCAGGTAGACATGGTGCTGGAGAAGGAGCTGAGTGTTCTACATCTTGATCCACAGGCAGCAGAAGGTTGTGCACAGGGTGTGGCTTGAACATGAGACTTCAAAGCCTGCCCCTGCAGTGACACACTTCTCCAAGGCCACACCTACTCCTCCAAGGCCACACCTACTCCAACAAGGCCACACCCTTAACATTGCCACTCCCTACGGGTCAAGCATTCAAACACATAAGTCTTATGGGGGCCATACCTATTCAAACCACCACACCCTGACCCCCAGAAATATTAAATACAGTTTAGTTCTGCCATTATTTACTGGCTAGACAGTATCTGCTTTGGTCCCCCAGGAGAGGAACGTGTAGATGGATTTTTCTTTGGGTCACCAGCTCACAAAAAACAACAAAGAGACTTAAATTATAAAAGCTCAATGTGTAGCTTAGGCTTGTTCCGCTAGCTCTTAGAACTTAAATTAACCCACTTATATTAATCTGTGCTTTGCCTTGTGGCTTTTTACCTCTCGTTTTGCACTTCCTGTTTCCTCTGTGTCCCCTGGCATCTAGATTCACCTCCCCTTCCTCACTCTGCCTGGACCCACCTAGTCTCTCCTGCCTAGCTATCGGCCATCTGGCTCTTTATTAAGTCAATCAGAAGGAACCTTGGCAGAGACACATCTTCACAGTGTATAAAAAGATTATTCCATGTGAGTTCAAGGTGAGCCTGGTCTATGAGAGCTAGCTCCAGGACGGCCAGGGTTGTTACACAGAAAACCCTGTCTGGAAAAATCTAAACAAATAAATAATAAATTCCACAACAGGAATGCACTCTTGCTCGCGCCTGGCGGCGGAATCAAAGCTGTATAGTGTGCGCTGCTCCTACCTCAAGTCCAAGTCTGCCAATGAATGTGTGAGCTGGGGCTCAGCCTGGGGGTAAAGAGAGCCAAGGGCCTCCTGGTCACTCCATCCCTGAACACTGAGTACAGTTCTCTGGGAGGGTGGGGGAGACTGGGTAAAGAAGACAAAAAGTGGGGAGGGTATGCTGTTTGTATAGAAATAAAAACTAAATTTTCAAAAATAGAAAAAAAAGTTAAGCTTGTCACAAGAGTGGGCAGTTATGCCTGGAGAGTAAGCTGTGCACTAATTACACTGGAAATTGTTCATCCACCCCAGTGCCCTTCAGAAAGGCAGCTGTGGCCAGTGGAGAGGTAGCAGGTTGCCACGTTCGGGCCCAGAGATGGTCAGGTCCCAGAAGCTCGACTCCAATCAGGTACAGCACTTGAGAGCACAGCTATGCACCCTGGTGACCTAGGTAAGTCAGAGCAACAGGAGTCAAGCCCAGGAGACAGCAGGACTTCTGAAGAATAGCTGGGCTGCAGAGGCCTGGTGCAGCGCCTCCCACCCATGCTACACTCAGCCCTGATCCTTTTGAGAAAACGATAGGACCTTGTAAACAACTTTCTTTACGAGTCCCTTAGCTGATCCCTGAGAGCCATCTGTACTTGAAATGGTGGGTGGGTAGTGGCCCTTCAGTGGGCCAGCCCACCCTTTGCAAAAGGCTTCATTTGGTTGATAGGATGCTAAGCTCTCCATGTTTGCAGACTTAGAAGAGCATTTGAGAGCCATAGAAGCATAGCCAAAGGCCTGAACATGGGCCATCAGTTTACACTCGATGCAAAGACCAGGCACAGCTGTGAAATTCTTGGGAACTTAATTATTGGTAAGGCACAGATGACACACGAAGTTGATGAGAGGAAAAACTCCTCCAACATCCCGTGACTGTTCATGTTAAATCAAGAGTTTGAACGAAGGTACCCTGTGTGGGCAGAAAGCAATGCTCTTAGAAGTCATAGATTATTGAGTGGAAATCCTAGTGTCGGGGACAGGTTACCTCCCAATGAGCTGTTAGTCAATGAGGCCTCCAAAACATTATTGCTATTGCTGTTTATGCCCAGTAGGACTGGATGGTAAGATCCTGTTGGTGAGGATAATAACCCTTTGTTTGCAGGATCTGGCAAAAGCAAGCTGTGACTGAGCTAGAAGCTTCCACTCCACTGGCAAGCTTTAGAGGACACTAAGCAGGCTGCTGGAGGAGAATCAACAGCAAGTCCTTCCCCACCTGACTGGGGAAGTGGGCCCTGAGTGCTATCTACCAATCTGCCAGACAAGATGTGCCTACTGGTGCAATAGTGGCATGACTCCCATAGGAGTAACCAATTGCTTTCCAATTGGAATTGGGGGCTGCTCTACAAGAAATTCACCTGACACTCTAAATTCGATCAAAAGCCCATCGCTGGGGAGATCACTGACACTAATGAGGAAGCTGCTGTGGTTTGTTTTGCTAAGTGGGCATGTTTATGAAATTAATGCCCTGGACTGGTGCTCTGTCAGCTTTGGTCAGTGGGTGGTGTTTACATCTATAACAAACCCTCAAAATCCAAGAGTGTGTAGAAAAAAACGCGAGATCAGAGGAGGGTGCCTGAGAGTGCCGTCTCTGGTGCTGTCCTCTCGAACTCCTAGCAAGTGAGATGCCCCCTGTCCCCATCGGAACACAAGATTGAGTACACTGGGTTTTCATCAAGGAAGTGAGGAGGGGCTTGTGAGGTGCTGCATCCCACCACCCCCACGCCCCATCCCCTCAAAAATTTATAAGCACTTAAGGTTGTTGAGGGAGAGGTGTTTAGTTTTTATTTCATTTCTCTTTCTTAAACAGGATCTTACCTCAAGCTGGCGCACCTCTTTAGTCCCAGCACTCGGGAGGCAGAGTGAATTTGAGGCCAGCCTGGTCTACACAGTGCATTCCAGGTCAGCCAATGAAACAGAGTGAGACACAAATTATTATTCATGTATTTATTCCACAGTCAAATAAATCATGACTTAAAGCCATAGCATTATTGAAGAATTTCTGGTCCAGCCATCTAAAGCGTGACACTGACAAGTGTTCTCTTTTCCATGATGGAGAAATAACATTTCATTAAGGGGCTGGGTGCAGCAATAACCCTTGGAAACAAACTGACCAACAACAGGCAGACTGCAAATACTTCTACTAACATCTCACAACAAGGTGGAAAAAGTCCCCAGAAGACTAACTTGAAGCCCTTATTTCACATGCCGGACCTCTCCAGCTGCTGTCTTCCTCCCTCAGTCACACCTGACCCAGAAAGGCTTCTGGAGTTCCTGCTGAGACACAGCCTCGAGTCCCAGAAGCCCTGAGCACAGGCTCTCTGCCATTAATGAGGCAGTGAGCTACTTCCATCCAGAGCCTCCAGGGAAATCAGGAGCACAAATATGGCTCAGTGTCACTCCCTCAAACGACAGTCTTAACTGTCCAATGAGTCTGACATCCGAGAGGCCATCTGCACTTCATAAATAACCGAAACGCTTGTGCTCTTATCTTTCCCTTTAATGTTAGTAGACCATCCAAGTGGGAAAAAAAATCAGAAAACTAAAAATTCAAAGGGTTTATGCCACAAAGTAAACCAGTCCCGGCAGGCTAATTCATTTGTTTTTGGGCTGTGAAGCCATGTAGAGGGCGATCAGGCAGTAGATGGTCCCTCCGATAGTCAGCGCCATGGTGGTCCGGTAAAGCATTTGGTCGGGAAGGCCTCGTTTCAGGTGGATGGGCACACCGTCAGCCTTCTGGAGAGCAAGGATTAACAATGAGCTGGCCGATCAGACAAGATTTTACAACAGACTGAACAGAAACTACTCCCTAAAGGCGACACAGTGGGACACTGTGATGCACCAGAGTGTGGCGAGACACCGGTCACTGCCTTCCTTTAAAATGGGGCTCAAGACTTTAGTATGAGGCCATTCTCTACAGCGAGTCTGAGGCAACACTATACAGCAAAGTCCATGCTTCTATGGCCTTGATATTACTCTACGAAGCTTTTAAAAAGCAAGACAACCAGCAGCCGAACCAGCACAGGTACAAGGAATGTTCCGAGCATGTCTGAGTTTAGTTTGGCTTCTGATCATGGGGCACACAGTCAGAATATGGTCAGTTAGTGACGCTCCAGTCCATCTCTAACCAGCAGGCCTTCCTTCCATCAATTGGCTAAAACTCGCTTATAATCCAATCCTGTAGGATATTTAATCCATGTTTTGTACAGACTCCAAGAGCCTTTTAGATGTTACTCATCAGATTTAAGACTTACACTGAGCAACATGAAAATGCTCTATGGCCAGGGTGGGCTGAACCTGAACATACTTTTGTGGGGTGGCAACACTGCGGGATAGCTGTAGTGGGCTCTGCACTCCCCAGCACTCAGGTCACTGGGTGCTTGGTTATCTCTCAGTAGATTGATCATACTGAAGTGTCATTTCTGGCTTCTCTGTGTTGATGAGTTACCTAAGAGGGCTCCCAACTTCTACCTACAACACAGTGAGCTCTAGTACCAAACAAGCCAAACACAGAAGAAAACTGGCTACCAAAAGTTGCTGCGTGGAGAGGGCAAGTTGGCTCAGCAGTCAGGAGCCCTTGCTGCTCTCAGGTCAGTTCCCACACCACCTGTAACTCCAGCTCCTGGGGATTCAACAGGCTCTTCTGTCCTCTGCACACACGTGAGACGCAGACACACACACACTTGTGTCTGACACGTAAGTAGGCACTGGCTGACCCAGTGTCATTACACGCACTGCTGTGTTCTCTCACAGTGATTATGAGGAGCCATTCTACATGAGTGATCTGAAAATCTGTGCATGTTACACGGCCATGAGGTCATTAACCATCCTCCCTCCATTACTGGCATCTACCTGTAAACAGGTTCTATGAGTTAATGGATCAAAATAAAAGCAAGAGTTCTATTTGAGGAAAAAGGAGGCTGGCAGTTCACTAATATGAACTCGGATTTCAGAAGCTCCCCCCATGCACACATCTATGCCCTTCAGTTTGCTCACCTGGAAGAACTTCTGCAGTTCTGGAACTTTGTTCTTCCCTGCATAGTCATACGCTGTCACAGTGGAGGTCAGCTTAGTCGGTGTGGCGAATATGATAGGTGGTGCTTCTGTGGAAACCACTGGCTTTAACCCCTGCAGAAAAGCAAAGGACAACAGCAAGCCTCGAGTATGTCTCGGCAGCTGAGCTATTTCCGAAGGCAGGCTGTCTGGGATAGCAGACACAGCACTAACTATATAAGGGAAGGAAGAGGGTCTCTATCACTTGCATTACAAGGCCTTTGGGCAGTTCTCAACCCTCTGACAAAACAACCTTATCTGCTTTCCCACAGCAAACTGTCAAGAACTCTACCAGGAAGGACAAGCAAGGCCCAAGGTGAGCTTCAAGAAGCACTGTGTCCATAAAGCGCTTGTTCTTGTGTGAAGGGCTGAGCTCAAGCCCCAGCGCTGTGTATAAGGTGGGGTGTGCTCCTGAGAACTAGTCTGACCTTGGCTTCACACACACACACACACACACACACACACACACACACACACACACACACACACAGAATTCTGGTGCAAAAGGCTACACCTTATATGATTTCATTAATAGCAGTGCAGAATAGAACTCTAGCAATAGTTACTGGCTGCTTACAGCAGCGTGTGAGAGGGTGCTGAGGAGGACAGCTCTCTTTTTAAAATTATACAATTCCTCTAAAATTAACTACAGGGGCTGGAAAGAAGGCTCAGCCTTTAAAAGCATGTGCTGCTCTTGCAGAGGACACGAGTTCAGTTCCTAGCACCCAATGCAGGGTGGCTCACAACCACGAGGGCACCTGACTTCTCTCGATTCTACAGGCACCCAAACACAGGTGCATATACCCACACAGAGATATGCACAGCTAAAATCAATACCAAAAACAAAATCTCTCTTTTTCTTTTCTTTTTCTAGACAGAGTGGTCTGGAATCTGCTGTATCTGGAATCAAGCTGACCTCAAACTTACAGAGATTCACCTGCCTCTTCCACCCAAGGGGCATTCCTAAGTGCTAGGATAAAAGGCTGCCTTGTTGGTTTGGTTTTTCACAGGGTTTTCTCTTTGTAGCCTTGGCCGTCCTGGAACTCTCCATAAAAGACCAGGCTGGCCCCTGCCTCCCTGGGATTAAAGGTGTGTGTCAGCACCTCTAAGAGAAAGCACCTGCTTAACACGTGCAGCCCCAGCACCCCAAACCCAGGGAACGCTGTGATGTTTATCTGAAGGTACAATGCTGCAAAGCAACACACACAGACGGTTCTCCAAACAATATGGATACTAAGGTTTAAGATTAAGAATTACAAGCCAGTAAAATCATCCCCTTAAATTCTACCTAGGAAAAATAGAATTCTATGTTTGGAAGAAGTTTCAAGTCTGACCTTTGCAGTCATTGGAGTTCTTACTTCTCAGAGAAATTTATCTGTAACTGACAAGATCTAAAGATCAGATATCTAAAATCAATACGGAGGGAGGAGGGAAGATAAGAATGAATTATGAAAATATATTTAATGAAACATTAACGTTGCCCCCACCAACCAGGCATTAATTCTAAACCTAAACCTACCAAACAAAGGCACTGAAGAGCAGCTGCTCTGCTGCAGAAACGGCCTGTCTAGGGCAGCGCATTCACTCACTCAACAGGCACGACCCTCACTCGCTCTACACCACACGCATAAGATATCAGTCACCACGACAGTTCTGAGCAATTTCATATATTCACTGTAAGGTTACTATCAATTCTTACGAGCTGTGCATTTTCCCCAATGGAGCTCAGCTGTTTTTACTACACTGTCCATTGCTGATGCAGTTTGTTGGCCCTCAGGTAAACAGAATGGATATGATGGTGCCTCATCTCGCTGTCATCGCGATAAATCACCAAGCAGTGTTAAAGCAACCAACAGCCTGTGTTTCCAGACAGAAAGCTAAGCAGCACTGGGCTTCCGGAAAGCCGGCCAGACCAGGAAGTGGCTTACGCGCCTATGCCTGTAGTGCAAGTATGCCTGTGCACCACACGACTGCCACCAGAAAGGGGCAAGGAATCCCCTGAAGGACAGCCAGTGCTCTCAGCTGCTCCAGATCTTGGAAGTATTGTCTTTTAGTCACTCCGGAGACTCAAGCTCCCCCAGAACCAAACCCCAAGCTCTAAATGCTTTAGGGTTCTGCGCAGCTCACCCTTCTCTTCAGTCCCCTACTTCAGTCCCTTCCTGCTCCCTAAGCCCACCCAATTTCCACGCCCCTATAAGCCTCTCGGACTCTAAGCATATTTCTTTGCCTGGAATGGTTTTCAGATTTCTACATGGCTTGGCTTGTACTTTCATCACCCCTAGGAAACTTTTCCAAAACACTTTTTTTGGCTGTTTAAGCCAGGTTTATGTATCATGAGCTGGCCCTTAACTCACCTGTAGCCCAGGCTAGCCTTAACTCTTGATTCTACCACCTCTGCCTCCCAAGTGATAGGATTATAGCACCGCACCCGGCTCTAACGGGTACCCCTCCCAACCCTGCAAACAAGCTAGCCCACTAGCCTCATTCATGCCTCGTCTTCCACAGCACTTCGCCACCCAACACGCTCCATCCCTCTTTATTTGCTGACTTCCCCCTTGTGCAACAGAAGTCCTACAAGAGGATTCTAGCATGTTTCGGTCACTGATCACATTCCCAAGACTAACAGACAGCATCTCCCATACACATTTGCTGAACACATAACTGCACTAACCAGGGCTAATTTCAACAAAAGGTAGACTCCTAACTGAAGCCTATGAACTGGCAATTGATGGCAGAGCCTCCACTCCTGCAGCAAGGGGGAAACACCTGGAAGATCTCTAACCTAAGCGAAACCAGGCTTTACTGTTTAATACTGATTGTACATAACCCTACCTCTAAACAGTTTACACACTTAAATTCTTCCTGTTTTAATTGCTAAAATCCAAGGAAGGAATGTGTCCTGGAGACTGAAGATAGGGCCACAGAATGCTAAACAAGGGCTTGATCTTGCCTCCTCCAGCCTCTAACTGCTCCAAATTGTGTTTTGTTTAACATAGGGTCTCGTGAAGCTCAAGCTGGCCTAGAATCTACTCTGTAGCTAAGGATGAGCTTGAACTCCTGCCCCTCTGCTTCTACCTCCCATGCTGGGATTACTCCACTGTGCCAGGTCACGGGGTTCAATTTTTCAAGAAAGGAAACAGGTTTATTAAGTACAGTGTGAGCAGTAGCAGGTTTGGCAGTGCTGCTGTCCAGCTCACATTTAAAAAAAATTATTTTTAAATTACACATATTGTATGTGTGAATGGAGGCAGAGGTGGCACATCTGTGTACGTGTGAATGCAGGTGCGAGAAGACCAGAAGACAGCATCACATCCCTTGAAGCTGGAGTCTCAGGTAGTAAGCCAATGGACTTGGGTACTGACAGCCACACTTAGGTCCCCTCAAAGAGTGGTGTGCTACCTAATGGATTAGTCACCTCCCCAGTCTCCGGTTGAAAGATTTAAAGGCAAAGTAAACCTGATTTTCCTCCTGAAGCTGAGAGGTTCAGCATTTTTTTTTATTTTTTTAGGACTGAGACAGAAAATTATCTCCATTTTAAAAAAAATGTTTTTATTGGGGAGCTCAAGAGAAGGCTCAGTTGTTACGGGAACTTGTTCTGGCTGAGGACCAGTATGGTGGCTCACAACCATCCTTAACTCCAGTTCCAGGGGATCCAGGGCTGCCTTCTGACTTCTGTGGGCACTAGACATGTATGTGATATACATACATCCACACAGGCAAAACACTCATAATACACATAAAATAAAATTTAAAAACCCAGTTTTAAATGTTAGAAACCTATCAATCTGTTCACCTCTGATTTATGAACTCTTCAGTGGCTCAAATCCTTTCTAACTGAAGCTGGACATCCTCACCATGCCCCTTTGCCACCCCATACTCCAAATGCCTCAAAATCACTACCAACCCATGCAGGAGCTCCTGGTCTCCAGGGAAAGTGCGCCCATTCGCATGTCGCCTCAAATACGCCTTCCTCGTCCCCAGGATGCTACTCACCAATAAGAGGACATATTCTACCCCAACTTTCTGCATCCCATCTCTTATTAGTTTCTTATAAAATGTAGTTATTTTATCATAGGCCTTCATGATTCACCTCCACAGCCAAACTTACTCAATAGTCCCCGTCTGCCCCTCTTCCCCCCGCTCCCCCCTCCAGCTCCTTTCCCTACACCTAGACTATCTATCATTCTAGCCTCTTAACTACCATTGGTGGGTCATACAGTAAAATCCTGTTTTGCCCCTTTAGGAAACTACCTATGCTAGCTAATCTTACGTCAACTGCACACAAGCTGGAGTCATCAGGGAGGTGGGACTCTCGAGAGAATGCTGCCAACATTGGCCTGTGGTGGTGCCACTCTTGGGGTGGTAGTCCTTGGTGCTTTAAAAAAGCAGACTGAACAAACCATGAGGTAGGAATAAGCTAGAAAGCAGTGTTCCTCTGTGGCAGCGGTTCTCAACCTGCAGGTCACAACCTCTTTGGAGGGCAAACGTCCCTTTCACAGGGGTCGCCAAAGGCCTTCTGAAAACACAAATATTTACATATGATTCCTATCAGTAGCAAAATTACAGTTAAAGTAGCAATGCAATCATTCTGTGGTGGGGGTCATCACAGCACGAGGAACCGTATTAAAGGGTGGCAGCGTTAGGAAGGCTGAGAAGCACCGCTCTAGGGCTCTGCTTCAGTCCTGCTCTGACTGCACTCAGTGGCAGAGTGTGACTGGAGAGTCTGAAGACAAAAGCAAACCTTTCCTCCCCAGGCTGCTTTTGGCTATGGTCTTTTCACAGCAACCAACACCCTAACTAAGACACCACCAAACCATTTTAAATTCTCTCCAGCAAAGCAGTAGGCTTCTGGTTTCCCTGTGTTCACTTCTATAAGCTGTTGTCTGTCCTTGACTACAGGCATTCCAGCAGACATAAAGTAGTACCTTGCTGCAGTCCTGATTTGCTTTTCCTTAATGACTAGTAATGTCAAGTGCCTTTTCACGTGCCTCAACTTATTTGTGGCACACATCACAAAAACGAAAGACGAATGCTTTTTTATCAGCCACTATAAAATATGCCCCCAACAATTAGTTGCCATCAAGTTGACTCACAAATCTCTATGCTATTGTTACACAAGCAGCATTTCCATGTTTGGTCATTTAATGCACGCTACTTATTCACTTTATGTAACACTGAATGGTACAAACATTTCATCTTACAGTGCACTGTGTACACAAAAGGAAGATAAAATGCTACTAATATCAGAATCAGAGCGCCATGTTGGGGGTGGGAGCTTGTTGGGGGTTCCTACAAATGCTACAGCAGGCAGAGGAACTACGGGGTGAGGCAAGAAGGAAATCCGGTTCAACACGACTTAGCTGGTGTTGAGTCTGACCCAAGCAGTTTATTTTTGACATATTTAAGCACTGAACAAATTTGGAAAAAAGTTTCCACGTGAGTATTATCACAACAAAGCTTAAGGTATGACTGCATGTCTTTTGTAAAGTACCTATGACCTCTTCCATAAGAATGGGTTCCACTGACTGAGAAATAATGCCCACAAGTCTGGGATAAGCCTAATAGTCTGGGGGATTCAGGTGAAGCCTGGCCCTGCAGATAACAAAGGATCGCCAGGTTATTAACTACATCCATTCCCAGCTTTCTGGGCAGAAACAGGTGTAAACCCTTTTACTGAAGAAAAACGCCCACCAGTTTTACACTCCTGGTTTCCCTAGTGCTATCTGTGGTCGTGTGCCCCACATCACTCTGAATCTACAATTCATATACTGCTTACCCAAAACTGCCTCTTTCAGCGTGGCCTAAGAAAACTTTAAGGGGGCTGGAGAGATGGCTCAGAGGTTAAGAGCATTGCCTGCTCTTCCAAAGGTCCTGAGTTCAATTCCCAGCAACCACATGGTGGCTCACAACCATCTGTAATGAGGTCTGGTGCCCTCTTCTGGCCTTCAGGCATACACACAGACAGAATATTGTATACATAATAAATAAATAAATATTAAAAAAAAAAAAGAAAACTTTAAATGAGCTGGAGATGCAGCTCAGTGGCAAAGCACTTGTCTGGCCTTGGGTTCAATACCCAGAACTATAAAAATAAAAGCTCTAAGTAACTTAGAAATTCTAATACTAGAGTGAAATCTAATTCAAGGGATACCAAAAACTCTGAAAGTCCTATCTATATCAAGAACACCTTTAGGTAATCCCTGCTCTGGGTGTCAATTTATTTCAATGCCACTTAGAGAATTTTTACTCTCTCCTTTGAAGCAATAGGGTATATGCTACAGCTAGCTCCATTAACGGCATATCTACAGGGCTAGAGAGATGGCGCAGCAGTTAAGAGCAATGCTGCTCTTGGAGCGGACCCAGGTTCAATTTCCAGCACCCACACAGTGGTTCACAATTGTCTCTAAGTCTGGTTCCAGGGCATTTGGTTTCTGCAGGCCCCAAGCAATCACAAGAAACACAAACTTACATGTAGACAAAAACACCCTTACATATAAAAAATAAAATACTTTAACAAGCATATCTACAACCTCTACAAGAGAAACTGACATATCTATTAGATGAAACACTTATATATGTAGAGTGAGGTTTAACAGTTTAGCATCAGTGGGAAGGCAACTTTGGCAGGTTGGAGTCAAAGGGCACCACAAGGTCACAGAGCTCCCATGGGAGGTCAGAAGGAAAGAAGAGTGGGGCGAGAAGGGCTCGCCTTTGTAGGGGATGTAGTGTGTGCACAGAGAGAGCACTCCACTAGTGGTTCCATCAGCCACGGTGCTGCTGCTGCTGGGCCCTGCTAAGACCTGAGAGCAGACCAGTGTAAATGCCTGAATGCTAACAGAAGGAACCTCAAAAGTACATTTAAAATCAGTCTTACACAGGAGGGTACATGTTGTGATGTTGTGGGGTTTACAAAGGGTTCAAAACTATTTATAGCGATAAACGCCAAAATGGGAAGGCAGACAGGGATTTTTTATTTTATTTTATTTTATTTTTTCGAGACAGGGTTTCTCTGTAGCTTTTGGAGCCTGTCCTGGCACTAGCTCTTGTAGACCAGGCTGGCCTCAAACTCACAGAAATTCGCCTGCCTCTACCTCCCGAATGCTGGGATTAAAGGCGTGCGCCACCACCGCCTGGGCAGACGACAGGGATTTTTAATAGGGAGAGAATATGTGAAACCTTCCTAAGGGCGATATGATTAATGATCTGCACACTAATAAAGGAGTGGGTTACACAACATACACAAGCCAAAGCCTCCCTAACCATAACACATGATCTGTGCTCTGAAAACACACTATAGAAGATACAATGAAAACAGCACTTCGCTACATCTTTTGTACAAGAAATCGATCAGCACACTGGCAACTCTTTCCTTACAACTCATTACACTGGGTTTCAGTAACACCACACTAGCTCCCCCTCTGACCTTGGCTGGACTGTTCCTCATTTCTGTCACTTTTCATAACGGAAAAGAGAGTCTCTTTCTTCCTTATGTACTTCCTGAATGATCTCTCTTTCAGCAAAGAGCCTACTACCCACCATTCAAGGGCTGAAACAGACATAGTCATAAACTCAGCACCAGACATGACATAGCATCAGAAGCTGAAGGCTCTTCTTCCTCGTCCTCCCCTAAAAGCAAATTCTGCCCTTCTTGGCCTCCTTTATCCTGAAAGTTCATCTAATCTTGTATTGAAGCCATGCTCTAACTCTCTCCCCCTAACCAATGCAGTGTGCTCCACACGGCAATAATAACCGAGTATTTTTTTTTTACAGCCTAGACGGGTCACTTACTATTCTAATCAAGGTTTTCCAGCTTCGTGTTCCACCAAGCTTTCTCGCGCTACTCTGAGCAATGATTCAGCGTGAGCTTCTGGAGAATATATAGCATGTATCCAGCACCATCTGCCAAAAAAGCTGCTCTCTTGACACATACCACATTTAACCCAAATCACTGCTGCCTGGAATCAAAAAGGGCTCACCACAAAAAGTTACCAGTCAAGTCACAAAACTAAGGCTGCTAAATTCAGTACTAACCCAAGGTGAATGGAGCTCCAAAATACCACATTTTCACAACACCGAGGCTGGAGACGGAAACACCATTGGTAGGCTCTAAGCAGGACCTGAATGTCAGTTCGCCCAATGGTCAAAGTCTGTTACTTTGTAATTAATGAAAGTGTGAGCCTCCTTGCGTGTCACTTCCCACGCTTTTCCTTGTACTGAAGAAATCCGCCTTATAAGCAAGAGTCTCAATCCCGCCCTTCCATTTGGAGCGAGGGATAGCTGAAACATAACAAGGGAGAGCTGAAACACGAATTCAAATCACATTCTGTGCACCACAGACCTCCACGGAAAATCCACCTTAAACAGGCAGCCACCCCAGGGGTCACCTTGATTCCCTCAGGGTATCAGACCGAACTTCTGTGCCGTGCAAACCTTGACTAGATATGCCTTAGAGACAACACAGATATGCCTTAGAGACAAGGCAGAGTGACTTAAGTACCAGGAGACACCAGCAGACCGAACCGATCGGCCCGCAGAAGCCTCTTCCGGCTCGGATTCCGCGACTACCTGCCTCGGGCCGCCGTTCTCCCGCCAGAGGCGGCGCGGCACAACTCGTACCTGCGGACTATAGGCTTCCGAAGCCCAAGCTCCAGCCAACTTCTGCGTGAAACCGCTAAACTTGTAGTACATGTTGCCTGAGCCCGGCTTCACACAACCGCTGCCTGTGCGACCGCCCTAGAGAAGGACCCCGCTTCCCTTTTGGCCCGCCCAAAGCTCGGCGCAGGGACCCTGAGCCAGGATGCGGACTGTCCAGAGAGCGCCTGACTGAAAACATGTTCTCTTAAACCATGTCAAGGAAACAAACTACGTTCTCAAGACAGTGAAACAAAAACGACCTCTAAAAGAATACGGAAAAAGGCCGTGTTGAGGCTTTCCGAAAACTCAGGCGTCTCTTTTTGCTAATTTAAAGAAGGGCAGTTCCAAGATGCCTTGATAAATGCGCAAGCGTCCTGTGGACCAAGCCTGCAGCCGAACGCACCACAGTAAGACAGGGCGGGTTCTAGGCGGGGCCTGGAACTGGGACGGGGTCTGCTCTGGGGAGGGGCCTGGCACCGGGGCGGGGCTTGACGCTGGGACGGGGCGTGGCACTGGGGCGGGGTCTGCACTGGGGAGGGGCTTGACGCTGGGACGGGGCGTGGCACTGGGGCGGGGTCTGCACTGGGGAGGGGCTTGACACTGGGACGGGGCCTGGCACTGGGGCGTGGTCTGTGCTGGGGAGGGGCATGGAACTGGGGCGGGGTCTGAACTGGGGAGAGGCTTGGCACAGGGGCGGGGCCTGGCACTGGGGCGGGGCCTGGCATTGGGGAGGGGCCTGACACTAGGAGCGGGGTCTGGCACTGGGGAGGGGTCTGCGCTTCGGCGGGGCCTGGCACTGGGGAGGGGTCTGCACTGGGGAGGGGCCTGACACTAGGGGCGGGGTCTGGCACTGGGGAGGGGCCTGGATCCTGGGTCCAGGTCCCGCTCCAGTTGAGAGTTATTTAGTATCTGTTGAGGGTTGTTAGCAATTTCAGTTAATAGAAGAACTACCTCTTGGAGCCGGCCGCGAGTGCAACAACACCTGTAAGCGAAATCCTGTCTGAATGCCAAGAAAGTGACAGGAAAAGGAGTAGAGGGAGGGAGAGAGAGAGAGAGAGAGAGAGAGAGAGAGAGAGAGAGAGAGAGAGAGAGAACTTACTGGATTTGTGCAGAGGGCATACACTTAACCTAAACTTAAGGCACCTATGTGTACATTTTGAACCTTCTGAATGAGAATTTACTGTCATCTGCGTTTATGGGGACTGGATGCTCATCTCTTTCCTGCCTCTCTGTTCTTTGGGATGAACAACTTCAGTGGTCTGGAAACACTTGTGAAATCTGTACTGTCTGCTGGAAAGATGTGCAGTTCCAGCTTTCCGGTTATCGTAGTACTCAGTGCAATGCGGAGTGGTTTTAGCTTCCACTGTGTGTCGAAAACTTTATAAAAGGAGTGTGCTGATTTCTTACTCCCCAGGGATGGAGCAAGCTTTTAGTTTTATCGTCTAAGCAGAAGTTCTGGCACACTCATTACAGGTTTATGCATACTACATTTTAAATGTAAGTTCCTAATGGATAGATTGTGCTAAGCTTGACACAGAAATGTGTTTAATCTCCACAACAACCCTATGAAGTAAATACTGTGGCCAACTCTGTTTTTACAGCACAGGAAAATAAGGTCCGGTAAAAGGAAGCAACTTGCTGGGGTCAGCAATTAGTGGCAGAGATAGTCATCGGGCTCAAGATTCTGCACTTTAAAGCACTGTATTACAGATAAATAGATATAAATCCATCCCACAAAGACAAGGATCGAGGCCGAGCACTCTAGAGCCAGGATATACACTAGCAAGGTATACACTGGATAAAATACTGTTTTTGTATTCAGCAGCTCCAATACCATGGACAGCAAAGACTGCAGCTTCTAATGGTAAGCCAATCAAGTCGCTGCCTTTTCAAAGCCATGGTATAATGTTAAAAGAAAAATAGCACTTCAGTTTGAGTTCCAGTGTCTCCATGGCTGCATGATTTGAGCCTCGTCAGGACCCTTTTTGGAACCTCTTTTGTCTCCTCAGTGAAGGAGTAGCCATCATTACTCTGTTTTCCTCATCTGTGGTCTGATACTCAACCATTCAGGAGATTATAAAGCGTGTGCCGTTTGTGACCTAGCCTGTTGTTCCTTTCACTTTTCCACAGTACTGGCCTATAAATAAGAAGTTTAATTATCATAGTTCCTTAATTAACATGGTCACATCTTGATTAGTCTAATGCAGTAGTTCTCAGCCTTTCTAATACTGTGATCCTTTAATACAGTTCCTCATGGTGTGGTGACCTTCAAACATAAAATTATTTTGTTTCTGCTTCATAACTGTAATTTTGCTACTGTTGTGAATCATAATGCAAATACTGAGTATTCAATATACAAAAATATACAAGATATCCGATATGGGACCTGAGGGGTCGTGACCCACAGGTTGAGAACCACTGCTCTAATTTCTTTTTTATTAAACATATGCTGGAATTCTTTATCCTAAGGAAAAATAATAAGCTTGTTAGCAATCCTGGGTGGAAGAAAAGGTTTCTTCCCTAGATTTACATAAATCTAGAAAAAGAAAACTGAATGGTTCAGGACAGTCCTTACCCCCTCCTGTCTTTTCAACGTATTTTGGAAGAAGTGGGAGAGAATGTTCCCCAACTTCTAGCAGCATTAAGGTGTAGCAGCTTCTTGAAATATAAAGGTGCCTGTCAACACTGGTTATTTTCTTGAAGTCCCTGCCTTCTGATTTTAGATCTTGCAAGACATAATTTAAGAATCCTGAAAATGTTACAACAGCCAGGCTGTTCAGTGGGAGATAAAATGTCAGTAGCAGAGTGTGGGCTGATGTCACATGGAGTGGCTGATCATGGAAAGATTCCTTCCCCTCATTTCCCAAATAAAATGCAGCCCGCCCCGACAGCACTAAAGCGCTGTCCTCATTTGTGACTGCACACCCAAAGCGGACATCTTCATTTCTCAGAATATGCCTTCAGGTTGTCCCCAGACCTTATTCTGAGGGGCAGTGCCCAAAAGTCAGAGGGTGAAGACGCTCGCCGACTGCTGAGTGACTGGGGTGAGGTGCACCTGCCGGTGGGAAGGAAGGCTGGTGAAGGAGAAAGGGCACTGCTTCTCCATTTGTGCGGGCTGCGTGCTAATGGCCTCTGGCAGGCTGCTCTGTGAAAGCATTTAGACCGTGGATAGGTAGCCAATATACATTTCAAACTGAGTTATGCTCGACAGAGATAGGAACGGCCTTATGAAATAATTCTTAATTTTTAATTCTCCAATTTTTTTAGAATTAGATTTTTTTTTTGATTGACACTTGGTAGGTAAGGCAGAGCTGAAACATGTAAGTCTCATAACGGGTGAGGTGATCGTGACCCCTCTTTTGGATTCCTTCCACATTTGTTCCCAAAGGATTCTTTTTTTAAAAAAATATTTATTTATTTCTTTATTATGTATACAATATTCTGTCTGTGTGTAAGCCTGCAGGCCAGCAGAGGGCACCAGACCTCATTACAGATGGTTGTGAGCCATCATGTGGTTGCTGGGAATTGAACTCAGGACCTTTGGAAGAGTAGGAAATGCTCTTAACCACTGAGCCATCTCTCCAGCCCCCCAAAGGTTTCTTATATTACCTGCTTTAGTGTCACCTGTGAGAAGTAGAAATACAAGGTTGATTTTTTTTTTTTTTTGGGTAAGCATTTGTCTGAGGGATATTTACCATAAAGAAGTAATGTTCAGGGTAGAATCCCAAAGCCCCACCTCTCCTTCTTTCTTGCTTATTTTGTTGCCAAACATGTGGAGTGGATGGCCCCCTTCCTATCCTGGGAAAGGACGCATGTGCAGGTGGTTGTAGCCACTCTGAGTTTGTCCCCCTGATGGGAAAATGGGGTAGGCCAGGTGTGATGTCACAGTGATGCGACATTTTTCTTTTTTTTTTTTTTTTTTTTTTTTGGTTTTTCGAGACAGGGTTTCTCTGTAGCTTTGGTGCCTGTCCCGGAACTAGCTCTTGTAGACCAGGCTGGCCTCGAACTCCCAGAGATCCGCCTGCCTCTGCCTCCCGAGTGCTGGGATTAAAGGCGTGTGCCACCATTGCCCGGACGCGACACTTTTCTAAGTGTGACTTATGTCTACCGTCCCTGGCAGTAAGGAAGTAAGCAGGAATGGGAAGGATAGTTTTCCAACATCTGATATTTAAAATGGCTGTTGATCATCCTCAAGAAAACCATCTCTGGCAAAGCATTGGAAAACCAAACTGAGAGCTAAACTCACCGTATGATACTCATGGGGACATACTGTGAAATTATTTGGTAATGTTCATGTGGAAAGAAAGCTCATCTGTCATCTCTTATTCCATTTTTTTTTTTTGTCAAATAAACCCCTTAACTGGTGTAGGGATGTTTGTCTTCAAAACCTAAAATCTAGGATTATACTGATATTTTAAAAGAGCCCTTTGTGGAAGCCTGGCGTATTTGTAGCAGGGAGTAGCGGGTCTGAATGGCACATTTTAGCCCAGAGGCAGGGAAACGGCAGCTGGGACTGCAGTTGCTAGCACAGCTTTATTGCAGTTTGGGATGAACATATTGGCAACAACTCCTTACTCTGACCTTCTCATTGTTGAATGTCAATATGGCGCACGAAGCTGCCTCCAGTTTGCCTGCCTGCCTGCCTGCCTTCCTTACCAGCAAGTCAAAAGCACATCCAGGGAGATTATGGATTTAACTCAAGTTTGACACATCACATTTCACTTCACTGGTAAAGAAAGGCTGAGGTATGACTCATAATTTATTTTAAATCATTTTAAATACACTTAATTATGCACAGAAGAAAAAGTTGAGTTCTCGAACAAGATTCATGCTACTTTACATTAAACCATCTGTAAAAATACAGCATGTACTGACGAATATCTTGCATATCACCATAGAACCTTCATCTGGTGATGGATGGAGATAGTCACAGAGACCCACACTGGAGCACCGGACTGAGCTCCCAAGTTCCCATTGAGGAGCGGAAGGAGGGAGAACATGAGCAAGGAAGTCAGGACCACGAGAGGTGCACCCAACCACTGAGTCAGTGTGGCTGATCTTTTGGGAGCTCACCAAGGCCAGATGGACTGAGACGGAAGAAGCATGGGATAAAACCGGACTCTCTGATCATGGCAAACAATGGGGGCTGATGAGAAGCCATGGACAATGGCCCTGGGTTTTGATCCTACTTCAAGTTCTGGCTTTGTGGGAGCCTAGCCACCTTGGATGTTCACCTTCCTAGACATGGACGGAGGGGGGGGGAGGACCTTGGACTTTCCACAGGGCAGGGAACCCTGACTGCTCTTTGGACTGGAGAGGGAGGGGGAGAGGAGTGGCGGGAGGGGGAGAAGGGTGGGAGGAGCGGGAGGGAAATGGGAGGCTGGGAGGAGGGGGAAACGTTTTTTTTTCCTTTTTCTCAATAAAAAAAAAATTAAAAAAAATACAGCATGTATAATGTTCTGTCTCTAGAAAGGAAGGAAATAGTGGCCAGACCTAGTGTGGAGGTGACAGAGGGGTGCTCCTAATCCCTGGGCATCCTTGCTCTCTGTGTCACACATGTCTTCAGGACTGAACATTTCACAATGTGTCTATATTACCTTCATAAATCCATATATACACATACAATAACAGAAACTCCCTAAGAAGTGTCCTACTGTGGTGACAAACACTTTAGTGGCAACATCTGGAAACAAAGGCAGTTGCGTCACTGTGAGTTTCAGGCTAACCAGATCTACAAATGAATTCCAGGTTAGCCAGAGCTACACAGTGAGATTCTGTGAAAAAACAAAACAAAACAAAACAGGACAAAAAGTTTCCAAAAAGGCATATAAATAAGAATTTAGATGTTTCTGTTGGATTTATACCCCAAACTAATAGTTTATTTAAGATATTCTTTGATCACCCTGAATGGATGTGAGGAACTGTTGAGTGAGAGTTTCCAAGTGTTCATGCCACACGGAAATTGGCTCAAGGGTCATTCTGCCCTGCAGAGCTAACACAATATAGTGCTGCTTTTATAAACTGTTGGAATAAATAAATAAATAAGTGAGTGAGTGAATGAATAAATGAGTGAGTGAGTGAGTGAGTGAATGAGTGAGTGAATGAGTGAGTGAGTGACTGACTGACTGAGTGAGTGAATGAATGAGTGAGTGAATGACTGAGTGAGTGAGTGAATGACTGAGTGAGTGAGTGAATGAGTGAGTGAGTAAATGAGTGAGTGAGTGAGTGAATGAGTGA
>JABTXL010007333.1:11569491-11628668 GCA_025134845.1 Neodon shergylaensis
ACACACACACACACACACACACACACACACACACACACACACACACAGAGCAGGGGATCAGGCCTAGGCCTATATAGAAAGTAATGTTACCAAAAATCCAGGAAAATTAACAAAAATAAATTAATCATTCTGTAAACCATTAGAATTTTCCATCTAATGTGGGGTTCGGGGTTGGTTTTTTTATTTACATATTTATGAATTTGTATGTTGTTGGTGGGCACTTGCAGGAATCAGTTTTGTGGGTTTTGGGGATTGTCCTCGGGCTGCCAGGCTTGGCATCAGTTCCTTCAGCCACTGAGCCATCTTGCCGGCCCTGGAACTGGTGTTGGTATAAAGTTAGTGGAGCCATAGGACTTGGTAAAGTTCAAGTTCACACACCTGGCATGCATGAAGTTCCGGGGACAGGATGACACATAACCGTCCTCACAGAACTCAGGAGGGGAGCAGGAGCAGAAAGAAGTTCAAGGTTCTATCAAGTACGACCTTGCTGTATAGCAAGCCGAAGGCCAGCTTTAGATACACAGGCTGCCTCAAAAGGACGTGAGAGGGAGAGGTTATGATGAAAAATTCTAACCTGAAAATCTGTTTCCGCTGCCTCCTTTGCTCGTTCTCCCCACTTCTCTCTCATCCTTCCTGAGGAAGGGGAAGTTAAGGCCGTGAGCTAGCCAAAGCAGAGCTGCCAGGTGGATCCCGGATGAAAGGACCCACCACAGATACACAATCTGGCTGCTTGGAGTACAAGAGTCTGGCGTCTCATGAAAAAACAGCCAGCTTCTGCCATTAGCATCAATTTAAAATGTGTCGCCACCTCAGATTGGAAATCTTCCTGCCCCAGCCTCAGTGCTTAGGCTACCAAGCCCAGCTCAGGTAATTTTTATCTTATTTATTTCCTGGCTGTCCTGGAACTCCCTCTATAGACCTGGCTGGCCTTGAACTCAAAGATCCTCCTGCCTCTGCCTCCCAAAGGCTGGGATTAAAGGCGTGTACCACCATGCCTGGGTGAGAATTTTTACTTTTAAAAGTGTTTTAACACGTATTTGTTTGAGGAGGTGCCAACGGGCATGTGTCAGAGGGCAAAGTGTGGGAGTCGGCTCTCTCCTTCTCCCGTGTTAGTCCCAGGGTTCCAATCCAGGTGGTCAGGTTTGGTGGCCAGAGCCTTTACCCACTGAACCATCTCACCTGGTCATCTCAGATGCCAAACACATCCTTTTGCTTGCCTCCCTTCTAGCTCAAAGTGGAAAGCTGGCATGTGTTATTATCGTGTAGACTTTGGGGTATTAGAGATTGAACCTGTGTTGTTCAGTGAGCTGGCTTTCCAGTCATAGTAACTTCCTTTTGATTTTCTACTACATAGAAACCCAAAGTGACAGTCCTGACATAACCACTTAAAGAAGGTGGCCGGGTGATAGGCTGTGCCTACCCACCTGGATTTGAGTGGCAGCTCACTTCCCAGCTCTTCCTCCCAGGTGACTCACAGGATTAGCTGAGTATTCCTAGGTACAGAACACCTCAGTCCATTCAACGCATTCTGGCTCAGTATACCAAGTGCTTTCAAAATGGCGGACATAGTGGGGAGCGAGGTGGAACTTCAGCAAAATGAATGAGCCTCGAGTCTGGTAAAGAAAGTCTATGGAGGCCGGGCGGTGGTGGCGCACGCCTTTAATCCCAGCACTCGGGAGGCAGAGGCAGGCGGATCTCTGTGAGTTCGAGGCCAGCCTGGTCTACAAGAACTAGTGCCAGGACAGGCTCCAAAGCTACAGAGAAACCCTGTCTCGAAAAACTAAAAAAAAAAAAAAAAAAAAGAAAGTCTATGGAGAACAGCCTGGGAGGAACTTACAGATCTGCAGGAAGTGACAACTGGGAAGCAAATCTTCCCTTTAGGAGACCAGAGGATACAGGACAGGCCCCAAAGCACTGCTGAGAAAGTTGGAAGGCAGGCCCCAAAGCACTGCTGAGAAAGTTGGAAGGCTCAGATAAGGGATGCTGACCCTTGAACTGGAGTGACACGTTCCCCCCTCCCCAACCCCGAGTCACACCCAGACCCTGACTCCTTATCAATACTTTTTCCCACAGAAGAACAGTCTGCTGGATTGATTCCAAACAAGCCCATGCCATCTAGCCAAAGACCCGGGCCAGATCTCAGCTTTCTAATTACCGGGGAGTTGAACAAAGGCATGATTCTAGTCACTGCACTGTATGACCGTCACCTGTCTTTCCGCCCCGAAGGTCAACCCCGCCCTGTCTTCTTGCCCCTTACTTCTCTATCCTATGAGTTCCCAGGCGACTGCAGGAGAACTGCGTCTGTTTTCATTTGAGTCTCAGGAAAGGTAAAAAGCAACCTCAAGATGTTTGCGCCTCCCCCCCAGCAGAAGCGAACGATCCGGCGTTCTGTGAACACGCACAGATGTCAGGAATGGGAGCCTGTAAATCTGCCCAGGCAGTTCTGTTCTTGAATCATTAAGAACAACCGAGTGGGTGGAACAAGTACATGAAATTGCTGTGTGCACTCATGTTTTGTTTATGGAGCAATCATTTCCAGATATGTTTTCGTTCTCTTTTTCTTCCTTTCTTTTTTTTTATTGAAAAATCCTTTCTATGTTTTCTTGATAACACCCCACCTTCCTTCCCCCCAGTTCTTCCATAACCACTTAAAAAAAAGTTGAGAGTATCACAGAAATCTCCCCGTATTTAAAGAATGGGTTACATTGTCTCTCTAAACCAATTCCATCTATTCAGTCAAAATAAATGATTTAGTAATATGAAGAATACAGGTTAACAATTGAATGTGAACATTGTGTATCATGTGGAGAGCTGTAACAACTGATGCCAAGTCATAAACTAGCTTTACTCTTTCATCATTGTGCACAGAGGCCTTGTTAGCCCTTGCGACGCTAACTATCAGCAGGGTTGAGATGGTGCGTGGTGTCCCTGTCATAGGACTCTTCACGTCGTCGTTGAGCCTTGGGTCCTTTATAATGTAGGACGGAAGCCCCTTATGCGAGTCATGTGTGCTTGTGTATGGACTCTGGCCATAGTGAGCACTCAGTAAATTGAAACTGTTGGAATCACGTTAACAGTTGCAATGAGTGGCCAGATGGCTGCAGGAGGCCCCCCCCCCCCAATCCTATTACTTCTCTGATCTACCTCAACCTTGCCATTCTGAGGCACCCACAAATGGTGGCCCTTAGCTTCATGGTGGTGAAGTGACAGCAGTTGGTTTCCTGGTCCAGCAGCTCCTGTCTCTTGACAAGCACTGCATCTTCCTCCCTCCACCCCAGAAAGCCTGTAGTGTGTGAAACTCTGCCCTTTACTGTCTCGGCAGGTCTCACTTCGTTGTTTTCTCTCCACTGGTTTTGTCTGTTTGTTTGTGTTTGGCTTCTCAGCACTGTCCTGTCTGGTTTTGGCCCCAGCCGTTTACTCCGCGACACATCCCAGCAATGTCCCCCTGTTTTTGGCATCTCTTACAGTTGGCGCAGCGAGAGAGAGAGAGAGAGAGAGAGAGAGAGAGAGAGGGAAGGAGGGAAGAAGGGAGAGAGGAACGACGGAGTGGGGAGAGAATATTAAAATTTTCTCTCAGAAAAATGAGCTTAGTTTTTTTTTTTAAATGTTCCATGGTGCAAACCTAATAACTTAGTTCCGTAATAGTTTCTCCTCTGCCTGCCTGCTCTAATTGCCAAGGCTTCTTTCCAAACAATGGAATGCAACGTTAGTGTTTTTCTGTTGACTGATGAGGCTGCATTTACATAAGGCTTTACCCACAGGCACTACCTCGCCCCCTCCGACATACATAGGTACCAGGGAAATCTAAGCAAGATTGGGACTGGGCTGGGAGAAGACCCAGGAAGGTGTTGGGCATCCTGCCTTCCCTAGGAGGCTTCATGGAATCAATTTGCTTTGTCATCTGAAAGCCTGTCCAGCCAACACTCTTTGTTGGAGCCTTAGAAATGTAGACAAGGCCCACATACCTTTCTTCAGAATTTGGGACTACCCTGGACTGTCCCCAGCTGCAGGCACTCCCGGCATCTATGGTCAAATTAGGAAGGCTCAGAGCTGTGATCACACTTTTCTCAGAGAGCAGGGAAGCTGTCAGTCAAGTAGCATTAATTTCCGGTGGGCTGCGAAAGTACCATTTATTCTACAAGCTGCGGGGTGAGCAACTCAGTAGGATTCAAAGTTAAATGATGCGAGAAGAACAACTCTTGGTGAGGATTTTGTGCCTCAGAATTAAAAACAAAGCGAAGAGAGCAAACCTATTTTTATTTTGATTGCAAATACGATAGCAAAGGAGTCTCTTTTCATTAAATTTCCTTCATAAAACCACATGTAACCTGAGTTGACAAACTCTGGAGGCTTGTGGCTCTTCAGCAACACCCCTGGGGCACGAGTATAGTTTCACCACTATGCCTGTATGCGGCTGGGTCTCTGCAGCCTTCTCTGGGCCAAAGTTGTTTTTTAATCCTAATTATACGCTGTGTGTGTGTTGTTGTTGTCAGAGGACGACCTCAGGTGCTGGTTTTTGTCTTCCACCTTGTTTTAGACAAGGTCTCTTTGTTGTTCTGGCTTGTATATAGCATGAGTCTCCAGCTTTATGTGGGTTCTGGGGCTGCAAACTCGGTCCTCACTCTTGGGTAGCAAGTGCCTTGCGCAGTGAGCCCTCACCCTAGCTCTTCTCCCAGGCCATTTTAGCCATTTGAATATGGTCCTGACAAGGAAATGCTCTTTAGGGAAAAGGGGTGGAGTCAAACTGAGAAGGATATGGTTAGAGTTTGGAGAACAGCTGCAGGGGCCTTGGAACAGAGTGGGAGTTCACAGAGGTTGGGCAGGGCATTTGCTGTGATCCTGTCTTAGATTTACAGTCCTCTGGTTTAGAAAATTACAGGGACCTTGTCATTTCTAAGACACAAAAAAGAAACAAATTCATGAAAAGATATAGTCGAAGCATTGCTGGTTCAATAAATGCAACCCTAAAATGCGATTTTCCCCTATAATTAAGGTACGTTGGCAGGTCATCCAATGGAATGGTTGGCAGTGATGGCTGTATAGACTGATGACATGACCGCTCCATGGTATGGCTATGGGGGAGGTTTTTATTATAGATATGAGGAAGAGAACAGCCAGAGGCATCTGGAAGAGTCCACAGCAGAGAGAGAGTAGGGGAGTGAACATGGTCTGAGCTTAGCCAGGAGAGAAGCAGGAGCAGAGGAGGGGAGGGGAGGCAAAGAGACTGTGGGCAAAAGAGAAGACCAAGAGAGCATAGCCAAAATAGCAGGGTTATAAGGAGAATGAGAAGCTGGGGGGAGGGCATCTCCTAAGTTGAAGGAAGTTTAGGGTTAGGGGTGTGAGAAAAGCCAGGATGCCAGCATGAACTCTGAAATGTGTAACACAGGTGCTTGTGATGCTGAGGGAGTCTGGAGGCCAGCATGTGCTAAGAGGCACAAGTAGCCATTTGTCCCTCTGCCAGTGAAAAGGGAAATGGCTCCTTTGGTATAGGGGAATGGCTTTACAAGTTCCTGAAGAATTCTGGCTTTTGTCTAACCTTCAGAATTTGGGAAAATTCAATTTCCTTTGGATCAGACAATGATAATATTCTGCATATTGTAGGAAGTCTCTTGTTTCCCAACCACCCAGACTCCCAAAAAAATCACACAGAAACTATATTATTTAAATCATTGCTTGGATAATCACTTAAACATATTGCTGGATAGCTCTTTTATCTTTGGTTAACCCATTTCTATTATTTTATATTTTACCACACGGCTCATGGCTTACCGGCAAAGTTCCAGCTGGCAGCTGGCGTCTTTCTTCTCTGGCAGCTACATGACGTCTCCCTGACTCCACCTTCTTTCTCCCAGTACTCAGTTTAGTTTTCCCCCGCCTAGCTTTGTTCTACCCTATCACAGGCCCAAAACAGCTTCTGTATTAACCAATGATATTCACAGCATACAGAGGGGAATCCCATATCACCTCCCCTTTTCTGTTTAAATAAAAAGGAAGGTTTTAACTTTAACACAGAATAATTACATATAACAAAACAGGTATCGAGTAAGAATTACAATTACAATATTTATATCTACTTTATCTTTTATCACAACTAAGGAAAACTATAACTATCTATTCTTCAACTCCATCAAAGACTCCAGATGGATATACTATTACCTAAGTAAACAGGAAGTACATTGTAAGCAATTTCCAAAACTCTAGAATTGACAGAGACATCTCGCTACCTGGACAGTCACCCAAAGTTGTTCTGAAACATTGTGGGCACCCATCTTCAGCCTACAGGCCTATAATATCTAGCAGACTTTTCCACAAAGCAGGAAATTTCAAGGGCAGTTCTGCCCATATTGGCAGTTTGTCGGTCACTTTCTTCTGTGTCCTACAGAATGTCTGGCAGACTCCTTCATGAAGCAGGAACCCTGAAGGAGCTCACCTTTAGGCAAATTCAGCGGGCATTTCTCTGTGGGTCCCACATGTCCAGTTCATACAGCATAGCATCAAGCAGTTCAGGCACGAGCAATTTCTTACCCTACAACATCTGCATATGTATTGGTCAATATGGCAGACACTGTCCACATGTGGCTATCCAATCCTTGAAGAGCAGGTAGTGTGGTGAGAAACATGATTGTCCATGTAATTAGATATTCACATGTAGTTTGGTGGCTTTGGTGTTAGCTGCACAAGTCTATACAAAGTAGGATGGGAAGGAAAACACAGACTTCCCCTGCTTGTCCAAGCCCTCATGGACGAAAACCCAACTCATTTGTTAAGGAATTCAGGCCATGGAAGTAAAAATAATTTCAGTTTGTATTGAACATGATTTAATTCCTGTCTAAATGTCGAACCATAAGAACTTCTCTTTTGCTGGGGGGGGGGGAGTGGTGCACGCCTTTAATCCCAGCACTTGGGAGGCAGGAGGATCTCTGTGAGTTCAAGGCCAAGCCTGGTCTACAAGAGCTAGTTCCAGGACAGCCTCAAAAGCTACAGAGAAACCCTGTCTTGGAAAAAAAAAGTTTTCTTTTTCAAAATTTCAGTGAGAAAATGTCATTTTCTGCTTCTGGAAGATGAAAGTGTCTTTCTCAGCACGTGCCCACCATTAATATCTGCATCTTCTCACTGGGGGCTTTGCCTCTGAAGGCTTCTACCATCGCTTTATGATTTTTACAGCCAGAGGCATAAACACATTCTTCCATTGCTCGTGGCAGGCCAGGTGTCCCACCCTGCTCTTGACAGCCACTCCATCTGGGAGTTCACTGGGTTTCAAGGGAAAGGGCCACTTCCTCCTCTGCAGGCACTCAGGATAGTTAGTGGGCAACCAGCCCACATGGCAGACCTGAACATCAGCCCTGGGGCTGCAGGGCTCCTCTGGGGATAAGTACATTCTGCTCACAGAGAATGGGCACCCAGGGAAAGGGAACTATTGTCATTTCTTGCTGCCCGCTCAGGGCCCTAGCCCCCAGCATCCCCTACTCTAGTCCTACCCTTTGCAGGAAGCAAAGATCCAAGCAAAGGGCTCAGGTGAGTGCAGCAAAGAATCAGCACAAGTAGCTTGGGTTGGCGGGAGCAGGCCAACCTGGCTTGCTATTGGGAAGCAAGTGAGCAAGAGGGAGGCCTATATTTCAAGATTAAAACAAGCAGGACCTAGGGCAGTAACTCACATCTTTAATTCCAGCACCTAGGAGGTAGGGGCTGGAAGGTCTCCGGGAGTTCAGGGTCAGCCTGGTCTATATAACACTTCCAGGCAAGCTAGAGCTGATAGTAAAATCATGGCCTCGGGAGAGAGTTCAGTCAGTGAAGTGTTTGCTTTACAAGCGTGAGAACTTGAGGTCCATCCCCCAGAACCTGTGAATAAAAGGCAAGTGTGGTGGCACACACCTGTAACCCCAGAGGTTGGTGGGATTCCCTCCAGCTTGCTGACCAGCCACTCTGACTCACTGGTAAGCTCTAGGCCAATATTGAAACTATGAAGACAGAAAGATGCAAAACACGCAGGCCCCCCAACCTGAAAGTTGCAATATGCTGGCAGGTGGGAGCCTTGTGTCTTAGCCCAGCAGTACGCTTTTACCAAACCATAAAGGCAAGTCTGGTAGAGCAGGTCTCTGAGACCAGAACTCTGCCCTGACCTTGTAAAGAGCCCAAACAACAATCCAAACCCACCAAGGATTTACCCAGCAGTAGACTTTTAAAGAGTAAGGAGAGCCTGGGGGGTTACCAGGCAGCTGAGGATTTTAAAATGACCCCCATCAAGGCTTCGATAGCTGGATGGGTTGTTCAGCCAGGCCTGCTTAACTGATACAGGCTCCCAGTGAACAGGGTAAACACCATTTGAGCCATTTGCTGTGAAATGGACTGAGATGCATGAGAAATCGGCCTCAAATGGGCAGAACACACACACACACACCAGCAGAAAATAACTTGCTAGGAGAGCTGAAATCGAAGATGTGCAGTCTTGGGTGTGCAGAGGCGTTAGTGCTTATGTAATTAATCACTTCAGATTTGAAGATTGGGATTTTTTTCCATTTTAATTAATTAGCCAGTAGACTCGTTATAGTTCATTTTTCATGTCAAAAGGCAGTGGGTTCTAACAGAAAAGAGCAGAATCACAGGGAAACGGTGACAATGTTAGAACACGCGGCGACAAGTACTGGGACCTACCATGGGTCCCTGCCCAAAATATCCCTGTGGAAGGGGTAGGACTTCAGAGCGGGGCAGAACCGGAGGGACTCACAGGTCCAGCAGGCAAGCCTGGGGGGCTGTGCTTAACAGAACCTGCCTTTAATCTTGCACCAGTCAGCTTTACTTCCACGAATGCCTGGAATATAGCACCTAGGGCCAAAGGCTGGTTTGAGTCAGCCCCAGAAGGCTCAAGTCAAGGTTACTGGGCCTTGTTACTTTGGCCAGAGGACATGGCAGAGAAGGCTGTTGCCTTTATGACAGCCAGAATTTAATAGGAAAAGAAGGGTAGATAGAGTCTTTGCCTAGCATGCCCGGGGCCATCTGCTCATTCCCCAGTAACCACATAAAGTTAGAATAGAAGCAGCGACACAGGCCTGTCATCCTAGCCCTTAAGGAGGATGAGAAACGTGAAGTTATCTTCTTACTACCGGGTGGGCCAGCGTGAGCTACAGAGCAGCTTCTATCATCTCAATAACCCCTTCAAGGGCACATCCCCTATGACCTAAGATCCGTCTCCAGCTCCTACCTGTCCCCACATCACCACAGGCTGTGTCCAAGCCTTTACCAGGACTTTTGGCGGCATCTCAGACTCAAACCGTAGCAGCCTCTCAGCGAGAGTCATTACCTGTTAGTCAATGAATTTGTTTTCCAGGGAGGACCCAATACGAGGGCTAGAGAGCTTACGCTGACGTCACCGCCTAGATCAGCCCTGCTGGCACGCCACTGACTGGAGATAAGTCACCTCACCTCTTTGAGGCATCTGTTTCCTGCTTTTTTGTTTGTTTGTTTTTGAGACAAGGTTTCTCTGTGTGTCCCTGACTGTCCTGGAACTTGCTCTGTAGACCAGGACGGCCTCAAACTCAGAGACTGCCTGACTCTGCCTCCCGGGGGTGCTGGGATCAAAGGCATGCGCCACCACCACTGGACTTCTGTTTCCTGATTTTAACAATGAAAATAAAAGCTGGACCTATTCCGGGTGTCTTGAGAGTGTAAAATGATGAGACACACACATTTCCTACTTAGTGCCCACCCTGTGTTGAAGGTTCAGGAAATTTGGGTTTTCATGGCTGGAGGACCTGTACTTCTAAACAGGACACAACACTGCCCTTGACTCTTTGTCGGGTACGTAAGCATGCACGTGATAAAGTGCTTGCTGCAAAAACACGAGGGAAGACCTGACCAGAGCTGGGTGGGGGGAGCAGTGTGCACCTACCTGACTCCAGCTCTGAAAGGAGGCAGAGGTGGGCAGACCCCTGGAGCATCCTGACAATCAATCTACCCAATCAGTGAGCACCAGGCTCAGTGAGAGAGCCTGCCTCAAAAAATAAGAAACTAACTGCTTAAAAGTGAAGTTTTGCCATTGCTTGTAAAAAACCTCTTTCTCCTGCTCTGCGCAGTCAGCTGAAATAATTCTTCAAGGTTGTGTGCCTTCAATTCTGTTTGGCCAATGGCTTTGACTGCAATTTGTCTTTTGTCTGTTTCTCCAGAATTCTTTTCTAACCTCCTTAACTGAAATTCTGTACTTGTTATACACTGGCTCCCCATCTGCCTCTCTTTCAGACTCTAGACACCATGGCTCTACTTTCTGTGTGTATGTACTTTTTTCTACCCATGGAGAAATAGTACAATATTTGTCCTTTGATTGGCTTGTTGAGCTTCACATGTCTTCCAGGCTCATCTGTGTTAGAATGTGTCAAATGTTCTACTTTATGTCCAGCCACATTTTATTTTCCCACTGGTCTGTCCATCATTGGGTTATGAGACAGTTTGCATATGAAATGTCACCCATAGGCTCAGGTGCTCAACCCGTGGTACCATTTAAGCCAGGGTGTGGAAGCTTCGGGAGGTGGGGCCTACTCTGGGGATGGTCCTTATGGGATAGAGCCCGTAGCGAGCGCACTGCCGTGAACATGAGAGTTCAGGAAACCTCTTTCTGTTCCCTCTTTTCGCTTCCTTTGGGAATATACTCAGAAGTGGGACTGCTGGATCCTAATTAGTTCTGTGTTTCGTTTTTTTGAGGAATCACAGCTTCATCCTCCGGAGCCACTGAACCGCTTCATATTCCCACCGGCAGGCTCCTCGCCAGCACTTGTCAGTCTCCGTTTGCGCTGTAATAACCATCCTGATGGCTATGCAGTGGCATCTCATTGTGGTTCTGGCTCATGTTTCCACAATGACAGTGGCGCTGAGCATCCTTCATGCTCCTAAAGCTGTTGACAGCAGTCATTTCCCAGGTCCCATTCAGGCTCTACTGAGAACAGGAAAGCAAGCTCCTTACCTAGAGACTGTAGCAGGCACACTTGAGCCTTCTTAAAGGTGATGCTTATCCAGACTTGGGGGGGAGTCTGAGAAAGAGCACATGGCTGGCAGGAAGGAGCTGCCTTGAGTAAGCTGTTAAGTGTCCACAAACCACAGCACGGTTCACGCTAGCAGAAGTAAGGTATGCCCCCACCCCACACATCTGGAATGAGCCCAAGCAGCTGGCACAGGCACTCCCCTGGGTTTCTCACCAACCTCTGTGGAGCAGTGGGGCTCCTCATCCTGCCCCTCCCACCCTTCCAGAGGCCCCAGGTTCAGAGAATCAAACCAGGGCAGGGAATGGCCACCAAAGTAGGCCTCCGAGGAACTCCCGACTCCTCTCCTGCTGAACTTGAGCATGCTATGTCCTTATTGTTTCCATTGTTCCACCTAGATAAACTTACTTGTTCATTTGTTTGCCTTCCAGCTGTCCCCCTCTCTCTTTCCCTGGACCATCAGCTTGGGAAAGCAGGGCTCTGTCTATCTTCTGGGCGCAGGATAGCCTCTCAGTAAATACTCACTGAACACACAGATGAACTGCCTCAACCAACGCCTACCTGGAGGCCCCATCCCCTCTCCACATGTCTTCTCAACCACAGGGCTAAATGCCGCCTTTTCTTGGGCTCCAGCCACAGTCTGGGTCTCACTCAGGGTGTTTCAACTTGGATTGATCTCTTTTTTTGGGGGGCGGGAGGGAGTGGTGTGTACATAGAGGACGACTTGTAGGAGTCACTTTTCTCCCTCCCCAGTGTGGGTCCTGAAGGCTTGGTGACAAGCACCTTTTCCCACAAGCCATGCCATCAGATCTCTCTTTTATTCCCCCCTAGATTAAAACAAATTATTATTTTTTGATTATGTGTATGTTTGTGTGTCTTGGGAGTGGGTGAGGAGTGAGTACCTGAAGACAGGTAGCCTCTGAGTCAAAGGCATGGGCCACCCTTGAAACCAGGAGTTACAGCTCTCTGTGATCCGCCTGATGTGAGTGCTGGGAAAGGAAATCAGGTCCTCTGCAAAAGCCTTTGTTCTCTTAACCACTGGACCAGTTTTCCAGTCCCTCACTCTGTTTTTATGGAAGTATCCATTCTGATAGCCTTTCTCCCTCACATCTTGATTGCCTAGGTCCCAGCTATTCCACAAGGTACCACCAGGTACTGTATGTGTAATGGTTTGTCCTGTCTCTTTAAGAGACAAGCCACACCCACTCCCTCCCCCATCAGCTGAGGCAGGCAGATCTTCCTTCCTGCTTGCAGCCTGAGTCTCTCCTTTTCCATCTCCTTCTCGGAAGAGGTAGCTTCTGTCTCTCCCTTCTCTCTCTCTTCTCTCTCTCTCTCCTTTCTCTTCTCTCTTTCTCTCTGCTTCTCTGCTCCTCTCTCCTTCTCCCTTCCTTCTCCATAACCCACTAAATAAATAACCAACCTCACTCTGCATGACATGCCTATCCATGTCTCTGTCTCTTGCCCACCACTGCATATCTTCCTGCCTGGGACCAGCCGCCTTTGGAGACCTGTGGCGTGGTCTTGTGGCATGCCCATCTGTCTGTCTTTCCTTGTGGCCTGCTGCAGCCACTAGGGAAACTGTGCCAGTCCCTGCCTAGGACTGGCTGCTCTCCGGACCCGCTGCCTGCTGCCACATGGCCTGCTGCCACCGCTGGGGACCTGCAGTGTTTTTGCTGCTGCAGCCGCCAGGGATCCTGCTGCAGCATTTTTAATTAATCCATTACAGTATGTGCCTCTGACTTTAAACTTTTTCTCTTGGGTTCAGTCCAGAACATTCTTTCAAGTCCTGTTTTATTGACTCTTTTGAGCCAGGTATGGTGGCCCATGCCTAGATAAGTACTTTGGGGACTGAAGCAGAATGATCCAGAGTTTGAGGTCAGTATAGGTGACACTGCAAGACATATCTACAAAGCAAGAATTTGGTTCTAATGCCAATCAAAGCTAAGATTTCCTACCCAGTTTTCTAAGCTCTCAAAAACCCAAGAAGCTGTCTTAGTCAGTGTTCTATTGCTATAGAAGAGATATCATGACCATGGCAACTCTTATAAGAAAACATTTAATTGGGGCTTGCTCACAGTTTCAGAGGGTTAGTCCATTAGGTGGGAAGCATGGTGGCATGCAGGCAGACATGGTGCTGGAGAAGGAGCTGAGAGTTCTACATCCATATCAGCAGGCAGAAGGAAGAGAGAGCCACGAGGCCTGGATTTGTGCTTTTGAAAACCCCCAGTGACACATTTCCTCCATCAAGACTACATCTAATAATCCTAATACTTAATCAAATAGTGCACTCCCTGTGACTAAGGACGAAATCTACGAGCCTATAGGGGCCACTCTCATTCGGACCACCGCAGTCTCCATGGCTTTGACTTCTCATGTTCAGGAACCAGAGCAATCTGGTCTCAGACACACGGTTCTGGTACTTTAACCTCTCTGGAAATTAAAGTCCTAAAAACGTGAAAACTTATGATCCAGAAATTGAATTTCTATGAATTTGTGCCAAGAAATAATCACAATTTTGTTCAAAGACATAGTTTCAAATACGCACATTTTAGTGGAAAAATAGAAACAAAAAAAAAGCTAAAAACAAAGCAAACAAACAAAAGGCAGCATCTGGGCCTGGGGACGCGATTCAGTGGATAAGGGTTCCCATTTGCAAGCATGAAGACCCGGGAGTCTGTAACTCAAGTACTATAGGGGGCAGACAGGAGAACCTCTGGGGCCTGCTGCCTGTCATTTTATCTCTGGGTTCAGGAAGAGACCCTGTCTCAAGCATAAGGCAGAGAGTGACAGCACATAAGATCCAATGTTCTTCTCTGGCCTGTGCACACATATAAGCACAAATTCTCACACACACATGTGAGCATACATCACACACATATACTTCAAACACACATGTACACACATGTGAGCATATACCACACACGTGACCATACACTACATAACACCACACACATGTATGCACATGTACACCAAAATAAAAAATAAACAAGATAAATGAATTATGATACATATGTAGAATGAAATGCTTTGAGTCCATTCTATAGCTAGGCTCACAGAGATCCTCCTGCCTCTGCCTCGCAAGTGCTGGGATTAAAGGCCTGTGCTACCACTGCCTGGTGTTTTTTTTTTTTTTTCAAAAAATTACTAGTGAGTTATAAACGTAGAAATTAATAAGGTGTAGAGGTGATGAAGAATCTATAGGACGAGGACCCAGTCGCCATCTTTCTGGTCACTCCTTCATCTTCATCCACCACATGTGGTCGACAGTGTCTCCTCTAGTTCCTGTCTTCATCTGCGGTGCTGGGGGAAGGAGACATGGAGAGCACAGCCCGTCCTGCAGCTGTGTGAGCCAGACATACTCACATCCCTCTGCTCACATCAAGCAGCTGGAGAATAACCACACAGGTGTGCTTCATGAAAGGGAGGCGAGAAGCTGGGACCTCTGCCTGGCGAGGTCACCAAGTGACTCTGAGAAAGGGTTCATGGCTTACCCAGCAGCCTTTCCCACACCGGACAGCAAAGAGGCACACCCAGTAGAATGCTTTCCCACACTGTAGCAAGGACAGTCTTGAGATGGTGGCTTTGAATCTCGTTTGCACTTTTCTACCAACGAATATGTATTACTTTAGCAGCCAGGACCAAAATCCATTGTCACCACAGTTCCTGTTGGACATGATTGGAGTTTCTCTGGATTTCCACAGGCTCTCCCACTAGGCCGGGCCAGTTTTTACCGTGCCCAGTCATAATTTGTTTTGCCACAGCTCCCCCCCTCCTTTTTCTCAAAACCCCTTGTTTTTGAGATAGGATTTCTCTGTGTAGTCCTGGCTGTCCTGGAACTTGCTCTGTAGACCAGGCTGGTCTCGAACTCACAGATCTTCCTGCCTGTGCCTCTGAGTGCTGGGATTACCCAAGTGTACCTCAGGCACTTTTTAATAATGCTATCTTCAACACAGATGTGTTGTTGACCCCCTTGTCAATGTCACCATTCATTTCTGCTCTCTTCAGGGTCAGCTCACCCTCTGTTCACCCTCTGGGCAAGCTTGTCTTCTACACGGCCACATCACATCTACATATGCTGTGCTTGGTTAAGCAGTGTGTCTCATGTGACCCCCACTGAGACCGGAAGTAGTTAGGAAGCAGACAGCCATCTGGCACATCTAGGGGCTTCCCTTTGGCTCTCTGGACAAAAAGCCAGGTGTGGTAATGCAGACCTGTGTAATTTAGGGTCTAGAGATGCAGGGGCAAGTGTACCGGGGCTCAATAGCTTGGCGGCTATCTAGTCAGGTCCCCGTGAGAGACTCTGCCTCAAAAAAACAAGGTGCACAACTCCTGAGGTTGATATCAGACTTTCACTCACACACACACACACACACACACGCAAGCACGCACGCACATATATACTCACACATTTGCATGTACTTACGCAAACAAAGAAATAAATATAAAATTAAAAAAATTACCAAAAAGAAAAAAAAAAGTTTCTTCTTTTTGTAAAAACTGTAGATAATGTAGGAAATATTCACACCCTGGCCCCTCAAAGTCACATAGTGTAGATGGGTCCCTCAAGAACAACTGCTTTTCTGCCTCTACAACTGCCTTGATTCTACACACACATACACACACACACATATGAAACAAGTGAAACATGCCCCCAGCAATGCATATACATGTATGTATAGGGGACACACACACATATATATCCTTTCACCAGCAATTCTGACTTATTTAGCTAACACCCCCCCCCCCCCCCCGCAACCGCTCATAGCAGTCTTCACATAGTCCGCTCCCAGTCACAGTCCGCCAGAGCCAGTCTCTGGTAATTAATGGTCTCTCCTCAGCAGAAAACAAATCTGAGACATTATAAATTCACGGGGTTCTCTGTCTGAGGGCACACTCTTTTTTTAGGCTTTATTTCTCACTATAATTAATTTGGTTTTATCTGACTCTTTCCAGGCAGTATTTGCATTCATCCCTTTGTTCTTGGGTTGCAGCCTGAAGAAGAGTCCATCAGACTAGCTGTTATGAGTGATAAGGATCTTTTAAGCATGAAGAAATTAAGTGACCTACTGGGTCCCATGGTGACAGAACGCTACCCATTAGGGACGAATCCAAGAAGACAGGAGAGCCCGTTAGCGCCAGCTTCCAGTATGACTAGTACCAAACAAGCTTGGATGGATGCAGAACGCAAGAAAGTCTACAGCCCAGAGGCTCCGTGTAACTGGAGACCTGAAGGAGTGAGGAGGAAAAACTTCACCCACTCATTCATCTTGTTGGTTATTAAGGGCCAAGTTCTGTGCTAAGTGCCCTCAGGAAAGAACAAGCGTGAATTATTTTCCTCAGAAGAATAAAATGCACGGCGCCTGGGGTGCTATCGGGTCAGCTCTGGCATGGAACAAGTAAGGAAGGGGTGGGAGCAAACAGATGGAAAAAGACAGGGAATGAGTGATCTCCATCCACGAGAAGCCTGGGGACCGCAGCCCACTGCTGGCTGGTAGATCACTGTGACTGCCAGGATTTTGTTCTATCTAGAACCTGAAGGAAGACGGTGTTTCCATAAATGAACATCACACACTCTTAACCCAGAAGGCTCCGCTCGCCTGTCCCACTGTGAGGAAGGAAGGCTGTATTTTTGTTTACTTGGGCAGATCTAAATGTGGGTCCACAGTCTCATCGAAAAAGCCTGCCTTGCAGACACTGGGCCCTGTCACACAGTAGGCCCTGGCACAGGGAAACACACACCGACCCACTAAGGATGGCCAGAACTCAGACCTGGGGTCCTTGCCAGCTACCCCGACTCCCTACCATTCTGCTCTTCAAATGCACAATCTGTCTTACAAGAATAATTGACATTGCGTTTTCAGGAGATGAGCACCAAGCATGAAGTATTTACCAGCTCTGGCATAAAATTGGTTGCTACCTCAGTGAATTAAATTCAATTAGCTGTCTCCTCATCTTCGCCATGCTTGGCAAGGCTGGTAGTGCCCCACCCTTGCCTGATATCCAGGTAAGGATCGGCAGGAAGGAGGAGGCAGGCACTTGGTAAGCCAGGCTGTCGGGGAGGAGGCGCTACAGATATTCTCCTTCGAGACAAAGGAATAGCGGGCTCCCCCTCCCCCCAGACCCTTTCCTCTCAGAACTTGACTCCCCTGAGCACCCTGAGGGTTGTGGGGGACCACTCTGCTCTGGCAACTTTGTCTGCAGCTGACACTGTCTTTGCAAGCAGTGTCTACAGCCCGAGATCCAGTCTGACTGGAGGAAAATAAATTCTGTAGCTCAGGGAGCTGCTTGGAACTGCTACCTTCCTCCCCTCCAGAGTTCATAAAGAATATTCCACAGCCATCAGTCGTCAGACGGAAACACACAGACTTACTTCAAATGACCACTGCTCAGAAAAGAGTATGCACTTCTTCTTCCTTCAGACTGATGAATATGTTTATGTAACAGGGCAAGCCTCCTCCTTAGTGGAGCTTCCAAGAATTAGAGCCATTAAGTTAATGGCCTGAAACAGAACCCCAAAGATGTCAGACTCCGAGTTTCTTCCATGACACACATCCTGGGTTCTGGGACACGCTGCTGTGTTTAAAAAAGGACTTAAAAAACGGAGTAAATCTCTTTTCCCAACAGCCTTGCCATACACAGCTATACTATACTTCGTGTGATGTCTGCTGGGAGAGGTCAGGCTGCCAGGGGGTGACATTTAAAAGCCAGTTCGCTGTGCCTGCCACTGCATTGTGCCTGGTGGAATAGAAGTCTTAGGTCATCAGAAATGGCTTCCATCACCGAGAGTTGACTGGAGACTGGGAGGAGGCTTGAGGCTGGGGAGAGGACATTAGGAGTCACTTTTCGTCATCCTTCTCCGAGGACAGGTGAGTGGGTGCTTAGAGTTAGTGTTCAGGCATCTGTACTGGCCTGCCCTTGGGGTCCTGACGGGATACATCCTCACCTCAGTCACTAAGAGCCCCTCCTGTGCAGTCACTATGTTCCCTTTTAAAAGGGCACTACTCACTTCCTCTCTCTCTCTCTCTCTCTCTCTCTCTCTCTCTCTCTCTCTCTCTCCCTCTTTCTACTTCTCTTCTACCTTGCCTGTCCCCAAAGACTGGTCTCCCCTCCCCTTTCCCCCCTTTTTCCTATTCACTTTCCCCCAATAAAAAACCCTCCACCTCATGGCATGCTGCTTTTTTAAAAAAATTACAACACTTAGGGGGCTGGAGAGATGGCTCAGTGGTTAAGAGCATTGCCTGCTCTTCCAAAGGTCCTGAGTTCAATTCCCAGCAACCACATGGTGGTTCACAACCATCTGTAAAGAGGTCTGGCGCCCTCTTCTGGCCTTCAGGCATACAGACAGAATATTGTATACATAATAAATAAATAAATAAATAAATAAATAAATAAATAAATAAATAATAAATATTAAAAGAAATTACAACACTTAGCTTTTGTTTTATTATCCTAGAATCCTGACTGACATGAAGAGATCAATAAAGACCTGTGTGGTGGTTGAATAAAATGGCCCCATGCATCCGTATAGCATTATTAGGGGGAGTGGCTTTGCTGGGAGTAGGCATGGCCTCGTTTGAGGAACTGTGTAACTGTGAGGATTTGGGTTTTGAGGTCTTACATGTTCAAGCAATGCCCAGTGTGGCTCACGGTCTCCTTCTGCTGCCTGCGGACCAAGATGTAGAACTCTCAGCTCCTTCTCCAGCACCATGTCTGCCTGCATGTTAGTTACCATGTCACACCATGATGACAATGGACTAAACCTCTGAAACTGTAAGCCAGCCCCAATTAAATATCTTCCTTCGTAAGAGTTGCTGTGCTCATGGTGTCTTTTCGCAGCAATAAAACCCTAATTAGACAACCTTTAATGAATCAGTCCTTCCATGCCAATAGGAAAGCTACCCTAGAGGCCTGCAGGCCTGACATCTACGTAGGCCCACAGTAGTTCAAGCACAGGTCATTCGAGGGTCCACTGCCCTCCTCAGAGTCTCTCTGGAGATGGCCCCAGGGCTGGATAATTTGGTAGACTGGATCACATCTCTCAGCTGTCCAGCTGGCTGTGTTATGTGGCTTTGCTGTGTCCAGGAGTCAAGTCAATCTCAGATCTCCAGTCCTATTTTAACAACCGTGCAGTCGTCCAGAAACTTCCTAATTCTTTGGGCGTCATTTTCTCTCATTTACAAAAAGAAAGTTATTAGAACACATTCCCAAGCTATCAACGTCTTGGTTATTAAACCTCACAGCTGCCCAGGTGGCAGGCACTGTCTAAATTTAAAACCCTCATTAATGGTTCCATTACTAGCCTGAAGACAGACCGGAAAAGCCCCCCACACAGGCAACATCCAACTGAAATGCTCCCTTCCCTTTGTTACACGGCAGCCCAGGGCCTCACCAAGCCTTCCTTCCCCCTCTCCTGCTCATCTCTCCAGCGGTGCGGGCGGCCAGTGTGGCTGGTTTCTGGAATGTGGTTCCAGATGCTGCTACCACTATTCGCAGGAAGCTGGGATACATGGGCTATCAGCCGGGCTGCCAGTTGTCATTTGTAACCAGCGCTCTGCTATTTCTTATAAATAATTTTAGTAACAAACACCTCCCGGATGCTAGCCTACCTCATGACTCCCTCAAATCCATCCTGCAAAGATTTGTTGGCCAATTACGAGGCATCAAACAGTGGCAGAGACAAAATTTAATCCCAGCAAAGAAATATTTATCACCACCAAGGATGCGTGTGGCTGAGGTTGGCCTTGAGGGTGCCAAAATAATGTCACAAATGCTGGCTTCGGAACACTGACAGAAGACTACATTTTCTAACTCAGAGAACGCATGGCTGCTGAGATTCATGGGAGGCTGTCATCCAGCTACTGCTACAACTGGGCCATGCAGAGTGCTGGGGGTTGGGGATGGGGTAGCAGAGACACCTCGGAAAGATGGAGGCTGAGGCCACAGCTGGACTGGAAAGGGTGCATAGGATGTCAGGCACAGGGAAGAAAGGGATACGATGCAGAAAAGTCACAGTATCAGCCAGGTGTAGGAGCATTTCGAGGTGTCAGGTAAGAACAAGTCCCAAGGGTCTTAGCTTGATGAAACACTTTTAACAAAAGGCAGATTCTTTGGGGGGTGGGGGGGACACACCAGATAAGTTCCTTAACATGTATAGTTCACAGACACATCAAAGCCGCCCAGAAAATGAGTTACTCCTAAAGAGATGTCTTGCAATTCCAGTCCACACAGCATCTTCTCATTCCAGTTCTGGAGAAGTCACAAGACGGAGGAGATGCACATTGAGCCTCTTATGGTGACAACTCAGGGGTAGGGGTGGGGGAGGGGTGGGGCAAAAAAAGGCCAATAATGGCTAGTTAGTAAGGTTAATTATTCTCTATACTGTTTGAGACAAAGCTTTGCAATATAGCCCAGAGTAAACTCCAACTCAAAATCTTTATCCCTCAGCTTTCCAAGTGCCATGCTCTAGGAAGGCTTTTAGACTCTTCTGGTCCATCTCCAGGAAGATGAGAAGGAAGGCATCCTTAAAGGCCAACCTGTGCTCTGTCTGGTAGGAAAGACGACAGCTTCTGGCTCTGTAGCTCTCCTGCATCTTGCTGCTAAGCAAATAGAGGGCAGGGAGTGTGTTACTATCTGCTTCTCAGTGTCTTCAGCCCCATAATTGCTCATATTTGAGGGACACAGAGACATGTTCAAGGAAAACCAGCAGGGAGGGAGGGTAGACAGGAGCTTGGAGGATGGGCTGTGTCTCGGCTGGGCTGCTTGGTAAGGCCACACTGAAGAGTTTGTACCTAAACTGGCCATGGTAACAGGAAGAGCAGGAGTTCGAGGTTACTCTTGATGACTTAGTGAGTCTGGGCTACACATAAACAAGAGGGAACTGGTCAATAAGGTGCTGGCCACACAAGCATGAGGACCTGAATTCAACCCCCAGCACCTAATTAAGAGCAAGGCTTAATAGCAAGTGCTGTAGAGGGAGAGATGAGAGAAACCCTGGGACTTTCTGGCCAGCCAGTCTAGCTGAGCTGGTGAGTGCCAGGTTCAGGGAGGGACCTTGCTTCAAAATAGAATGTTGCAGGAAGACACCCAACATCAATCTCGGGCCTCCACATAGATGTTCACACAGGTGCAAAAATACACACTCAAGACTGCCTTTGATTGTCCCGTGATTGTAGCCCGTGATTGGGAGTTGAGGTGTCAGGGACAGCCTGCACGGGGTGATCCTTGACTTATTTCCTGGAGCACCCCTCCATTCTTAGAGTGAGGGCCTTGTTCTTTGAAGGTACGATGGGTACTCTCAGAAGGAGGCACTGATCTAGCCTCTAGTTCTCTACTGTCTGGAGGAAGAGCTTGGGGGAAGCAGGGTAGAGTTCCGCCCTGATTCTGGACCACATTAGTTCACAGTGCAATGCCAGGTCAGGCTCCAGCTGATAAACGCCAGGAAGATCTCCCGGGGTAATTTAAATAATCGCACTCACACGTCTACCTTCCAGAGTGCCGTGAATAATGCCAATGTGAGCGTGTGTCTGTTTCCCCAGCGGATGGTCCTCGCCTTGACAGCAGAGCTTATTTTTGTATTCAGCGCTGCTTCTCCTTGAGTTTGGCTCAATGCCTTGCACATATATCTCAGGCACAGATAAGCATCTGCTGGATGCAGAGACACAGCCAATACCCACCGTCCCTGCTTTGACGGCACACTGTTTCCTATGCTCTTTGTCAAAGAATGCAGCAGTGATTCCTCTTGGCAGTTACCTTATTTTTTACCTACTTTCCAAAACATTAAAAAAAAAACTAGCTAACTGTGCTGTCTGCAACCGCTCTTTTTCACAAATGTAAAAACTGCAAAATCCCAAAGAAGATTTAAAGATGTTTATCCAAACTCAGACTTCCCAATGCAGAACAAATATGTACATACATAGATCTGGAATCAGGCCCCACACTGATAGTCCCTAGGTTTGCAAGAGTCATTCTCCAAATTATTTTCTGGGACTGGTGTCCAGGCAGAACAAACCAAAACCATTTGCCCAAAACTCTGGCGAAGTCTGCACAGAAAACACACTTCCCGGGAATAGCTCATGGCTTGCATGGGAGTGGGGAAGTGTAATATAGTTCTACTTCCAGTATGAAATTGATGAGGACCAGAATTTGCCTGGGAGCTGAGCCAGACCTCTGACCCCACTCATGAGATGGATAGAGAAAAAAAGAGGGAGGAAGATAGGACTAATAGTAAAAGTAGGCACTCTTGGGGCCAAGAGCCTGGCTCCTGAATAGCTTCATCATCCTTAGCTCTGTGACACTGGTCCCTAAGGCTCCCCACAAACTTCCCCCTTAAGGAGCCATATACTGCGTCCATTGCTTTCTGCTGCGAGCTAACTAGGTTGTTAGATCACACAGGGGATGCTCATTTGCTTTTAGAAGTTGCCGGTTTGTGTGTTTGAAACAAGGGCTCACTGTGTGGCTCAGACTGGTCTCAAATTCATGATCCTGCTGCCTCAGCTTCCCAGGTGCTGGGATTACAGATGTGCATTCTAACACACTGCCCAGATGTGTGCTTTAAATTACAACCACGGTTCAGATTAAATTATAAATTACCAGCGATACCAGGGGTAAAGGCATCTCTGATTATCTGGGCGACGGGAATCGACAGGGGTCGGCTCTGTGGAGCGGGTGTGTTGAGGTGGCACTAGTCTCAAAGGAGAACGTGTGCCATTCTGTCAGGACAGTGACGCCGAAAGAACGAAGACCTTCACATTGACTGTTCTTTATTAATAAGGGAGTTCATATTCACCACAGAGGAACAAGACCATTTAGGATATTCTGTCTTTAACGCCGTGGACCGACTGGCTTAAACAGAAACCTGTGCCCTCACTAATCTGGAGGCTGGGGTCCAAGGCCAAGCAGGTGCCACACGGCTCTTCCAATCTGGCCCACAGGGACTGTTTTTCCCTTCATAAGGCAGCCAGGCCTGTGGTTTAAGGGCCGTTGCGGTCTCATTCGACCTAAATTACCTCTTAGGAGAGCTATCACCAAATACACTGGGAATTTAACATGAAAAAAGGTCTTATGTGGCTAAGATTCAAGATGTAGCTGTGGATAACTTTGAACTCCCAATCCTTCTGTCTCCATCTTCTGAGGACTGCGATTCAGGACATGAACGTCCACATCCAGCTTAGGGTATAAATCTGAGGGGACACCATCCAACCTAACAATTCACCCACCCAGAGAAACCCTCGGTGTATCTTGATCATTATTCTAAGCACGTGTGTTTAAACAAGCCTTACCATTTACACTGTAACCTGCCCTTTCCACTTAGTGCTACTTGGTGACAGCATTCTCGAATCATCAGATGACGTTTCCGTCAGTCCTGGTAACTTCTTGGATTCCTTACTGTGGCAACGTTGGTTATCCTGGGGTGTGTAATTCTGACTGCATGCCAACCCTTCCCATTCCTGAGGATGCTATGATCAACACCCTGGGCTATGCTTAGGGCAGATTCTTCCCAATGAAACCATAGCCCTTGGGATACTTCCAGCGTTCCTGGAGCAAAGGGTCAAAGCGTTTATTCCTAGCCCCCCGCCCCCCCCGCCCCCCAGTAACACCGGAAGCTTCACTCTTCCCCCTCCCCCCAAATATTCACTTTGGGACCAACAGAAAAGATACAATGACAAAACAAGAGTTTCCACTTAACGTGTCTCAGGACTGCTGTGGGACCCGACACGCCTGTGTCAAAGCTGAGAAACCAGCACTGGTACACTGAATTGTATTTTGTGGTATCGCTCTTTGAATCTTATTTGTTATGGAACCCCTGGCGTTTTGGGGGTTCTGCGGCCTCTCACAGTAAGCAATGGATGGTGCTCGTTACATAAATATTTGACTTATTCCAGCCTATATTTCTCCCATCAGCAAAATGTATTAGTGCATATGGCCAAGAGGGTGATCTTCAGAAATTGGCTTCAGAAATTTCCTCCCTTAATTCTATAGAGAATCAGGGAGAGGGCTCTTGATATGAAAAAGGACACTGTGGGTTCCAACAGTGTCTCCCATGTAAATGTCATGCAGGAAACATTTATAAACAAGAGGGCCACAATTGAATTTTGTTCTATATTTGGAAAATTCGGCCCCTCATTACAAAGCAAGCTGATGTTATCTTATTTAGCTCATTCTTCGGCTCATCTCCTGTAATCATTAAATTACACAGCCATATTTCCAAAGCTCTAAGGGGAAAAAAAGTAGATTAGGAATAAAATCTCTTAAGCGCCTTTTGCAGAGCTCCAGATTCAGTCGTGAATGTGGTTGCAGAGCCCCGGGAATGATGCATTCCAAGCCGTCGGGGTGAGTGATCTGTTTCATTTTCCCCGGCTCCCCAATGTTCTCCCCCGAATGTGGAACAAGGACGGAGCCTTTAATATTCTGTCCCTGGACGTATCTGTGATTGCTCCGTGACCCTGTCCCTCGGGGCGGAAGTGAACGACGGAATGAGAAATCGTGAAATACACAAATGATCACAAAGAAGAAAATAAAAGTCAGGAAGAAAGGACTGTGGGCTGTTTATCACGCGCCTCCGCACGGGCAGTTTTGATGCACACGGCGCGGCTCCCAGCCTTTCTGGGAACTGTCAGGTCGGAAGACTTTGTTCTTTCCCTGGGAAGGCCCATTTCTCTTAGGTGACTCAAAAACTTAACAAATACTTGGTAACCTCTTTCAGCATTCCTCAGCCTTTGGAGGCTGAGTTATCTTCCTCACTCCAAATCTGTCTCCAGTCATGATGGATTTCCTTGCATTTCATTTGCTCACATTTTCTCTGAGTCCAACAGGGACTCTTTATCAGAGTTCCCTGGGGACACCTATAGGTTTCCCTCGGGCAACCCAGCCTTGGCTTAGAAGTACCCCCAGACTGTCTCAGTCTCCAGGCTGTTTCCTTCCATCTCCAGGCAAATGTTTGAAAAGGTCTCTTCAGTTGAGAGCTGCTAGGCCTGTTTTCCCCTGGCTGCTCTGCCAGGATGTGGTTCCGCAGTCCAGATTTGCATTCCAAATACGGGGCCCATTTGCCTCATTACTACTGTGACTTTATTAAGAATGAAGCGAATAAGAGCTTCCTCAGAGGCCGGCTTTCTCCAGGCAAGCCATGCCCTCTCCTACAACCCCTCAGACTGCCAGTACTTTAGAACCAAGAGAGTCCAAGAGAGCTGCCTAGGGACCCAGGACAAAACTGAATCACCCGATAGCACCCATAACTCACAGCTCATTAGGGTGACCTCAAACCCTGACTCCACCTGGCCAGCCAGCAACCGTCCCTTTAAAACTGGCTTATTTACAGTCAGCTTGGGGACAAAGGATAGAAACTTATGAGGTAAGCTGGCCACAGACACAATCCAGATCTCTCCTACAGCACCCTGAGAAAGTTGTTCTTCTGGGCCTCCTCACTAATCAAGAGCCCCATGTCTAGCACATACTCCCTGTCTTTCAACACTTCCTACCTCTGGTCTTTGATTAATTCAATCAATGAAGATGAGTTTATGGTTCCGAGTGCTCTTATTTAATCTTAAAATTTGTCCCCCCCCCCCCACTTCTCCTACCATACACGCAACAGAATTGACAGGGATCTCTACTCACAAGTGTTAAGTTGGGAGCATAGGCCCCAGCCCCTCACATCTATCGCAGCCCCCAGGCCTGAGGGTTATATTGGTCTGGACTCCAAATCCCAGCAGGCCAAGTCCTGACCCCTCCCTGAGTGGGGGGGGTCAGGACCACTCCCAAGAGTATTTAAATGAACTCCCAAAAGAGGAACACGTGGTCTCTTTTCCTTCCTCCCCGTGGTGGTCGCGTTTTATTGGGGCCACCTGAGACTGCAGAACTTCCATTAAAACTGGATATTTCTTAATTTGGCTTGTTTTGATTTGGCTTGATTGGGATTTTGTGTTGGCAGAGAGCTCACGTTAGGAAAATATTCCTAACAACAAGTACAATGTCTCAGATCCCCTAAATGACCTTTCATCAGTTCAGCTCAGAGGAACCAAGAGGTTCAGAGGACCACGCCAAAGAGGCTGATGCTAAACCCTGGGAATGATTGAGAGATGAAAACCAGAGGTTCTGGGTACCATCTGATGCAAATAAACATAAATAAAAGGAAAGAAGGACATGACTGCCCCTAGGTCTGGTGGAGGAGAGAGTTTATTGTAGATATGCGGGAGGCAGGGATGTCTGGGAGAGTCCAGAGTGATGACCAGGCTGAGCTGGGCCCTGTGGGAAGAGGGGGAGGGGGAGAAGTGTGTGTGTGTGTGTGTGTGTGTGTGTGTGTGTTGGGGAGGTGGGGAGCATGCCTCCCATTTTTGTTTTGCTTTAGAGACAGGTAGCTAGCATAGCCCAGCTGATCTGAATGTTGCCATGCTGAGGATCACCTTGAACTTTTGACCCTTCTGCACTCTGTGGGTTGCTGGGGTTGAACCCAGGGCTTCACACTCTTAATCTCCACTTCAGCTCTCAGGCCCTGCCCTCCTGGTCACCTGGCTGATGCTTCTATCCTCTGCCTTTATTGATATCGATGCTGGTTACAACCTCAGAATCCCAGTCTCCTTCCTTTATGTCTTGGGGATCCGGGCAGGGGACCGTGCTTGTTGCTCTAGCTCTCTGAGTCTACCATGCAAGACTGGAGGCAGCTGGCCAGGGTAGCACTGCCCAGTGGTGTCAGCTGGAATGGGGCTTGGCTGGTAACACTTTTGTGACTCGAATTGCAGAGCCTGCTGTGTCTCAACGCCAGATGATCACGGCTAAGCCCAGGTTATCACTAGACAAGGCAGCTCATCTCTTTAGGACTCATTCCTCATCTGCAAAACAGAGGTACAGTAGTGCCTGCTTCTCAGTGCTGCTGGTGGGAGGATCAGAAACATTAACATGTAAGCTGAGAATTGCCAAGGCACTTGGCACATGATAAGTGATTGCTATTATAAACCAGAAACCAAAGAGAATTGCATTTATCTGTTAAATGCCAGAGATAAGCAGACCAGACCCGGGTGCTGGTAGTTTCATAAGATTATTAGACCTAGCTTTCTATTCTTTCTTCAAGAGCATCTCAGAACAACGCTGACCCTCAAGGTGGCACAGTGGGTGAAGGTGCCCACTGCCAAGACTGACAACCTGCATTTGATTCCTGAGACACCCATGGGGAATGGAGAGAACCAGCTGTGCAAACTGTCTTCTGTTGCCACATGGGTGCCATGGCACAAATTCCCCCACCCCCAATAAATAAGTAAATAGAAAATTAAACAATACTTCACAATGTATTCTAACTGCTACAGCTCAAGTCATTTCACCCAGTTTTTAGTCTAAAGGCAGATGGGCTTAAAGGAGGCACCGCAACCCAGAAAAGCCCTCTAATTGGCCTTCCTGGATTCTGGCATGGCATTTATGCCCAGGACTCAGTCACACTTATGCCCACATCCTGTTGACAAGAACAGAGTCGTGTGGCAGCAATTTGCTGCAAAGGAAACTAGGAAATGAGTTCTTTCCCCCAAACAAGAGTGTGTTCAACTAAAAGGGAAAGGAGATGCAGCCACAGGACGCGGCAGACCCTGCCACACCGCCACTTCAGCAGTTGGTCTGAGATGGACGGCCGACATCTGATATCCAGAGCTCCTCAGCCAGCCCCCCTCCCCGGAAGTCCTTTCCAGCATCTCACCTCCTCTTGCCCTAAGTTACAGCATCCGTGTGGCTCTGACTGTCCCTGGGTCCTCATCACACCTGCACCATCTTCACATCTTCCCTTCCTCTCTGGTCTCACACTACACGCCTTTCTCTGTCATTTCAAATTCTCCCAGCATCCTGATGAGCAATTCGACTTCCTCTTGGTTTATCCAAATGCTCAGAGGTGCTGCTGCAGCTGAAGCCAACCTTTCCCACAGAAACACTCCCCTGGCCATTCAGAGATTTTTCTAAGTCCCCGAGTGGATAGAGCTGGTGGATTAGAAGCATGGATCCAGACGGCTCCCTCTGCTTAAGCCTCAGCAGAGAGACCTGCAGAGAATATCAGCCCCTGAGGACCGGGAGCACCGGAGAGGGGACAACAAGCAGTAACAGCCAGAAGCTGGAAAGCAGATGGCAAAGTGACCATTGGAGAACCTGCCGGGAGGAAACATCCAGCTTCCTTCCATGGCACCAAGGGCTCAGAGCAGGGGGATCTCTGTGAGTTCGAGGCCAGCCTGGTCTACAAGGTGAGTTCCAGAACACCCAGGACTTTTGCACAGAGAAACCCTGTCTCTAAAAACAAATAAACAAACAAACAAACAAACAAACAAAAAATCAACCAGACAAAGAAAAAGAAAGAAGAAGAAAAGAAAAAAAAGAAAAAAAGGGGGGGTGCTTAACCCTTTAACCCCAGCACCCAGCACTCAGGAGGCAGAGGTAGGCAGACCTCTGTGAGTTCAAGGCCAGCATCAGGGCTCCACAGTAAGACCCTCTCAAAAAAAAAAGCTGCTTGATTTCTAGAACCCTCCCAGCTTTCTGGGTAACCATCCTTTCCTCTCCCCTAGCCCCAAACCAGGGGTTTGTTCACCTGCAGAGATGGGAGTCTCTAGTCTCAGAGCCAGAGGACACTTGAGGGACATACTGGATGTGGAAATCTCCAAGCTCTCTCTCTCCCTCTCTGATCTCTAGATGGGCAGGAAGATAGGGGCATCTTCTTGGGGCCATAACCTATTGACATCAAGGGAACTCTTGGAGCAGAACCTAGAAGGGGAAGGACCCCAGTAATCAATAGAGGCTCACATCACAAGGCCAATAGTGCATGGCCATGCTGAGGGAGGGGGAATGACATCATAAGAAAACAGACAGATGCAAGGCGTGTCCTAAGATCATGGACCAGGACTCTTCAGTGGGTCGATCTGATGAAAAGTTAAAAAGAAAAATGTGAGGGGAATTTAACACCACAAAAGAGACGTGGTGGGCTAAGAGGGCTGAGAGGGAAGAACACCTGCTGTTCTTGCAGAGGGCCAGAGTTCTGGACCCACCATCTACATCTCAGAGTTCACAGTTGCCGGTAACGCCAGCTCCAGGGGAATCTGACACTCTCTTCCGGACCCATGGGCACCTGACTAAATGTCCACATACCCACCACTAGACAATGCATATACACACATGATTTAAAATAAATATTTTGGGAAAGAGAGAGATTGCAATCAAATGTGGATGTAGTACTTGACTAGGTCACAAAACATTATAAATGAAAATTTGAAATAACCATAAATATTTTAATATTTTAATATAGATAGGCTATTGAAAACTAGGAAATGACTGTTAACCAATTTATTGTTCACTTTGATAGATGCAATCCTTGTATTTTGGACAATATCCTTAGCTTTTAGAGTATACATACAAATATTCATGTATAAAGCAATGAGGACCACCTGGAGCCCAGTTACTTGGGAGGCTGATGAAAAGTTCAAGGCTAGCCTGGGCCACTTACTGAGAATCTGACTCAAAATAAAAAAGAAGTGGTCTGGGTGTATTGCCTAGAGTATGAAAGATCTAGGATTCAGTTCCCAGTACAAGGAAAAATAATAATAAAAAGTCAAGGACTGAAGATTAATAACATACCCTAAGCCTAACTGTTAGAGACATCAGAGGGCCTAGGGGTTGGTGATCAAGTTAGACTGGGAAGGCAGCTCCCACTGCTGTCCAAATGGTGTTTGTATCTGGTCAACATGAGGTTAAAAAGAACTCAGACGCCCAGTCCCTTTTCTGTGTTTGCTTGGTGCTTTGTGTGTGGACACTGAGGCCCTGCTCCACCACTGAACTTCACCACCAGCCTGTTATTCATCGATCACCTGCTATGACTGAAAACAGGAATCATGCTTTGTGATGGTCAGTCTCAGCCCCCCCCCCCCCCCCCGCCTTGTACTGGAGATTTAGCCATAGACTCTCCAGAATTAGAAGCCCAACTTTCCCAGAATTCTAGAACAGGTTCTTCCTTTGCGGAAACACATACCAATGATCACAGCAAACCAGCTTCCTTCTGGGAGACTCTAAAGAGGTTATAATATAGTCGATTTTTGTTTTCGTTGATTGTTTTTGTGACCTTGGGCCTCTCATATAGTTGGCAATTGCTTTACCACTGAACCATGTCTCCAGCTCACTCCAGCATCTTTACCACTGAACCGTGTGTCTCCAGCATCTTTACCACTGAACCGTGTGTCTCCAGCTCACTCTGACATCTTTTGTCATTCCTAGGTGCTCTGTTTGGCTTTACTTTTTATTATGAAAAACCAAAACCCAGTAAGACAAGAAGTGGGTCATTAAAATCCCAATACTTCCCCTTTCCTGGATTCAAAAATTATTAATGTTTTTTTCATATTGATTGATCTTTTTTCTGAGCTAGTGGAATTTAGGAAGCCTCTAAGGTTTTTGCCTTTAAGACTCCCTTTCAGGGTTCAATTAAAGGCGCCATGGATAACTAAAGGCACCTAGAAATCTGAGGGCAAAGATCTGGGGGGAAGAAATCTTCTCACAACAGGAATCATCGGTCCATGTTTCATTCTTCGCTCTTCAATCCATCATTTCTCATTCTTCCCCTGTTACTTGTTCTCCTTGTTCTACAGTGTTCTTAGCTCTACATTGTTCCTCCTTGTCCCAGTTCTGAACATTACCAATGTTCCCTGTCACGTATATACTTAAAACTAGCAATTCCCTAGGCCTAGCAGGTTCCAGGGCTGGAATTCTTGTGCCCCATAGAAAATCAGATAAGAGTTTTCAGACATACACACACACTTGCACGCGCGCACGCACACACACACACACACACACACCCGTGGGAGTGGCTAGTGGCTAGTACACATCAGGTGAACTCCTTAATGGAGAAAGTTAGTTAAGAAAGGACTTAAGGGCTGGAGAGATGGCTCAGTGGTTAAGAGCATTGCCTGTTCTTCCAAAGGTCCTGAGTTCAATTCCCAGCAACCACATGGTGGCTCACAACCATCTGTAATGGGGTCTGGTGCCCTCTTCTGGCCTGCAGGCATACAGACAGAACATTGTATACATAATAAATAAATAAATATTTAAAAAAAAGGACTTAAATCATCTGGGAATTCTAGAGGGGAAGGTTAGTGTGCTGTGCTTCATTTTTAGGTGGTTAGACAAGAGCTAAGGAGTTTATCTTCAGTAAAATCATGAATAGGGCACAGACTGTTTAAATCAGCACACTACTTCTTTTCTCCCAGTATGCATAGAGGCTGCGAGGTAACTAGGCAACCTAGGGGAAGCTGATGGCTCTTGATCAGATAGCACATACACTGGACACTGTAATTTCTATGGGCCTAGGTCTGGAGTTAGACGTACCGCTCTAAGTGAAGAAGAGACCCGGGCTGGGCTGTCATGAGCCGTTCTGATCGTGGGTGTTGTGGGGGTAAAACCAGAGCAGCAGCTTGGGCAGGTAGTAATTCTACATCCTTGGAGATCTGTGAATATCTTAGGTGGGTGCTCTATGCCTGGACCCTAACTCTGACCAAATTCCTGCTGATAAAGATAGTTACAGGAAGGCAGATCTCTGTGCTTCCCTAGGCAGTGGGAAATAGTTTTCACGAAACAGTTCTGAGCTGTGGGAATTAATCCCCAAATATGTAACAGAAAGGGAGTTGAGTTACAGCGAAAATGTACAGCAAAGGACAGTCACTTTATTCAGATATGGTCCTTGACTTCCAGGTTAGAATATTTCTATCTGAATTCAACAAGCAAGCACACAGCTCCAGTCTTTATCCACAGACACCAGGAAACAAGGCCTGCGGCTGAGGCCTCCAGTTCCTCCAACCTAGGCAAGGCCAGCAGTCCCAAACCAACTTCAAAGTATGGACCTTCTCTCTCCTTCACAGGAAGGGGGCTGCTGGGCAGAGTGGCACACGCCTTTGATCCCGGCAGGCAGATCCCTGTGAGTTCAAGGCTAGCCAGATCTACATAGTGAGTTCCAGGATAGTCAGGGTTACATAGCTAGACCCTGTCTCAAAAAACCAAAATAAATAAATAAATAAATAAATAAATAAATAAATAAATAAATAAATAAATATTGAGGGAAGGCTAGAGAGATGGCTCAGGAGTTAAGCGCACTTGCGACTCTTGACACAGGATCCAAGTTCGGTTCCTAGTTAACTACACTGAGGGACTCACAACTGGCTATAAACTCGGGGGCATTGGACACCCTCTTCTGACCTCTGCAGGCACTGGCACACAGAGAGACACATAAATAGACATAAAGTCTCTCTCTCTCTCTCTCTCTTAAGTTCTGAAAAAAGGATTAAGGGGGGTGCAAATCCGTGGGGTGGGGAATGAGACGAGGAACCTACAAGTCTGGCTGCTGCAGCTGCCTACAAGCAAGCAAACAAAAATGGAAAGCTGTGGGCAAGCCAGCCAAGACCAGGCACCACCGAGTCGGTGGAAAACCTGACCAATGACTGTTCTTATTATGCTGTCCCTGCGCAGCATCCGCACTGGGGCAGGGGTGGTCCACCTGGGGCGCTGAACGCAAGCACAGGCATGTGGTAAGCGACTTGCAAAGCAGCGCATGGCTGGATATTCAAATCCTTCCCGTGAAAGGAAAAGCACATTTGTGGGCACTCTGGGGTGGCAGCTGTGTTTCATGCCGTACTTCCTTTCTGTAACAAACTTTCACGTCTTCTTTGAAAACAAAGATGATAGGTGGACAAGGTCGGGCCCATTCTATAATGGTTGAAAATTGTGTTCTTGTTTTGCCGGGTGGTGGTGACACACGCCTTTAATCCCAGCTCCGAGGAGGCAGAAGCTGAGGAGGAGGATCTCTGTGAGTTTGAGGCCAGCCTGGTCTACAGAGTGAGTTTCAGTACAGCCAGGGCTACAACCCTGTCTCAAAAACAAAATCAAACCGAAACAAAACTGAAAGGGCTGGAAAGATGGCTCTGCAGTTAAGAGCACTGACTGCTCTTCCAGAGGACCCAGTGCCCACAGGGCCACTCACAACCGTCCAAAATTCACTGGTCTGTAACTCTAAGATCTGACACCCTCACACAGGCACACATGCAGGCAAAGCACACCAGTGAACATAAAATAAAAATAAATTTAAAAATATGGTCTCAATCACAACACTTGAGAGATGTAGGTAGAGCAACCAGAAATCTGATGTCAGTCTGGGCTACATAGAGTAATTAAGGCCATTCTGAGCTACAAAGAAAGAACATGGTTCAAAAATGCCCAGGTCTGAGGTGTGGCTTAGTGATAAGGAGCATGCCTAGAATGCTCCCTATCAACACACACACACACACACACTCTCACACACTTCCATACTCTCTCACTCACACATACACTCACACACTCAAAAAGAATGTTTACACAGGGCCATTCAACAGGAGCACTATTTGTCCTATTCGAAAGTGTACAGACTAAAGTACAGCCATACAATGGTTTACTAGGTGGCCATAAAAAGCACTGAGCTAGCCAGGCAGTGGTGGCACACGCCTTTAATCTCAGCACTCGGGAGGCAGAGGCAGGCGGATCTCTGTGAGTTCGAGGCCAGCCTGATCTACAAGAGCTAGTTCCAGGACAGGCTCCAAAGCTACAGAGAAACCCTGTCTCGAAAAACTAAAAAAAAAAAAGCACTGAGCTATAATTGCCAATATGGTATAGTAGATCAATCGGAGTTCTCATTGGCTAATAGGATCAGAGGCTGGGTAGTCCCACAATGGCAAGTCACAAGCACAGGGACATTAAGCTCAGTTCAAGAAGCTGGAGGCTACAGAACAGGAGGGACCAGCGATGTGACCCTGTCATAGCTATGTGACCCCACCACAAGGCTGAAAGCCTGGGAGCATCCTGGAGCGTTGCTAGAGCAGATCTGTACTCAAAGGTGGAGGCAGCTGGAGTCTGATGTCTATGGGCAATGGCAGCAGAATAAAAGTAAGTAACTAAATAGCCACACCCACTCAGTCAGCTTGCCTGCACATATACCAGCATTCCCCTGCCCCTGCTTTGTTTCATTGGGCAGTGGGTGTGCACAGTTTGAGCAGGTTATCCCTATTTGCTGATCTACATGCTAGTCTTTTCTGGAAATACCCTTTCAAGAACAAGCAAAGATATACGTTACCAATTTTCTAGCCATCTCTCAATCCAGTCCAGTTGACATCTCTCAAACCATCGTTGAAAATTTCCAGGACATACTGGGAAAGAAAAGGCAAGATATAGAATATTACTTTTCATTTATGAAATATGGGAAATATATATATGGAAAAATACTGATTATATATAATACTGATATATATAATGCATAATATATATATACATATGCATACATTGGAGAGATAAATCATAAACTAATAAAAATAGTAACTTACATAGAATGAAGGGGAGTGTACTCATTACTTTGCTTTTGATATTTACTTATTTATAAGTATGGGTACTTCTCTTGCTGCACAACTGCACCACATGCATGCCTCGTGACTACAGAGGCAGAAGGTGCCATTGCATCTGGTCTAAGTCAGGGTTACTATTGCTGTGATGAAACACCACAACCAAAGGAACTTGGGGGAGAAAGGATTTATTTAGTTTACACTTCCACATCACTGTACATCACTGAAGGATGTCAGGCCAGGAACCTGGAGGCAGGAGCTGATGCAGAGGCCATGGCGGGATGTTGCTTACTGGCTTGCTCATCATTCATCATGGCTTGCTCAGCCTGCTTTCTTACAGAACCCAGGGGTCTGGGCCTTCCCCCATCTATCACTAATTGAGAAAATGCCTTACATGCTTGCCTACAGCCAGATCTTAAGGAGGCATTTTCTCAATTGAGGCTGCCCACCTCTCTAATAAATCTAGAGCAATGGCTCTCAACTTTCCTAATGCTATGACCATTTATTTATTTATTTAGTTAGTTTTTTCGAGACAGGGTTTCTCTGTAGCTTTGGAGCCTGTCCTGGCACTAGCTCTTGTAGACCAGGCTGGCCTCGAACTCACAGAGATCCGCCTGCCTCTGCCTCCCTAGTGCTGGGATTAAAGGCGTGCGCCACAACCGCCCGGCTGCTATCACCTTTTAATACACTCCCTCATGTTGTGGTGACCCCTAATCATAAAATTATTTCATTGCTACTTCATAATTGAAATTTTTGCTACTGTTATGAATCATAATGTAAATATCTGATATGCAGGCTATCTGATCTGTGACCCAAATGGGTTGTGACCCACAAGTTGAGAACCACTGCCTAACTTGTATCAAGCTGACATAAAACTAGCTAGCACAGATCCCCTGGAATGGGAGTTACAGACAGCTGTGACCTCGGGTTTGGATGTTGGCAATGGAACTCAGGTTCTCTGGAAGAGCAGTCAATGTTCTTAACCATTGAGCTATCTCTCCAGCCCTTCACTACTTTTTCATTGCTAAGATTTGCCTGGGAGGGTGTTATATAAGAAGAGACACAGCCCCTCACAGCAGGGAAGGCATGGCGGCAGCGTCTGAGACAATTGGTCACATAGCCTTGAGTCAAGAACCAAGAGTAGACAAAAGCGGGATTGGCATGGGGTAATTCCCTATGAGTTACTGATTGGAGGGGTTCCAGAAAACACCCCCAAACAGCAGATTATTGCCATTGTTCTTGGTTGCCCACCAGAACTAGATGGGACTGAAGACAGAACACACCGATTTCAGGATAGAGAAACCAGGCTGGAACTGAACTGAAAACTCCCTGCTGACTAGTTTTCCTAGAGCTAGTAGGGGCGACGTAGGCCACTGGAGGAGAAAAACCATTGCCAGATGTATTGGCACACATGTCTTTATTCCCAGCACTTAGGAGGCAGAGGAAAGATTTCTGTGAATTTAAGGCCACCCTGGTCTACATGGAGAGCTCCAGAATAGGTAAGATTATATAGAGAGACCCTGTGTCCAAAACCAAAAAGCAGCTGGGTGGTGGTGGCCCACTCCTTTAATCCCAGCAAGTGGGAGGCAGAGGCAGGCAAATCTCTGTGAGTTCAAGGCCAGCCTGGTCTACAGAGATGGTTCCAGGACAGCTAGGGCTGATACACAGAGAAACCCTGTCTCAAAAAACCAAAACAAACAAAACAAAAAACAAACATCATCAACAGCAATCTACAATACCAACAACCTGCCAGGCAAGATGTGTTAACCGGTACAGTGGTGGTGTAAAGGTTACAGGGTAACCACCTGCTTTGGGACTGGATTTCAGGCCTGCTCCATTGGAGGGAATTCGTCCCTGGTACTTTAAACCTGGTCAAAAGCCCACTTCCTCCATCAAAGGTCCACCTCCTAAAGGTTCCTCAGCCTTCCAAAACAGCGCCACCAGCGAGGACCAAGTGCTCCAACACAGGCGTCTATGGGGAATGTTTTTAGCATTCAAATCACAATATGGAGAAGAGATCAAAGCTTGCACACCCATATTGTTTCAATTTGGGAACTGTGGCTTACTTAGTCAAAAATTTAATTCCCTGGTTCTCCAGTCTGTGAATGGTAGATCTGCAACATCTCCGTCTTGGAGATCGCATGACCCGAACCCTGTACTAGACAAGGAAGCATGAACACATTCACTCCTGTTTCTCTGCAACATAATACAAGTTTCTTCCTTTTAAACATTTTAAAGTTGCTTTTCATGTGCAGATATATTTTAAAGATTTACTCATCTTTATTTTATTTGTATGAGGGAATGGTTTAATGTACGTATGTGTACCGCACGCATGTCTAGAGACAACAGTGACCAGGTGGTGTCAGACTCCCTGGAGTCACAGGCAGTAATGAGCTGCCATGTGGGTGCTGAAAAACAAACTTGGGTCCTCTACCTGAGCAGGAAGTGCTCTTAACTGCTAGATCATCTCTCCAGCTCCATGTGTAGATTTGCTGTGAAGAGACACCATGACCAAGGCAACTCTTGTAAAGGAAAACATTCAATTGGGTGGCTTATAGTTTCAGAGGTTTAGTCTATTATCATCATGGTGGAAAGTGTACCAGGCTTTTTCTTTTGAGCCACCAACCAGATCCAAAATCATGACACAGAGACTTATTATTAGTTTTGAATGCTGAGCCTAGCTTAGCTCATTTCTGCCTCTGAGTGCTGGGATTAAAGGCGTGTGCCACCACCGCCAGGCTCTGACTAGCTCTTTAAAATTAACCTGTTTCTCTTTATCTACCTTTTGCCTTTGGGCTTATTACCTTTCTTACTTCTGTAAATCTTACTTTCCCTGCTTCTCTATGTTTGGCTTGCTGGTGTCTGTCTGGTTTCTGGTCCTGGGCATCTCTCATTCTCTCTTCCTCCTTTTTCTCTTGCTCCCTCTTCTTTTCCTTTCTCCTCTCGAGCCTAGATTTCTCCTCCTATTTACTCTCTCTCCCTGCTAGACCTGCCTATCCCTCTTTCTGCCTAGCTATTGGCTGTTCAGCTCTTTATTAGACCAATCAGGTGCCTTAGACAGGCAAGGTGAGACAGATGCAACACATCTTTACATAATAAAACACATATCCTTACATCATTAAACAAATGCAGCAAAAAACAAACATAACACACCTTTACACAGTTACAGTAACATTCTGCAGTATAAACAAATGTAACACATCTTTGCACAGTTAAAATAATATTCCACAATGGGAAAGAATGGTGGCACACAGGCAGACATGGTGCTGGAGGGGTTGGCACACAGGCAGACATGGTGCTGGAGAGGTAGGTGAGAGTTCTGCACCTGGATCAGCAGGCAGTAGGAAAAGAGAGTGACACTGGGCCTGGCCTGAGCATCTGAAACCTCAAAGCCCATCCCCAATGACACAGTTCCTCCAACAAGGCCACACCTCCTAATTGTGCCATTCCCTATGAACCTATAAGGGCTATTTTCTTTCCAACCACCACATGTATAGTATGGGGTTTGGGTTTTCCAAATTTTTTAAAAATGATTTTCCTGTTACCATTCAGCTTATCCCACTGATTTGAGAGGTCATGACACATATGGAGCTCTCCTAGTGCCTGAACTCTCTGTTTTTAGGCTTGTTGCTCTTTTCCACTAATCCACTGGATTATTCTGTGTTAATGCTCACCACATCAGTTACTTCAGACTTATAATACCCTAGACTATGAAATTTACTCTTCTTTCTCAGTGCTGGGTTTGGATTGTCATAGCTATACAACTATATTCCATATAAATATAAGAAGTATTTGTCCAGGGACAACTAAAAGTTCATTGGGAATTTTTTGTTAAGGATATATTGAATTTATAGGTCAATTTGTGTAAGCTTGCCATTTTTTGAGATAATTAAGTCTTCCCTTCACTAATATGGTTTATTAAGTTATTCATATGTGTTTCTTTTTAAATATATTGAAGTTTGTTTGCATGGGTGGGGTGGTGTGGGACAATAGTCTGTATTCTGTCAATTATATTTTAAATAAACGCTGATTGGCCAGTAGCCAGACAGGAAGTATAGGTGGGACAACCAGATAGGAAAGAGGTGGGTCAAGGAGAACAGGAGAATTCTGGGAAGAAGGAAGCCCATTCCCCTGCAGTCCTGATTCAGCCACAGAAGAAGCAAGATGTGACTGCCTCACTGAAAAAGGTACCAAGCCACATGGCTAACATAGGCAAGAAAAATGGGCTAATATAAGTTATAAGAGTTAATAAAAAAGCCTGAGCTAACGGGCCAATCAGTTTATAACTAATGTAGACCACTGGGTGATTTCTTTGGGACTTAACAACTGCAGGAACTGGGCAGGACAGAAAACCTCAGACAACACATTGGATGGGGAAAAAAAAGTGCCAAACAAGATCTAAGTCTTTTTCCCCCAAGACTGGATCTCACTGTGTGATCCTGAATGGCTTAGAACTCACAGTGTATGCCAGGCGGGCTTCTAGCTCACAGAAATCTGCCTGTTCCCACCTCCAAGTACTGGCAATAGGGTGTGCACAACCATGTTCAGCGGAGGCTATTTCTATAGCTTTTCCGTATGAGCTCGACTCTCACCTGTAAGCACCAAGCTAATACAAATATTCTTTTTCATTTCTTTCCTTGATTATACCCTCACTGGGTCCTCATATAAAGAAGGGCTGCTTTTTTTATGTTGAGCTCGACTCCAGCCACTTTGCCAACATCCTTGTAGATTCTGTTTCTTTCCAGTCTCTCGTACTGTGTGACAGTGACCCCAGCAAGTGATGCATGCTACAACAATCACAGTTGTCTCTGGCTTTCTGACTGCATGGAGGAACCCTGAAGGCTCGCCACAGAGAACCCTGCTGGTCATGGGCTTTTTGGAAACCGACTTATGAAGCTCTCTGGGTTCTAGTTTACCAAGAAGCTCTGACCAGAAATGAATTTTTTGGATCTATCTAAATCAGATGGTGTTTTTCCTTCAATGTGGTTAATGTAGTGTATTCAATTAATATATTTTCTAAAGTTATCCTAAAATAATCCCCTCCCACTCCCCGTGCTCATGATGGTTGTTTTGATACAATAGTAGATTTAATGTACTAATATATAACTTATTATAATTTTTCATTTTTTTCTGCACTGAAGACTGGGCCCTGCTTTTCTTTGGTTGCTCCTTACCCAGTGTTGGGGGTGAGGTTATATAATCCTCACAAAGTGAGTTCAGGAACTTCTAGTTTCTCTTTTCTCCAGAACAATTTGCATTATAAAAGAGTTATCATTTTCTTGGACAACTGGCCCATAACATAGCCCAAGACTAGTTGTCTATAAACAGGGGTGAGCACAGTGTTGACTACTGGTTCAATTTATTTGACTGTTATTAGTCTAGTCTTATTTTCCATAAACTTTTCCATCAAATCTCCATCTATACCCTGGCTGGTTGGCCACGTTGTTGAAAATGGATGGGGGTTTTTCTGTTGTCTCATCACCAGGCAAGAAGTCTAGGTCATCAATATCTTTCATCACCCTCCTAGTGCTTGATCACATATTCCTTAAGGTTCACTAGAGGAACAGAACCAATAAAATGGATAGCTATTATATGAGGGAATTGATTAGAGTGACTCACACAATGTGTTGAGTGGCCCAACAATAGTTGTCTTCACATCGCAGAAGTTGAGAATGCAGTAGTTGCTCAATGCACAAGCCTGGATGCCTTGGCAGTTCCAATCAGAGGTTCCTGGTCTTCAGTAGGCACTGGAAGGCCAAAGAAGCTGGGTTATGAGGGTAGCAAAGATGGGAATAGTAGCAGCAACCATGGGATAGATGTACTCACTAGCAAAGAGCAAAGGCAGCCAAACACCGTCTTTGCTTAGACCTTTTCCAATCTGAATCACCAAGGGAAGATACTGCTCACTCTGGGTTTGGGTCTTACCCTCTTGATGTGGGAGTGTCATATATCAATCTGTTGATTTCATTGGTTAAGTAATAAAGGAACTGCTTGGCCCTCATAGGTTAAAACATAGGTGGGAGGAGTAAACAGAACAGAATGCTGGGAGGAAGAGGAAGTGAGCTCAGACTTGACAGCTCTGCTCTCTGGAGCAGAGCCGCCAGGCTCCTCTCTCCCAGGCAGCTCCGACCCAGGATGGACGTAGGCTAGAATCTTCCCGGTAAGTGCACCTAGCGGTGCTACACAGATGATTAGAAATAGGCTAAATTAATATGTGAGAATTAGCCTAGAAGAGGCTAGATAGAAATGGGCCAAGCAGTGTTTAAATAAATACAGTTTGTGTGTTGTTATTTGGGGGCATAAGCTAGCAGGCAGCCGGGGTGCTGGAGATATAGCCCCGCCACTCCTATTACTACACCCTCTCAGTTAATCTTCCCTGGAAATAACTTCACAGACCTGCAAAGAGGCATATCTCTTAGTTGATTCCAGGCTCAATCAAGTTGATAGTCAAGGTGAAGTATCACTGGCTGGTGAGCTGGCTTAGCTGGTAAAGCACACACTGCTGGATGAGCTGACTTTGATCTCCAGAATCCTGTATTATGACTAGAGATAACCAGCTCCCACAAGCTGTCCTTTGACCTCCACATGTCTGCTGTGACATGTTTGCATGTGCATACACACTACATAAATATGTAAATAAGTAAATTTTAAAAAGAGAACCTTCACAACTACCTAGTTTTGCTAAGACATATAGGATGGGATGATAAAATTGCAGTTATGTATTCCCAACCTAACCCAAATTTAGTCTGCCCTGTGCCACACAGGACAACAGCTGTCCCTCCTTCCCTGTCTTTTTCCTCACTTGCTGCAGCTATCACCAGCATCAACCTCACACTAGCTGGGGCTGGAGACTAATGGCGAGAGATGGGAACCATGGAGCCATCTGGACATTCACAGCTCAAATGATTGACAATTGGCTTCTGGACCTCCTCTGCTGGATGGTTTACTGCATGCACTCACTGCAACCATTTTATTAAATTTGCAATAATATAATTATTATTATGATAATTTATACCTTTACATTTTTTGGATCTCATTTTTTTAATGGCTATTTCCTCTGAATGAAATATTCTCCCCTGCAGCAGGCTTCTTAAGACACAATTTACCAGACTCTGCAAGTAAAGAAAACTCACAAGTCTAAAGAAGCTCCTGAAACTTACAAGATTTACAAGGTTATACAAGCAGTAACAATTGGCAGGGAGAGAAGACTCTCCCACTTGTAGAGCTGTCTGCAAGTCCTGTTGACAGGCAGACATGCCCTAATTTGGGGTGAATAGCTGTTTGTTCATGTCTCTACAGGAAAAGTCATGCAACACTTTTGGTAGACTTTATCACACAATTGTAAAGGAAACTATATTCTGTCTCTAACCTGCTTACTGCACCAAAGGTGACATTCCATATATACTGATGTGTATCTAGCTATTTTAAATGAATGTTTCTTAATCTTTCTCTACTGTGAGGAGAACTTCCTCATTCTTTTGTTATAGAAACCATATTTCATTGCTGGTTGTATCATAAATAATTTATCTGATTGTATTTTGATGGTAATTGGATTGTCTGCAGTCATAAAAGATAAACCTTAGCATACATCAGTTCACACATGTGGGTAGACTAAATTCTCATAAGTGATATCACTTGGTCAAGTGATATATTAGTTATTCTGTCAGAAATGGACAAACTGGATTTGAGAGACATTCAACAAATTCATGCTTACACCCACTGATTCCCCTAAAGCTTTACCTGTAGAGTATATTAAATTTTATAAAATTTGTCAATTTGATAGGTGAAAAATAGTATCTGTCTACATTAAATTTACATTTCTTTTATTCTGAATGATGTTGAGTGTATTTTCATGTATTCAAGTGAATTCATATTTTTTCATTTCAGTGCAGAGCTTTTATTTTTTATTTATTTATCTTATTTATGTGGGGAGGGGATTTTCAAGACAGTGTTTCTAACAGCCCCAGTCACTCTGGAGTTCACGTTGCAGAGTAGGCTGGCTTTGAAGTACAGACATCTGCCTGTCTCTGCTTCTAAGTGCGTGCACTTCAGTACAGATCTTAATTTGACATGTTAGCAAGGCGTCATGTTCAAATCAGAGTGTGAAAAAGTTATACATACGTTAGATACAAAGAAAAATGTGAGTGTTGTACAAAGGAATGCAAGAATAAAGTACAAATAGCTTGCTCAGGCATGAACTCATGTTTTTATGTGAACTGTCATTCAAATCCTTTGTTCTTTTCCTCGTTTTTTTCTATTATTTTGCTAATTATTTTCTATTGATTATGAATTCTTAAATATATGAGAGAGATTCTTTTGGAGACAGGGTCTATGCAGCCTAAACTGGCCTCAAACTAGCTATGTAGCTGAGGACACCCCTGAACATCTTAGTGTATTGTGTATGCACAGGTGTTTCCTTGCTCTTGCGCAGTGTATGTAGAGGTCAAAGGTGACACTGGGTGTCCTCCTCTACCTCTTTCTGCCTTTTTTTTTTGTAACAAGGTCTCTCACTGAACCTAGATCCCACCGTTTTGCTAGACTCACTGGCCAGCAAGACCCTGGGAGCCTGTTTGTCTCCTCCTCTACGGATGTACTCCACCATGCTTGGTGTTACCTGGACTGGGGATATGAACTCAGGTCTTCATGCCAGTGCAGCTAACACTACCCACTGAGCCATCTCTGTACTCCTATGAAAATAAGGTAAGTATCTCATGAAGCCTGAGTTCATCTCATCTCAGACTTGCTCTGTAGCTGGGTATGACCTTGGACTTCTGATCCTCCTGATGCCACCTCACTTGGGGCTACAGATAGGCACCACCATGCCCAGTTTGCAAAATGCTGGGGACTGGAATTCGAGTTTTATTCAGGCAGGACAAGCACTCTCCACCAACTGAGCCACATTCCCAGCCTACAGTTGTTTTCCCTTGGACATTTCTCTTGTCTTTCTTTTTTCCTTGTTTTGGTTTTCAAGACAGGGTTTCTTCGTATAGCCCTGACTGTCCTGGACCTTGTTCTGTAGACCAGGCTGGTCTCAAATTCAGAGATCCGCCTGCCTCTGCCTCCAGAACGCTGGGATTAAAGATGTGCCACCGATCGTACTGCTTTCGCTTGCCTTTGGACTTTGTTCAAGCATTGTGTTTTTTTTTTTCTTTTTGTTAAGCAGAACTTTATAGCAGAGTAGCAAAGGCCTCTTTACTCTAGTTATGAAGAAACTCCTGTTTCCTTTTAGTACTTGAACAGTCTTGTTTTGCATTTCCTACAACCTTTAACCATCTGGAGATTTTCTTGTATATGCTTTGTAGTAGAGTCACATTTTCCCTCCAGACAGAGTTGTCTCACCAAATAGTCCTTTCCCCATGGAGTTCAGTCCTGTTGCTGTGTGTGTGCGCACGTAAAGAAGGCGAAGCTCACTAGTGAGAGCCTGGGTCTGCTCCCACACTACCAGGGGAAAAATGAGTATGTGTATTTCTTATGGAGTTAATCTTTGTCAATGTGTGTCTCTACATTTTCCACATTCGCCAGCTTCATTTCTAAGAGTTTGTGTGTTTAGGGGTTGGTAAGGCTGGTTTCAATTACTTTTTTTTTGTTAACCATTCTTCGTTTTCTCATACATATACTATAATGGGCAGCTCTCGTTCTAACCAAGAACTGATCTTTAAAAAACTTTTATTGTGTGTGTGCTTAGGGTTAGGTTAGGGTTAAGAGTTAGGGTTATGGGTTAAGGTTAAGGGTTATGGTTAGGGGTTAGGGGTTAGGATTAAGGGTTAGGGTTGGGGGTTAGGGGTTATGAGTTAGAGTTGTGCCTATGACATGGTGCACATGCGAAGGTCAGAGTACATCTTTTGGGAATGAGTTCTCTCCTTTCACCATGGGCCTCAGGGACTGAATTCAGGTCTTCAGAGTTGCATGGTGATTACATTACCCTTTTGGCTATCTTGTATGACTTGAGATGATACTTTTATTGCTTATGTTTTGTTCATAAATTAGTTTAGAAGCCCAGCATGCCAGTTCATGCCTATAATACCAGGACTCACAGAGTGAGGCAGGAAGATTGAGCTATATAGTAAATTCAAGGTCAGTCTTGGCTACATTAAAACTATATGAAGAATTAGCAGGGTGGTGGCGGTGCATGCCTTTAATCCTAGCACTTGGAGGCAGAGATAGGTGAACCTCTGTGAATTTGAGGCTAACCTGGTCTACAAAGCAAGTTCCAAGACTGCCAGGGCTGTTACACAGAGAAACTCTATCTCTCTGGGGTCAGGGTTGGGTGGGAGGGGGAATTAACTTAGGTAATTGTCCTCCTCAAGATGATCCAAGAATATGGAATCTTTTTCCATTTACTCGGGTCTCCTGTGATGTCCTTCACCAGTATTTTAAAACTCTCTTCATAAGAGTCTTATATGTTTTACATTAGGTAATGTCTTAGTCACTGTTCTATTACTGTGAAGAGACACCATGACCAAGACAGATTTTATAGAAGAATGCATTTAATTGGGACCTCGCTTACAGTTTCTCAGTGACCCACTTCATCCAACAAGGCCTTGCCTACACCAACAAGGCCACACCTCCCAATCCTTTCAAATTGTGTCACTCCCTGGTGTCTAATCATTCAAATGTATGAGCCTATGGGGCCCAGTCTCATTCAAACCACCACAGGCTGGTTCTCAGCTATTTGTACCCACACCCATGCATTGGTGTCTGCCACTCGTTCTCACCTGTTTCACCAGTCCTCTCTGAATCTTAAGGGCTGGACTGCAAACCCTAACATCTCCCAGAATCTGTGACTAGTGCTCTATCTCTGACTTAGCTAGGACTAAGTACAGTCTATCTACAGGAGCAGGAAGATGGAAGTGAGCCAGAGGCCATCATCCTACTGCCATCGTACCCAGCAAGCAGAGCTGGGCTGACCGGCCCTGCTTAGTGTGGAGTTGCCCTCTCTGTGAACATGAGGAAATTGCTCTCCCTCCAGCAGCTTCCTGGCACCTGAATTACAGCCGTGATGATCTGACTGAAGCATTCAATTTCCTAATACTTCCAACTTAGAGCTTCCAAATCTTTATCTAATAAAGATTCATGCAATACATATCACCTGCCAGAAGCTGCTCGATCCAATTTTTTAAAAAAAATTATGTCTTTGAATCCTCAGTGTTTTCTGGCCTGGCAATGATTTTGAAAGCAGTCCACGTATTCTGTGGTGAAGGAACTGGGCTGGCATGGCTTTCGTTTACTACACTGAACCCTGACTGGCTCAAGTTCCTCGGTGGTACAGTAGGCCGATTTCCCAGCCCTTCTGTTGGTATAAGCAAAGGTCTACCAGTTCATCAGAGGATGTTAAAATCTCCCATGATTACTTATCTTCCAGATTCTAATAGTTTTGTTTTATGTATCTTAATAGTCTCCTGTTGAATGCAAAGAATACCCACATTATTATCGTTCCTACGTCCACCCCTCCCTGATACTGCTCATGAGAGAAACTAGATTTATCTTCAAGAGTTTAGCTTATTTTAGTTAACATGACATCTAGTTCCACTCATTTCCCTATACAAGACATAATGTCTTTTTTTGGTTTTTTGTTTTTGTTTGTTTCTTTCTTTTCGTTTTTGTTCGAGACAGGGTCTCACTATGTAGTTCTGACTGTCCTGGAACTCACTTGGTAGACCAGGTTGGCCTCAGAGATCCACCTGAGTGCTGGGATTAAAGGCACGCACTACCACACCCAGCTCACAATTTCATTCTTTACTGCTAACTAAAACTCTGCCGAGTCTCTACACATTGTCTCTACGGTTACGCTGCTGAGCACCAGGGCTGGTTCTATACCTTGGCTGTTGTGAGCGGTGCTGCTACTACGGATGCTGGGTTTCTGTGGGCAGCTGCTAGGGTGTTTGGGTTCTTGTATCTGGAACAAGGAGTTGGCCAGAGACATTTGACCAGGAGCAAACACAGTCACAGAACATATTAAGAAAGAGTATAGGTTCAAGGGAGGAAGCAAACAAGCAAATTGTTCAGAAGCTTGCCATCAGCGCTTTGCAAAGGGTAGGGGTATTTATGTCACATAAGGTAAGCCTCTTAGGTCATGTGCCTGGCGTGGTCTTTCTCCTGCAGGCTGCTTTATCTAGTTTCTGAGTTGCAGGTCACTGGCAGAAACCCTGGAGTGTCTCGGTGGCTGGTCAGTGGCTCACATACTAATTTTCTCATTGCAGCATTTGTGTAGGGCATTTCAGATATTCCACCATACTTTCCTGCCTCAGTCCCCGCACCCAGCTCTGGTCCCAGAAACCTTTCCTGGGGAGCTGAAGGAGGTTGTTCTATTATCTTGTAACTGCTTCGTAGTGGTCAGAAAGAGGAGGGGCTGGATTCCCTGAGTAGGAACTGACTGGAATCTCTCTTACCAAAGGAGCTTAGTCTGACGTGGTGCTGCATTCTAGAAGACACAGGACAGCATCTCTCTGGCCGTTGGGCAGGTTCCCCCTGGGCCATGAGTCCTGCTGTACACAGCTGACATCACTATCTTATCTGGAGTTCAGAAGTCAGATTCCTCAGGCCGGAAACCTGCAGAAAGCAGTCCCTAGGGCTCCAGGGGTGGAAGAGATTAAAGGGGGATCAGTGTGAGATTGTAATCACAATGACATGTTAAACCATCTGTGCCAAAGGGAAAAACAAGACCTAGGGCAGAGTTACAGTGACCCGAGGGTTTACAGACAGACACGACTTACTCTGCGTTGGAGAAGTTAAGGTGTCCTTTTTTCTTTTCTGCCAAGAATATCTCTTAAGGTGCAGATGTAGATGATCTTGTCTTCAGGATGTTCTTGGGGCTGTGGAAACTCAGAAGGGACAAGGTTTTAACTTATTTTATTATTTTAAAAAAGAAAACAAACTATCTTTTTTCATACCAATCCCAGTTTCCACTCCCTCCCCTCCTCCCATTCCCTCCACCTTTCCACCCAACCACTCCTCAGAGAGGGTTAAGGCACATTGCTTTGAGGAAGGACCAAGGTCCTCCCTACTATGTCTAGGTTGAGAAAGGTACCCATCCAAAGAGAATGGGTTTCCCAAAAGCTGGTACAGTAAGGATAAATCCTGGTGCCACTGCCAGTGGTCCCACAGTCTGTTCCAGCCATACAATTGTCACCCACATTCAGAGGGCCTAGTTTAGTCCTTTAGTTCCTTCTCTGTCCAGCTGGAGTTGGTGAGCTCCCATTATCTCAGGCAAACTGTTTCAGTGAGCGTCCCCATCATGGTCTTGACCTCTTTGCTCATATTCTCACTCCTCCCACTCTTCATCTGGACTTTAGGAGTTCAGCCCAGTGCTCCACTGTGGGTCTCTGCCTCTGTTTCTATCAGTTGCTGAATGAAGGCTCTATGGTGACATTTAAGATATTCATCAATCTGACTATAGGGGAAGGCCAGTTTGGACACCCTCTCCTCTATTGCTTAGGGTCTTAGCTGGGGGTCATCCTTGTGGATTCCTGGGAATTTCTCTTGAGCCTGGTTTCTGCTAGCACTATAATGGCTCCCTCAATCAAGGCATCTCTTTCCTTGCTCTCATCTCTGTCCTTTCTCCATCTCGACTTCCCATTCCTTCAAGTTCTCCTCCCCCTCCTCTCCTTCCTTTTTGCCCTCCCTTCTTCCCCCACCACCATGCTCCCAATTTTGTCAGGCAATCTTGTCTATTTCCTCTTTCCAGGAAATAGCTTCTCTAGGGTCATGGACTATAGGTTTGTTATCCTTTGCTTTACAGCTAGTATCTACTTATGAGTGAGTACCTACCAGGTTCATCTTTCTGGGTCTGGGTTACCTCACTCAGGATGGTTTTTTCTAGTTCCATCCATTTGCATGTAGATTTCAAGATGTCATTTTTTTTTTACTGCTGAATAGTACTCCATTTTGTAAATGTATATTTTCTTTTATCCTTTCTTCAGTTGAGGGGCATCTAGGTTGTTTCCAGGTTCTGGCTATTACAAATATTGCTGCTATGAGCATAGCTGAACAAGTGTCCTTGTAGTATGATTGAGCATCCTTTGGATATATGCCCAAGAGTGGTATTGCTGGGTCCTGAGGTAGGTTGAGTCCCAATTTTCTGAGAAACTACCATACTGATTCCCAGAGTGGTTATACAAGTTTGCATTCCCACCAGCAATGGAGGAGTGTTCCCTTTACTCCACATCCTCTCCAGCATAAGCTGTCACTGGTGTTTTTGATCTTAGCCATTCTTGGTGTGGGAGAATTGTCTGTATTCTGTCAATCATGTTTTAAATAAACGCTGATTGGCCAGGCAGGAAGTATAGGCAGGTCAACCAGACAGGAAGTAGAGGCAGGGTGATGAGAACAGGAGAATTCTAGGAAGAAGGAAGCTCCCTAGGCAGTCCTACTCAGACCACGGAAGAAGCAAGATGTGACCTGCCCTGCTGAAAAAGGTACTGAGCCATGTGGCTAACACAGATAAGGATAATGGGTTAATATACATTATAAGAACTAATACAAAGCCTGAGCTAATGGGCCATTCAGTTTATAACTTATGGAGACCTTGGTGTGATTTTCTTTGGGACTCGCTGGCTGTGGGAACTGGGCAGGACAGAAACCCCTGACAAGCCTGCCCACATGTTACACATTCTGATTGGTTTAAGATGGTACCTCAGAGTCGTTTTGATTTGCATTTCCCTGATGGCTAAGGATGTTGAACATTTCCGTGTCTTTTGACCATTTGAGATTCTTCTGTTGAGAATTCTCTGCTTAGATCTGCACCCTATTTTTTAATTGGATTTTTTGGAATTTTGATGTCCAATTGAGTTCTTTATGTATTTGGAGATCAGTCCTCCATCTGATATGGGGTTGGTAAAGATATTTTCCCATTCAGTAGGCTGACTTTTTGTCTTACTGACTGTGGGACAGGGTTTTAGAGTATGGCTTCTGTGCAGTGTGGCTGTTTACCCTGAGGTGTCAGTCAGCATCAGACTTGCTTCCTTCAGGTATATGTGTGGGTTTTTTTTCTGTGTAGCCCTACTGTCCTGGAACTCACTCTGAAGATCAGGCTGGCCTCAAACTCACAGAGATCCGCCTGCCTCTGCCTCCTGAGTGCTGGGATTAAAAGTGTGCACCACCACTGCCCGCATATATGCATTCACAGGGTTCAGAGTCCAAGTGTTAGTGAATTGCACCCGTACCTGACTCCAGCTCCACAGTTGTCTTTACGGGTGTTATCTGGAGTTCCTTTTTTTCTTTTCCTTTATTTTTAATCTTGTATTTAAATACTCCTGGCTCCTAGGATGTTTCTTATAAACAGTAACTAGCTGGATTTTTTTTTAACTCTAATGGACATCTCTACTATTTTTCAGTGCTGGGAAGCAAACCCAGGGCCTCCCTTCATGCTGGGCAAGCATTTTGCTGTGACCACTATCTTCTGCTTTAGCACTGATCAGATAGTCTTAGCAGAAACACTGTGTTTTGCATTCAGAATACTGCAAGACCTTGATAGAATGGATGGTAGAAAATGAATCCTTCTCCAGGAATCCTATGCTAGGGGAAGAGAGCAGCCAAACATTCCTGGTCCCAGAGGCCAGCCAGAGGAGGATGTGCTTCTCATGAGATGTGACACAGCCCTGACAACTTGTCTCAGCTACAGTAAGGATTGCCCATCTCCTGGCTTCTTTCACCTTTTTGATAAAACCATAACAATGTTGCAAGAGAGCAGAAGGGGAGTAGCAGCCTTTCTCTACAGGCTGGCAAGCTAAATAAATGCATTTTCTTTTTTAACCAATAGTTGTTTCCTGATATCCTTTAAAATACAGAAGATTGAAGGCAGCAGGCTTATGTACTTGGTTGCCCAGCACTACATACAGTCAAGCTGAATCCTAGTCCCAGAGTCTCACTTCTAATAAAGAGATTTAATCTCCGTGGACTAACCGATCATCGATATAGTCAGAGATATAAATTGCTACCTTGTGTTTTGCTATTCTCCTTTTTTTCCAAACAAATCTTTAAACTAGTTACTATTGTGCATGTGTTTTTGCATGGCATGTTTGTGACTGCATACAAGTGTGTGTCACTGTGCACGTGGACACAAGGGAACAACTTTCTGCAGGCAGCTCTCTCCTTCCATCGCCTGTTCCAGAGTCAAATGAAGGTTCTCTGGCTTGTCCTACCTGCTGAGCCACCTCACCAGACCCTCCTTGTGGTTATGTTTACAGACATGTGTATCTTTGTGTTCATGTGGATGCATGTATGTATATACACATATACATGTATACAACTGTGTGTGGAGGCAAGAGATCAACCTCGGGGTGCTGGAGAGTAGTCTCAGTAGTTAAGAGCAGTTCTTGCAGAGGACCTAAGTTCAATTCCCAGCACCGACATGGTGGCTCGCAACTATTCATAACTGCAGTTCCAGGGGAGCTATTGCCTTCTTCTGACCTCAGAGGGTACCAGGTATACATATTGTGCCCACACATATATGTAGGCAGAACATTCATACATATGATCTAAGATAAATTTAAAAAAAAAAGAATTGGAGCAGGGCATAGTGGTGCACACCTTTAATTCCAGCACTTGGGAGACAGAAGCAGCTGGATCTCTGTAAATTTAAGGCCAGTCTAGTCTACACCACAGCAAGACCCTGTCTCAAAAATAAATTCAAAAAAATAAATAAATAAAAGATCATCCTCTGGTGTCATTCCTGAGACATCAACCTTGTTTGTGGGGACAAGGGTCTGTCACAGGATCTACCAGAGCTCACCAAGTAGTGTAGTATGGCTGGCTAGCGAGCCTCAGGGGTGCCTGTCTCCCCACAGCCTTTCCAGTGCTGGGACCACCACCCTCATGCTGCCTTGGTTTGTTTAGCCTGGGTGACGGGGTTTGAACTCTGGGTCTCCTGCTGGTGAGGTGCCCTTGGCGCCTGCTCCCGGCATTATTTGCAGAACTTCCTCTTTGTAGTTTTGCCTCTCTTGCTTTTTATTTTCTTTCTTCCCCTCAAGGACAATTTTATCAGAGCTTAAAAGAGGAAGCAGGCAAGCTGTAAATCTTGGCACCTGCCCAGAGGAGGAGGAACAAGAAGTAGAGAGATAACCACGCAGCCAGCGGAGTCAGGTGTAGAGGTCAGCCCAGCCTCTACAAGGCAACGGCAAAGACGTTGGTGGGGGTGGGGCAGCTTCAGAGAAAGGGAAAGGAAGCCAGAGCACCAGAAAATGCGCACACTGCCCAGCACCCCGAAGAAAAGCAGTAGAGAAGCGAGAGGGAAAGGCAGCTCCAACCGAACCTCATGCTTGCCTTCACCTGCAAGCCTGACAAAATCCCCCTCACTCTATTTTTAATGTAATATTTCTAGTCATTGAAGAATTTCAGGGCTGGAGGGATGGCTCAGTGGTTAAGAGCACTAGCTGCTCTTCCAGAGGACCCAGGTTCAGTTCCCAGCACCCACATGGCAGCTTACACCTGTGTGTAACTCCAGTTCCATGGCTTCTGACACAGGCAAAACACCCGTGCACATTAATTAATTAATTAATTAATTAATTAATAATCCTAAAACAAAAATTTCACACAACTACCCACTCCTCCCAGATCTACCTTCTCCGCTTTGTTTCTTTATTATTGTAACATATATCCTAGTTAGGGTTGCCATTGCTGCAATGAAACACCATGGCCAAAGTAACTTGGGGAGAGAAGGGTTTGTTCGGCTTACACTTCCACATCTGATGGAGGAAGGTCATTGGTTAAATAAAGAAACTGCCTTGGCCCTGATAGGTTAAAATTTAGATAGGCGGAGTAAACAGAACAGAATGCTGGGAGGAAGAGGAAGTGAGCTCAGACACCATGCAGCTCTCTCCCGGGCAGATGCAATGCAGCCAGCCACCAGGTCAGACATGCTGAATCTTTCCTCGTAAGTGCACCTCGTGGTGCTACATAGATTAATAGAAATGGGTTAAGAGGCTGAAACTAATGGGCCAGGCAGTGTTTAAAAAAATACAAGTTGTGTGTTGTTATTTTGGGGCATAAGCTAGTCAGGCGGCTGGGAGCCAGGTGGCAGGAACGCAGCCCGCAGCTCCCTCAACATACATCGTTGCTCATCACTGAAGGAAGTCAGGACAGGAAGTCAAGTAGGGGAGGAACCAGGAAGCAGGAGAGGATGCAGAGGTCATGGAGGAGTGCTGCTTACAGGCTTGCGTCCCCTGGCTTGCTCAGTCTGTTTTCTTATAGGACCCAGGGTCCCCAGCCTAGGGATGGCACCAGCCACAGTGGTCATCAATCAATCACTAATTGGGAAAATGTTCTTTAGCCAGATCTTACGGAGGCATTTTCTCAATCGAGGTTCCCTCCTTCCAGAAAACTCTAGCTTGTGTAAAGTTGACAAACAACTAGCCGGCACAACATGGATACATACTTATAAATGTATGAATACCACTGGCTGAGTCCATTTTGTGTTGTTCCTATGTATATGTGTTGAGGGCTCACCACTTGGCATAATGGGTAACTGTTAACGGCTCGTCCCTGGGGAAGACTGATTCTCCCCACTCAGCAGTTCGTAATTGCCTGCCACTCTTCATCCAGAGGAGGGGCTTTGTGAGATCCCCTCCCATCCCTGTTGGCATGTCACTAGGTGAAATCATCGTTCAGGCCTCTGTGAGGGGACCATATTGTTGAGATTTTATGAATGCTGCTTCCCTTTCCTATATAGGAAACAAATCTCAAAACAGAGACCCTAGTCCTCTGGCTTTTACGATTTTTCCACCCCCTTTTCTATGATCTTTAAGCCTTAGAGGTAAGGGTTGTGTTGGAGATGTACCCAGTGGGGCTGGCACCCCACAGCCGACTGTTCTGCATGTTGACCAGTTGGGGCTTTTGGTAATGGTCTCTGTGGCAGGGAGGAGCTTGTTTGATGAAGGATGCGAGCTACACTTCTCTGGGTCTGTGCCATGTGTGGTGGGGTAGTGGGATTCCCAGATAGGGAACCAGGACACCAGAGTGCTTTGCCATGAAGCAGCTTTTAACTGTACTGACGCAGGCTCAGCGAATCAATATGTAAAGGCCTGGTTGTGAACTCAGTGAGCCTCACCTTATATATAGTTCTAGGCTCTTTGTCCCCCTAATATGATAGCATATATCTTATGACTATAAGGGTATATTATGACCATAAGGCCATGACACTAAGGCTACCTGAATGATATAGGGTCACCACAACCCTAGGGTAGGGACGCGATCAAGCTGCCATGACACGGAGAGCACAGAAATGAGATAAGGCTATGCACACATATACTGTCCCTAGTTAAGCCATGTTGTCTTGTCTTTGTTCTACAAGGATCCTTACCACAGTGGCTCCAGGGTCCCTAGTGGCAAGCAGGCCTTTATTTTATTATTCTTCTGGTAAGGAATTATATTCTATTTCTAGTCTTCCAGTGATAGTACTTAATTTAAACCATTTAATCTTAGATTTCTTTAGCAAAGTCTGAATCTAACCAGTGTTGTAGCCTCCTCCTTGCTCTCGCATCCTTTAGTGGACCAGACCATAACTGTCAAGTTGCCTTTAAGCACACACAAACACTGTTACCGTAATGATTGCATTCAAAGGCGTCAACCGCATTTACCGTCTCTTCTTCTCTCTCTCTCCCGCTCTCTCAATTCATCTTTTCTTCCTTCTAAGCAGTTTTCAGAAGCCCTTACAGTAAAGGTATGTTGCTTGGTTAGCACTTAGGCCTCAATCATCTGAAAACATTTTTACTGTACATACTCTCCTTTTTTGTGGGATAACAGAGGATTTGAGGCAGCGTCTGGCAGACTTGGTAGTCAGTATATAACTCAGGCTGGCCTGAAAACTCGGCAAACCTCCTGCCTCAGCCTCCCGAGTGCTGAGATCATAGGTGTGTGCTGTCATAACAGAGTGAACACACTCTTGGTAGGTTAGCGATACACAAGTGGGGTTTCAGATTCTCTTCTCTCGTATAAAACAACCTCGCTCTATGATGGCTTAGCTTGGACTTTTCCAAATTTCCCACTGTGTCAAAGTGTATGAGTTCAGCAGAAACTGCACTTTGAATTCTGATCCTTTTCAGACTGGCAGTTCACAGTCCAAGTACTGCTTTACAAAGCCTTTTAGACAGTCGCCTCTATCCTTAATATTTTGTCATTTCACTGTCCTAAATATGGTTTTCTTCTCCCTTTCTTGTGGTAATCTACCTCACATTCAGTATTTTTAACCAATAATTTGTATCCTTCTTGAAAAAAACTTAACTATTTTATCTGCAGTTATTGCCTTCTTTATTCCTTCCTTCTGGGCCAGTCTTGGTTACAGAGCAAGTTCTAGGACAGCTAGGGCTGTTACACAGAGAAACCCTGTCTCCAAAAAAAGAAGGAAGGAAGGAAGGAAGGAAGGAAGGAAGGAAGGAAGGAAGGAAGGAAGGAAGGAAGGAAGCCCACTCTCGGCTACATGAGACCCTGCCTCAAAATAAATAAATAAATAAATAAGCAAGCAAGCTATTTGTTAGATCTTTAAATTCTCATTGATGAGGACAGAGGCCCAGCCCCAAAGTGCTTTGTAATTCATACTGTAGCTTATCCTTCGTGCCCTTTCCATTCAGGTACCTTTCTCTGGTCCTGAAATTTGGCCTCACAGCAGGCTTAGGACTCTTGTCCCATCAAAATCCTGCCCTGGCTTCACAGCGAGGTCTGACATGCACAGATACTTCTCTTTCTCCATGACCACTGACAGATGTCATGTTTCTGGTTTCAACACCATAGTGATGGTATTATTGCCCCTCAGCAGCCACTGCTCTTTTCTGCGGAAGGATTCTGCTTCCTCACCACAACTGTACCAGGCTGGATCGTTCAACCTTTTAAGTTAAAAGGAAAAAAAAAAAAGAGGTCGATGCTTCCAAGCAGAAGTTTTAAGCTCTTGTTGCCACTGCCTTTTCAGCTTCTCCCAACACAAACATGGCAGCTTTCCAGATGAGGGCGGGGCCTTCATCCCTCATCCCCAATGAAGAGGATGCGGCAGAGTCACAGCCAGCCCGAGAAACACAGGCAGTGTCAGGAAAAAAATAGATCTTCATGGCTCCGATGCTTTGGGAGCTGGGGAATGTTGGTTATGCTATTTAACTTAGCCCGAAGTGACTAATGCAAACCTCAAGCTGTCAGATATAACTACATTTAAAAATATTTTGCATCATGTGTATCTATCAATCTCCTGCTCTTCCTCCCCCTCTCCGCTTTTCTCTTCGTGATGCTAGTGATCAGACTCGGGGCCTCGCACGTGCTGAAGGAGCACTCAGCCACCGAGCCCTTTAGTGTTCATGTAAAACAGAACATTACATAGTCACTCTGCTTTTCCTATTGTGGAAAAGTATATGTAACACAAATGCGCCAATTGAACCCTTCAGAGAAATGTGTGTGTGAGAGAGAGAGAGAGTGTGTTTGTGCGCGCGCGCGAGTGTGTGATGCATGCCACAGTATGCCTGTGAGGTCAGAGGACAGTTTAGCAGGGCTGGTTCTCTTTTTTTTTAATATTTATTTATTATGTATACAATATTCTGTCTGTGTGTATGCCTGCAGGCCAGAAGAGGGCACCAGACCTCATTACAGATGGTTGTGAACCACCATGTGGTTGCTGGGAATTGAACTCAGGACCTTTGGAAGAACAGGCAATGCTCTTAACCGCTGAGCCATCTCTCCAGCCCCAGGGCTGGTTCTCTTCACCTCTGTGTGGGGTCTGGAGATGGAACTCACATGCCAGGCTTACATGGTAAGTGCCTATACACCGAGCCACCTTACTGGCACCACTTTAATCATTTTTTGGTGAAGAAACAAGTGAGCACATCCTCAGTGTTGTGTAGTACAAGTCACTTCCAAAGCGTTTTCATCATTTCAAACAGCAACTCTGCTCGCTGTGCTCCTCGGTGTAGGGGAAAGCTCAGCCTTTGTCCTTTTACATATATCTTACTTCACTTAGCGTGATGAAGACTGAGCTCCCTCGTAGCACACATCAGACGTGCTTTCTATGCTAAGGCGCTCTATTTCCGCATTCCGTTCTCCGTGTGTACATTGTTCATCCAGTCACGAGGGTTGCTTTTCCATTTCAACCACTGTCATTTATTTTCAGACCTCGAAGTGCTCACAGGAATGCCATTATTTACAAAAGCCTGCGGTCTAGGGATGTGGTTCAGTTGGTAGGGCATGCCGGAAGCTCTGGGTTTGATCCCCAGCTCGGCATGTACCAGGTCACACCATCAATCCCAGCACCCGGGAGGTAAAAACAGAAAGTCACACATTCAGGGTCACCCTTAACTACACAGCAAATTCAAGGCCAGCCTGAGTGGCACAGGACCTTGCCTTAAAATAATAATTTAAAAAGAGCCAGAAACATTATACAACAAACTAGCACTGGTGAAAGACTACTGGGTGGAGGCTGGAAGAAAATGCTTACTCTGGATTTTATAGATTCCTATCTAAGCCGTTGTAACAATTCTATTCAATTTTAAAATCTAATGAAGGGAGTTTTAATAAATGCTTCCCTTTCATCTGGGGAGGCACAGTAATGAATCACTGCGAATGTGTGGGGTTTTGAAATTATAGTTAGAACACATAGCATACACTTCACCATCTCAGCCACTTGTAAGTACACGTGCAAAATGCGCATTTAAAAACCATTAGACAAAGCTTAGGGTGGCTCTGCTGATAATCACCCAGCCACAGGATCTCTATAAATGAAGAGCAGTTATTAAAAAATTAAAACCACGCCACAGGAAGCTGCCTGTGACTAAACAAGACTTCTCTATATAATACTTCAGTTCCTCCCTCCATTCCCTCTGTCCTCTGGCTCGGATGTTACGGCTCACAATGGCTAATGATTATGAGGAATAACATACAGGCTTCTTGAAGCAGCGCTGAGGCCCACCACACAAGACCACCCTCTGAGAGCAAATAAGGCACACTCCCCTGTAGCCACACCACTCTTAGTGGAATGCCCCTCTATGTGCAGGCTTGGTTTTTAAATGAAAAAACCCTGGTGGTTTTAGCTGTTCACACTGTGTCTCATTGTTCCTAATAGGCCCCTGGAAGTTCTCGGGGGTTGCTGTTTCTCAGGAGGTCAGACAAGAGTTCAAATAGGGTTTCTCAATATCCGTGCACAAGGCCAGACCCAAGGCCATGCACTTGAGTGTAAGGTTTACTATGTTAAGGGTGGAAAGCCTGGCCTTCGCCCTCAGTACTCAAGACAACTTGAACTTTCACCCCTCTGATTAAAAAGTAAGAGCACTCATCGATTTTATGTTTGAAGAATATAGCTTCAGCAGAATAAAGCTGTCAAGGAGCAGAGAGGAAATGAATGGCACTCTGTGTGCATGGGGATTAAACCCCAGAATTACTTTTGATAAAACCAGCAATCCTCATTATAGAACCAAGACTTCTGGTCTACTGGTGACCAGGGATTCCTGTTCTACCAGGAGCTGTTCTATGTAAGCATAGAGGACTCGGTGTTAGAAGCTCTAGATTTGATCTCAGCCAAGACAGGAAGAATTAGTGACCTTGAAAAGGTTGCTTTACTACCCTGAGATATTTTCAGGGAGGATTAGGGGAATGTAGTCTGGTGGTGCGAAGCGGTCTGACATACAGAGGGCCTTACTTCCGGCATCACACAAACAAGCAGAATAACGCACACACACACACACACACACACTCACATCACATACACACACACACACACACAACCCAAAGGGACTTAATAATACTTACCTTGTAGTATTAGCTAAGCGACACCTTGTGAGAGCAGCCTGCGAGGACACCCCAGAGACCCAGGTTCAGAGGGAGCCACTGTCCACAGTAAGACCATCTGGCCATCTCAATGTCTGATCCACTTGATTCTCTCTTTCGTGTGTGTGGTGTTCTCACGTGCGTGTGCACATTATCCGAGGACAACTCTGAACGCCTTTCCTCAGGAGGACCTGCGTTCTTGTTTGAGGCAGAGTCTTTCACTGGTCTGGAATTTTGCCAAGGAGATTAGGCTATCTGGTCAGGGGGCTCTGGTAACTCACACACCGTGACATTCCATCTCATCGTGACTGAGTGTTGTAATAGGAGCGGCAGGGCTGCATCCCCAGCACCCCGGCTGCCTGCTAGCTTATGCCCCGAAATAACAACACACAAACTGTATTCATTTAAACACTGCTTGGCCCATTAGCTTTAGCTCTTACTGGCTAATTCTGATATCCCGATCAACCCATCTCTAATAAACTGTGTAGCACCGGTCTTACCGGGAAAGATTCAGCATGTCTGACCTGGCGGCTTGCTTCATCGCGTGTGTCTGCCTCAGAGAGCAGAGCTATCGCATCTGCCCGGGAGAGGGGAGAATGGCATCTCTCCAGAGAGCAGAGCTGTCGAGTCTGAGCTCACTTCCTCTTCCTCCCAGCATTCTGTTCTGTTTACTCCACCCACCTATGTTCTAACCTATCAAATGGGCCAAGGCAGTTTCTTTATTATAATTAACCAATGACCTTCCTCCATCAACTGAGATTACCAACATGCCCAGCTTTTTACATGGCTTACAATGCTCAAGCCCAGGCCCTCATGTTGGCAAGTGCTTTACCAACTGACCCATTTCCCTTGGTGTGGTGGTTGGAATGAAAATGGCCCCCACAGGCTCAAAGAGTTATTTGAAAGGATTGGAGGAAGCGTATCACTGAGGATGGGCTTTAAGGTTTCAAAAGCCCATTCCAAACCCAGAGTTGCTCTCTTCCTGCTGCCTACGGAGCAGGATGTAGACTCTCAGCTACTTCTCCAGCACCATGTCTGCCTGCATGCTGCCATGCTCCTTGCCATGATAGTGGACTAACCTTTTCTTTCTTTCTTTCTTTCTTTCTTTCTTTCTTTCTTTCTTTCTTTCTTT
>JABTXL010007333.1:11628678-11640679 GCA_025134845.1 Neodon shergylaensis
TTTCTTTCTTTCTTTCTTTCTTTCTTTCTTTCTTTCTTTCTTTCTTTTTTTTTTCTTTTTGGTTTTTCAAAACAGGGTTTCTCTGTAGCTTTGGTGCCTGTCCTGGAACTAGCTCTTGTAGACCAGGCTGGCCTCGAACTCCCAGAGATCCGCCTGCCTCTGCCTCCCAAGTGCTGGGATTAAAGGCATGCACCACCACCGCCCAGCGACTAACATTTTCTTTATAAGACCTGCCTGGTAATGGCGTCTCTTCACAGCAATAGACCACTGCCTAAAACACCTGGCCACTGGCAATTTTTGAAAAATGAACTTGGCATCTCTCAGTACCCACACTGCTCTCTTAGCCTAGGCTCGCCATTGCTCACACAAGCTATTTTGTAAGTGCAAATAGATCACTATAAAACGCCTGGCTACTACCCCAAAGTGACTTAACTCGAATAAAAAAAAAAATAAACAAGAGTAGAAACATTGAAAAACACCTTGATACATATACTCAGAAAAGGCCCTGGAGGACTAAATGTTAAAAATAATTGTGTAGGTTCACACGATATTCAACATTTATTGAGTCTCATGACCTGCTGGCCTCTGGGTTATATGTTAGGAATACAGTAATTAATCAGATCATAAGATCATTGTTCTGTTGAAACATTTATGGCTCTGGTGTGGTAACAGGTAAGGGAGGACCAGTGGGAAGAGAGAGCATCTAATGACTACATCTTATTACAGCAGTCCCCAAGTGCCCCGGGAAGTGTTAACACTGAGGCCAGAGAAATAGTTAACTGAACTGCAGGGGTGGCGTGGAGGCACAGAATTACAGATGACGCTGACTTTCTTCCTTAGGAGTACCTGCAATGTCTTCTAGTTTTAAAATGCCAGGGGCTGGAGAGATGGCTCAGAGATTAAGAGAACTAGTTGGTTGCTCTTCCAGAGGACCCAGGTTCAATTCCTAGCACCCACGTGGCAGCTCACAATTGTCTGTAACTGCCATTCCAAGGGACCCGAAGACCCCACACAGACAGGCAGGCAAAACATCAGTGCACATGAAGTAAAAATAAGTTTTTTTTTTTTTAAAAGCAGATGCTAGCCTCAAATTTATAATCCTGCTTTTACCTCCTGAGTACTGGGAGTACAGGCTTGTTGTGCTCTGGGCCTAGCTTGTTTATTTCCTTAATCGTCACCTCTTTCTCCCTCTTCCTTTTTGATTTTTTCATGTATGTATGTATGTATACACACATACATATACAATCTGGTTATATAGCCTAGTACAACCTATTTTAATTTCCTGATCCTCCTGCCTTAGTTTTCTCAAATGTTGGGATTATAAGAGGGGCTATAATCCCTGACCTCTTTTTCTTTTCTTTTTAAGACAGTCTTGCTATGTCTCTCTGGCAGAGGAGAGACTCAAACTTGTGGCAATCTTGTCTGGGCTTCCTGCACACTTGGGCTCCAGACATCTGTCATCACACATGACCCTTGATCTGGTCAGCTAGAAACTAAGAATAAGGCCTGCTCGTCAGTAACAAAGATTTATAATTCTTCACAGGAAATCCTCGTTCACTAGTTATATTAGGGAAAATAATTTAATGAGGCAAAATCCAGTGTTGACAGGAGTGGGGTGGAATGGACCATAGGGAATCACTGATGACACAACTCATGTGCCCCTCCTGAGAACTGGTGTGACAGTCAAAGTTATACAAATAGGAGGAGGGGCTGGAGAGAAGGCTCGGTGGGTACAGGGCTTGCCATGCAGATAGATCCACAGGAGTCACAGTAATGCGATGTGGGTGGCGAGACCGCCTGTGATCCCAGGGCAGCAGGAGTGGGAGAGAGAATCCTGCAAGATGGTTAGCCAGATTAGCAGGAAGTGCAAGCTTGGGATTCAATGAGAGACCCTGCCTCAAAATACAAGGTGAAGAGCAACAGGGGAGACATGGCCTCAACCTTGGGCTTTCAGCATGCACATACACACACATTTGCTTACACACATGTGCCTGCTGAGACTTTTTGGTTCGTTTCTATGAATCCTATTTTAATGAATAATTAACTTCCAGAACATCCAAATACAGATATCTAAAAGCAATGGTGGGCGAGGTAAATGGGTAAAACACCCGTAAAACACCCATTGTCACCCAAACCTGATGACTCAAGTTTAATCCCCGAAACCCAGAGTGGGGGAAGACAACCAACTCCTGAACGTTCTCACCTCTAAATGCTCACACACACACACACACACACACACACACACACACACACAAAGTAAGTAAGCAGATCTATAAATCAAAGACTGGAGAGTTCCTATGGTCAGAGGCAATGCTGCTGCTGCCGTGTCCGCCCTCTTCATGTCCTGGTTCATGAAAACATATCAGCGGGGCAGTGGTGGTACACACCTTTAATCCCAGCACTTGGGAGGCAGAGGCAGGTGGATCTATGTGAGTTCAAGGCCAGCCTGATCTACAGAGCAAGTTCCAGGAGAGGTTCCAAAGCTACACAGAGAAACCATGTCTCGAAAAAGAAAAACAACAACAAAAAAAGAATTAAAAAATAAGAAAAAAATACTCATTATCTTTCATTGGCCCTGAAACCTCTGAATGGCAGTTCCCAAAATCCCGTTGGCTCCTTGTGCTGAATTCAGTCGCTGCTTATTCCCACAGCCCATCTGGTCGTGGAGAGGTGGTTAACACACACATTAAGACCTCAGCTTGGGCCCTTTTTCTCCCACTGTCCATTTGGTGGCTTTTAGGGACCAGGTGCAGGCAACGTCCTCTTTTCCCTCAGTACTAAGAAAGATTATTTTTTCCAATATTCTTTTTCAAACTAGTTTCTTTTTCTACTGTCAAACCAAGGTTTTCCCATCCTGACATCTGGATGATTTTGGACAGGGATCTCCTTAGGACTCCAGGCAGAGCCACCAGCCTGGAAGAAGTCGCCATTAGAATTCTGTACAAGTCACCATCTACAACAGAACCATTTTTCCACAGAAAGCTGTCCCCGCGCTGTGTCTCTCACCCTTGCTACTGAATCCACTCACCACTCTATTCCTGCTGGGTAATGACTACAAGTGTCTCCATCTCTGGATCCTGAATACAGCTGCCAGTGTGCTCCCCAAGCACAGATCCTGACGTGTCCTGTCATTCCCCTGGCTGACACCCCTCGGTGGGTCTCTCCCCCGCCTGCACTCACTCACCCAAGTGCACACAATAAGCCCCCTTCTCTTGCTTTAGCACACTGAACCCAACAAGTATCACCAACCCTTAAGTGTCTATCGCTGCGTGAATCTGAGAACCACTTCTCCAGGTTCCCAACGAGAGGGTTGTTTTCTGCGAGCCTAACAGCCACTTAACTTCCTATCTTTCATCTCACTGGTCTCTGTCCCCAGCTCCAGGGCGTGTGTGTGTGTGTGGTGAGAGCCTTGTGCAGAGGAAATGAGGTGAGCATCGAGATGACACCTATTGATGGCAACACATTTGTTTTCCTGTTTTCTTTCATGTCTAATATGTAAACTATACTGTCTCTGTCTATTTCAAAAACCAACTGGATTGTAAGGCATCTCAGCCCACTCTTCTAGAAAATGCCATTAGGAACTCTGCTGCCTTGGGCCAGTCTAGCTCAAGTTCTTCTCTCTTAGGAACCCAATGGCTCCTCAAGATCACACTTGAACTCCACAAATTCAAGACTGGGTAAGGCAGAAAGGCTTGCTCTGCTCCGGCATTTTCAGCAGATGGGAGGACCACCCACACATGTGCACATTCCTTGGCTTTGGAAAGGCTGCACAGCTCTTGTCTGGTGCCAAGACATATTTCTGGACAAATATTAACCAGGACTCCCCTGTATCCACAGGCTGAACACACAAGATGCACTCGGACAGACCCCGAGTAAGGTTCATAGAGGACAGGGTTGGTACTGCCTCTGTCCATCTAATACTTGTCTCCCTGAGACATGAATAAAGGATGGAAAGATGGGGAGGGGCTATCCTTGGAAATTCTCCCCTCCCCTACTTTTGCAAAAACAAACAAAAAAAAACCAAAATGATCTTCTATGGTCATAATCCTCAACCATGCACATTGAGCTTACTCTGCTTTTAAGATGGAGAAAAATAATCCAGTCATGTAGTGTTCAGTCTGACATCTGCTATTATTTTTTCCCCTTAAAAGAAAAACAAAAACCTGATTAGTTCCAAAAATAAACCCCAAAGGAAAAAAAGCTCAGACAAGAAGGAAACCTCGTGGCTGAGAATTCATCACTGTGATTAACAGCGCACAAGTGTTACCTGCAGCATGCACTCCTATCTTCAATGCAATTAGCACAATTTCCTTGTGATTCCCCACTGTTCTGAGCATTTATGTCGAACCCTTGAAGCAACCACTCTAATAGCAATGAATGGCAGGAAACCTCTTCTGGTATATAAGCAGACTTGTTAAAAAAAAAAAAAGTCTTAGGCAGGCAGCCCCTAGATGGTTCCTGGGCCCTGTTGCCTCAGAGATTTGCAGGGTGGTATTTCTCTGCCTCTCTGAAGTCACAAGGAAGCCCACTGCCAGCAACCGCTGCGCCAGCTGAGGCAAGTGCAGCCTCTGACACCGTGGGCCTGGGCTCTGGTGGATCTTTCTGCCATGATGGTGGGACCTTGTGCAGGGTGTTCCGGTGGGGATTTGCAGCGATGGTGCAGGGAGGATAGAGGTACAGACAGAAGACTGACGTGGCTCGCTCGTTAGAAGTGAAAGCTCTTTCAGCCACCAGAACAGACCGAATACCAGCAACACTGGGAAGGATAACGAGCAGGACTCCTGTTCAAGTTCACACACAATCCGTGCCTATGAGTAGTCATTGTCATTAACTGGACTCTGACATTGACCATGCTCTCTTACCACAGAGAGAGGAGTAGTGAAAAGGAAATACCCATAAGCCAGAGGAACCACACAACTGGTCAGGGACACCCAGCAACAAGGCACTAACTACCATTGCCAGGAGACAACTTTTGGGGACGTAGCTCAGCTGCAGGGTACTCATCTTGCCTGTGCAAGGCCATGGGGGAGAGTCCGCTTTATCCACCAGTCCTTTGGTGCAAAATGAAGCATTGGCTCAGAAGATTGAGTCAATCAAGAAGGGACACAAGAAGTAATTAAGTCAGCCCAACAGAGTAATGTGCATTTCATATCAAACAAGAGCTGGGTCTCAAAGTCAAGATTTATTAATTCTTCAGATGTTCCAGCTGTACAAATTTTGTTTTGCAGATGTGCATACAACATGTTTACATCATAACAAAGATAATGGTTAATAAAATATTATCTCCTTAAGGACTGAAGAGGCCAAAAGTTTCAACCATGAGTTATATAGGATGTACATTTATAGGAACTATCAAAAGTCTGACGTAAATACATACGTAACACAGCCAAAAAAAAACTGTGACCCAAAAGACCACACACTTTACTACATCTGTAAGAAGATAGAAAACAAGATGACATCACACAGACTGAGCTGACTTAAGGACATTTTTTTATTAGATGATAAACGCTATGGCCATGAACCAACATTTCTCTAAGAATTAACCATACAGTGTAAAGAAAGACCTTAAATCCCAAACTATAATATACTCCTCATCGTCCGTGTTATCTTCTAGACTGGTTGACACAGTACATCTGACCCCTGTGATCTCTGCAATGACCATTACTGGTGGCTGTCAGCATTGTGAGAATAGCAAGTGCATTTTGCATAACCACTGCCATTGAGAAAAGGATCAGTGAAAAGAATGCTTCCTTTCATTTCCTTGACGATGTGTTTGTCTTTTAAGAATAAAAGCCCAAAGCACACCCATGCTGCCTCTTCTGTAACATCTTTACATGGTGAGATACTTTTAAAATCCAGGTTTAGATTATCCACAGTAAGACAAGTGATTCTTTCTTGCATGCATGGATTCTGTCACGGCTGACTCATGAGGCACACAGAAATATGAGTCACAGGAAAGTCTATGTGACCATACGAGGCTCTATTTTAAGGCAAGTCAGTCTCTCTCTCTCTCCCCCACACACATACGCAGGACAATTCATCCACTAATGGACTTCATCATATAACCATGCCAACTAGAAAACCAGGAACAACGTACTCAACATAAATACAGTTACCAAACTGTAGAGACATTCATGGCTATAGCCCACAATAGCCAAGTGTTTTTTTATATGCCCCCAAATACCCAAGTCTGAATTCTAGAAAAAATACTTTTAAGTTCTCTGATATCTTTGCAATAAGGCTTTCCACATAAGGCTACCTTTATGATAAGGTTGCTTTGACAGAATTTTTGAAAATAACAAAAATGGGCACCAAAATTCAAGCTATTCTGAACTAAAGAGAGAGGTGTTGGTTTTATTTGGGATGGCAGGGTGATTTGCTCATGGGACCAAAATTATACTTAAGCCAAAATCAAAATTAAGGTACATAGAATAAAATGCTTATTATTCTTAAGCATAAAACTGAAGAATCATGATACAGATAGTCAAATAAATAAAGCACGACAGTGCAAAGCAGACACACACTCTACATATATAATTCAAATAGAGCATAATCTATAACATGTAGATTACAGCTTGTTTTTAAATTCGTCTTAGTCAAACTTCACAGAAGTGGATCTAGTCTTTACTTTCAAGTTAAAAACAAGGCCTAGTGGCTTCTTTGAGGATTTCCAGTCAATGGCTTTCTAAAATGAAGTAACACAAATTCACGTCAAAAGTCATTTGGTGCATTAATGCCTACGCCATCAGTTCAGGACCTTGGAAGCAAAGAATGATTGATACTACATGACACGGACAAAAGAAAAATAAAAAAAAGATAGATTTCTGCTCTAACCCAAAGACCTAGAGAGTCTATGTATTCTTAATTACTGAACAGGTTCACACAATGCTATTCAGGAAAAATAAATTTGATTACCAATTACACTCACATTCAAAATGTTTTCCTTAAGACGGAAACAGTCTCACAATGCTCCAAACACAAAGCTAAACTAATAAATAAATAATAAACTAATGTTAAGGGAAATCTTTTTTTAAAAAGTTAGACAGTACTCATTTCTTCTACCAAACTCTCCATGACATTAAGAGAAAAAAATCCTAATTATTTTTGCCCAATAATTTAATCAAGTACTATAGAAAAATGTTGTTTTAAGGGCAGGTTTGGCAGGGATTGCTTATTAAGTTTCCAAATTAGATTTTAAAAAAAAAAGAAAACAGAATTCAAAAATATATATAAAGATGATGATGGTGGTGGTGATGATGGTGGTGGTGATGATGGTGGTGGTGGTGATGCTGACAAACACTAACACAGCTGCACACTCACTGAGTAACTGTAAAGATTCACAGCCCAAATTCTCCTTGCCCAGGATGCCAGGAGTCATCTGGCTGTGAAGTCGCTGCTGATCCTGCTGCAGGCAGATATAAAAATCATCCTCAGTGTCGCTGGTCCCAATTCCACAGAGCTTTTCCAAGGCTGAGATGTGCTAACAGGTGGGGCGAAGGTGGTGAGGCCAATTAAAATGAATGTTCCTTTATTCGGAGCCATCTGAAGCCTGCTTGTTTAGTAATTAATTAAACACACCCCAGCTTCAATTCAAGCATGCTCGCACCTCTAGACACAGATACCAACCATCCACACCCTCTGCCCACAGAATGATTCATTCCTTCCTGTAACTGGATAAGGAGAGCAATTAAGAGATTTGAGTAAAACCCACTTTCTAGTCTTGAGGGTGGCAGCCAGGTCAACTGTTATGACATCTAAGTAACTTGCTACTTCCTGCTCGTCTTGTCCAGCGATCTTACGTCATCGGCTCAGTGGCCAGGGTACAGTCCTGCTCAGTGTCTCCAGGGGCCATATTATGGTGGTCATGATACATCCTTGTAAAGACACTATCCACGGTGACTTTCTCACCCCCACTTCCTCTCACCAGGGGCCTGGCTGCGGAAAACCTCTTCCCCAACCCAGATAATGGTAAGGCCAAGTTGATACCACTACAGACCCTAAACAGGAAAAGTAGAAAGAGAATCAAGCAGCAGAATCCAGGTGAAGAAGCTAGAAGAGAAGAAAGATGCCTCGTGGACCAGGACTATACCACTCCTGATGCTAGACCCTGAGGGACAGAAGGGAGACACCAGAAGCAGCCCACTCAGTCAGGCGGCTGCACTAAGGTCTTATAGCAACATCTATAAACTTATAGTAGTATCTATAACCTTGGGTAACTTCTGTGCTTCCCTGGAACAAGTGAGTTTATTAATATAGGGATATAGATATCACCATTATACAAACACACACACACAGCCAACATAAGTAGTACTTGCTTGAAATCTCAGCATTTGGGAGGCTGAAGCAAGAGGATTTCGGGTGCAAGGACAGACTGGGCTACATATAATCTTAAATTTGAGACCGTTTCTAAAACAAAACCAGGAAGACAGAGGCCTAACGAAGCAGCTTGTGCACCGCCGGCAGGAACTCTGTTGTACTCTACCAGAGCTGAACCGCAACCCAAAAGATACATCTCTAATGTTTATTTAATTTTGTTTCTTATGTGTATGGGCGTTCTGTCTGCATGTGTGTCTGTGTACTACATGTGTGCAGTCCTCAGGAGAGGGTGTTGGAGCCCTCGGAACTGGAGTTACAGACAGCTGTGAGCTGCCATATGGATGGTGAGACTCAAACCCAGGTACTCTGGAAGAGCAACCAGTGTTCTTAACTGCGGCCATTTCTCCAGCCCCCAAAAGATACAGCCCTAAGACTTTTGGCTACAACCTTTTCTCTAAACAAATTTTATTAGAATAATAACTAGGGTCAGAGATTTGTTTTCAGAATGCTTATTAAACAAAAATAATAAAACATCAGTATATTATTTTTATTTTTAAAAGTTGCTGTATTTTCATTACTCTCTAAATGCTAGGAATTGGAGCCATTATTCCAGCATTCGCTAACTCAGAATTGGGGATCCCACTGGTCTCATGAGGAACCGTTGTGAATTCTACTGAATACATCTATCCTTCAGTCACGGCAAAGTACAGCTCCCTTTGAGAGCATTGCACCAAACATTTTTCTAAATAGATTTCACACCAGTGTGAACCAAATCCAGGTTCAAAACTCCATTAAGTCTGCTCTCCCGCACTGAGGAGCGGTGACATCTGTTCAGCACATTCGTAAGATTTATTAAGCCTGGACTGCAAAGCGAGTTCCAGGACAGCCAGGACAACACAGATAAACCCTGTCTCAGAAAAAAAAAAAAGGTAATATAGTCATCAGGCAAAGGCCTTTGGGACATACGTATGAAATTAGAGAAATGTTAAGTGTTCAAACACCACAGTACCTGTGTTGCTCATGAAAATGCCTGCAGGATCTACCCATTGGAAATCTGTCACAGTGGAACCCACACACATGGTCTTCGAACACTTGAATCTGTTACTCACAGATAACAGGGCACTCTTCTGTCCCTACCTTCCTGCAGGGATTGCTGGACGACTGCACTTATGGTGATGAACTACATTTCAAAGCCCAGACTTCGTGCTTACGTAAAAGAGCCTCAAGCCAATGAAGAGATCCTTATCAATTTTTAAAAGTAAAACATTACTTATGGGGGCGGGGCTGAGCTTGTGAGTGAAGGTGCCTGCGAAAGCCAGAAGGCAGTGTCGGATCCTGCGGAGCTGGAGTTACAGGTGGTTGTGAGCCCTCTGATGTGGGTGCTGAGAAGCCAGCTTGGGTCCTCTGCAAGAGCAGTGCACACTCTTAACCACTGATTGTCTCTCCAGCCCCCAGAAAGGATCCTCGAACTCAAACAGGAAGAGGGCTCTTCAAGGTCTGAGGTTTTCTCAGACAGTATCTGCCAGGCAGAGCTCCCCAACAGTTTCTGTGGACCCCACAGGCGAAACAGCGGCTGCATTTCCCATGACCTGACTATGGTGAGCAGGTTGTTCTCAAGTAATCCTGCTGTCTTGGTCCTCTGAGTGTTGGGATGACAGTGTATAAACAATTGCATATGGAAACAATGCCCATGAAGCAAATGTTCCTACTATGAACACACAAAAGAATTAAAGAAAAAAAAAACTATCTGTACCCATATGTAGTTTAATTTTTTTCTATGGCAATGCCCCCTTCCCGAGGCAGGTTAACTATTAAGTCTTATTTTTTGAGACCTTTCTCCCCCACCACCATGTAGAACTCAGCATCATGTTTCCTTTGTAAAAATATACTACAGAAAGATGCAGGGTTCAGTTCCACTAGGAAACTCAATTTTCAAGCTTTTCTATGGAGGCCTCACTAAAATATACAGGAAGGAAGGAGGGTGGAGGGAGGAAGGAAGAGAAGGGAGACAGGGAGAGAAAGAGGGAGGGAGGGAAGGTGAGGGAGGGAGAGATGGAGAGGGAGGGAGAGAGGAGAGAGAGGAGAGGAGAGGAAAAGAGTGGGGAGGGGAGGGGAGGGGAGGGGAGGGAGAGAAGGAGAGGAGAGGAAAAGAGGGGGAAGGGGAGGGGAGGGAGGGAAGGAGAGAAGAGGAAAAGAGGGGGGAGGGGAGGGGAGGGAGGGAAGGAGAAGAAAAGAGGGGGAGGGGAGGGGAAGGGAGGGAAGGAGAGGAGAGGAAAAGAGGGGGGAGGGGAGAGGAGGGCGGGAAGGAGAAGAAAAGAGGGGGAGGGGAGGGGAGGAGAGGAGAGGAGAGGGGAGGGGAGGGGAGGGAAGGGGGGAGGGGAGAGGAGAGGAGAGGGAAAAAGAGAGAGGGAGAGATTTCACTACCACCGACCTTTCAGGGTGAGAGAGGTACCCTGTCTGACTTAGAGAATCTAAGGTCAGATAATAAAAAAGCCTTCAAAGGAACCAACTAGTAAAAACAAATCATCCTGTGTCTTCTACGCCCAAGCTATCTCTGTCTTTAGGTGAGTGAACAGAAACTCAAAGGAACCTGGGTCAGTGCAGAGGCAGCTGAACACACTCGGAAACAATTTAGTGTGCAGAGCCGTTTAAAAGCTATCAGCGAGCACTGTCTCCGACTTGATTAGTGCCTTGTAAGGGACTTAGAGACTCTCAGCAGCAAAATCTGTTTCCTGACACAGGCAGGACAACTTCTCGACTCGCCGTAAAGCCTTCCCATCTGTTCCTGAAAACACATTGTTAGGAACTAATAACCTGCCACGATAAAAACACCATCCATCTAGGAATACAAGGAAAATTCCCCAGCCTGAAGGGATCCACTGCCAGCATTACACTAATGGTGAAAGACCGGAAACTTCCCTCTGGGACCGGGAAGAAGAACAGGACGTCGCCGCACTAGCCACTGACATTTGACACTGTACTGGAAGTCCCAACAGGGGCAATTAGGCAAGAGAAAGAATTAGAAAGTGTCTGGATTGGAAAGAAAGAAGTAAACTATCTCACTGAAGATGCTGTGACAACAACAGAAAAACCCCAAGAACCCTTTCGAAGCCGTGAGAGCTGCTGAGGTGAATTCAGCAAGGCCAGAGGATATAATTAACATATAACTATCAGGATTACCACGTGCTAGCAACGAACACTCTGAAGACAATACCCGCTGGGCATGATCGCACACACCTTTAAGCCCAGTTTTGAGGGGCAGAGGCAGGTGGATCTCCGTGAGTTCAAGGCCATCTTAGTCAACTTCCAGGCTAGCCACAGCACACAGTGAGACCTTATCAAAAAAAAAAAAGAGGGGGTGGGGAATTCCATTTACGATAGCAGCAGCAGAGGTAGGCGGATCTCTGAGCTAGAGGCTAGCCTAGTCTACAGAACAAGTTCCAGGACAACAGAGATTTACAGAGAAACCCTGTCTCAAGAAAACAAAGAAACAAAAACAGGGATAAATTAAACTGAGGAAGTGCGCACAGAAAGGTAGGACTCTCTGTCCTAAGAAGTGAATGGAAAGATAGCCCATGTTCACAGTTAGAACACGTAGTACAAATGGGAAGACAGCCTACGTTCATGGTTGGAACACGTGGTACACATGGGAAGACAGCCTACGTTCATGGTTGGAACACGTAGT
>JABTXL010007333.1:11650636-11669615 GCA_025134845.1 Neodon shergylaensis
TGGTAGACCCTGGAAAGTCTCAGCCAGGCATGATGATGTGTGCCTGTACACCCCGAAGTTTGGATGCTGATGAAGGAGAATCACTATAGTTCTTAAGTTAAGGACCAGTCACAGGAGCCTCTGAAAGAGTCGGATGGTCTCACTCTCATTCTGTTCTCAAGCCACCAATTACCCTCCCTGGAGACAAGAAATACAGTAGATTCTTATAAATCCTTACAGAGTTACTTTATGTGTGATACAAACACATAATACCCATACCCTCAGCATCTCTTGGGGGTCATTTCTTTCAGGCCAGTGAATAAGTTTTCTCAATGGGGGAGTGGGAAGAGTATACGTATGGCTGGGTAAGTGCATGCATTCACGTGTTTACATATTACTCTCTACCTTATGCCCTTGAGACACTGTCTGTCACTGAACCTACAGCTAGGACAGAGGTCAGCAAGCCCCCTCGCTCCTTTTTCTGCCCACCCCAGCACTAGAATTACTAGTGCACAACTACGTCCAGCTTTTTACATGGCTGTTGGGGTTTGAACTCAGGTTTTTACAGCAAATGCTTTTACCCACTAAACCAGTGGTTCTCAACCTGTGAATCACGACTCCATAGAGGTCACATATCAGATATTTAGACTGAGAGAGCTCTAAGAAGAAAGGGGGTGGGGGTCGCCAGCCTAGCGCCGAGGAAACAGGACATAGAGGAGGAAAGGTAAAAGCCTCGAACCACGCAGCGGCATGTAGATAAATAGAAATGGGTTAATTTAACTTATAAGAGCTAGTTAGAAACAAACCTAAGCTCAGGTCAAGTTTTCATAATTTGTCTCTGTCATTATTTGGGAGCTGGCTGGCAGGACAGAGAAAAAGATTCACTACAATGGCATATGCTAGAAAGTGACACTAGAGGAGAATTACAAGTTCCGGGACAACACGGGAAACATGGTTGAGATCCTGCCTCCAAAAAAAGGAAATGGTGGTGAGGGAGACAGAGGAGCGGGGTGGGGAGGGAGGACATACACACACTAGGGATGAAGAAGCTGGGCATACTAATATCAGCAACTGAGGGCAGAAGGATCAGGAAGGGGGTTCAAGGTCAACCTATCTTAAAAGCAACACAAACTTAATTTTTTAAAAAGCTTCCTTATTTCTTAAATATGGTTCCACAGAATGCCTGAATGTTTGTATAAAACCAGTTCAGGCAGTTCCCTGGGACATTAGACAGTTCTTAATCTCTGGCTCCCCAAACTAGGGCGCAACTTATACTGTACATGTGTTATGTGCTTCATATTCTTGTTTATTGATTTTATGTATGTGAGTGCTCTATCTTCATGTATGCCTGCAGGCCAGAAGAGGGCACCAGATCCCATTACAGATGGTTGTGAGCCACCATGTGGTGGCTGGGAATAGAACTCAGGACCTCTGGAGGATTAGCCAGTGCTCCTAACCTCTGAGCCAGACAGGCTTTCACACTATAGCCCAGGCTGGTCTAGAACTCACTGAGTAGCTCGGGCTGGCTTCAAACTCACAGCAATCTTCCTGTCTCAGCTTCCTTAGTGCTGGGATTCCCAGTAAAGGCTACTAAGCCCAGCTGAATCTCCTTGCTTCTCATCAGTTCCCATTTTTTGCAAATATAACTGTAGGATAAATCCTAGACTCGGGATAAATTTCTGCTACATCTTGCCCAACCATTCCCACAGAGGTTATACTACATGGACCTCCCACCAGCAACACAGGGAGTACCCACAGCACCCCAAAATGTAGCAGCATGGAACTTGGAGATCTCGGTCACTCTGACAGATGGGAGCCACAGTCTTGCTTAAAAGGGTACGGAGAGCTTATGTGCTATTTTCTCTTCCATGACCTATGCCACTTGCCCCAGGCCTTTAATCTCCTAGCATACGTGATGGAGATACCACAGGTACCACAGGTATCACAGGGCATGTGAAGTATCAGACCAAGTCAGCTGACTTCCCAGTCTTGGAAAACTGTCCACGGTTTGCCTATAAATGTGTTTGTCCTAAGAGGCAACAAGCTACGGTCTGCGGTCTGAATCCATTTAGTAGTCCTTTTTTTTCTTTCATATGACATGTTTTTTTTTGGATGGAAGAAAAATGAAAGAAAAAGAATTATAGTCTATAACATGAAATAACCGCATGAAACTGGACTTCCTGTGGCCACAGCCTTACTGGAACGCAGCCAAGCTAGCTTACATCTTCTGCTTGTAGTTGTTCCCATGCTACAATGCTCAAGTTGACTGAGTGGTCGTGACGGCACTTAGATGGCTCTGCAAGGCCCCATTGGTCATCAGGACCTTGGCTGCCTCGGACAGTGTTTTCAGCTCGCCACACAGTCTCCAGGAGGCCATCAAAAGAATCCTAATGCCCTGAGGAGGGAGATGAGCAGATGACATCACAGCTGGGCCAGCCATTTCTCTACTGTGGGTATGCAGCTCTACTCATGGGCTTTCTGATTGTCCGAAGCATTCCTGTCCTCACTAGACTACTGGAAGCTGCTGTCATGAAGACTTCAGTAAATCTGGGGGCTCAGCAAACTGGGCGGATCATAAATCTTGGAAGAGATGAGGAAGCGGAAGGAACAGGTTTCAAATGTACTCTCTGAACAAACATAACATCTCTTCTACCTGTTACACATTCCGCACGTTCCCCATGCTTCTAGACTCCTTGAGGCTAGGCAGGGTCATGTGACCTGCTCTACCCAATGGGCAATGAGGACAGGAGTATAGAGGAGGAGGTGAGCTACTGTGGTAGCCAGGAAGCCATATACTCTAATGGTCCAGCATGGATGGTGGGGTCTCTACTAGCTCTATTCTCTGACTCACTGTGCACAGAGCATAGGCACTCTCCACCCTGACCCAGACTGGACACAGTAAGTGATCAATAACTAAATCTTTGCTGCGTTGAGCCTCTGGTACCTCTACCTCGCTTGCCATCCTAGGTCGGTAATAAACCAGTGAATCCAGCAAGCAGTAAACTGTGTACTCAGAAGGAACTCCAAGAAGACAATGTAATAACAGATAGCCATCTAAATCTGAAGACCAGAAATGAGAAATACTCAAGAATCTGGATTTTTCTGAGCTTCAACATGATGCTCTACACGGAAAATGCCACACCTGAACACATGAGTCAGGTCACAGTTAAAACAGAAGAATGCTAAAAGTATCGTAAAATATCACCTCCAGGCTATGTGCACAATGTATGGGAAACATACGTGAATTTTGGGGTTACCCTTGATAACTTATTACATGTATGGAAATGGAGAGGGCACACCTGAAAGCTGAGCCACCTCTGGTCTCGAGCATGTCAGGTAAAAGATTGACAACCTGTAATGACTTCAGTTCGTACAGTTGCTTTTGGATAAAATAGGTCTGTTTTCTAACTAATGGACAATGTGTTTTCTCCAGCTAGACATGAGCAGGGAGCTACACTTGACAGCAAGAAGCCCATGTTCTTCTCCATTGATGGGTGAGCCCCATCCAGCAAGTACCGATATATGTGTTCCTAGGGCCCTGTCAGCTCTAAAATCCTAAGATCTATTACTTTCCGAAGAGCAAAATTCTTAATTGTGCCCAAAATACCAGAACATTTTCTGACTAATTATTTCCACCAGCAGCCAAAGTTGCTTACATTAAAAAGGAGGAAATTCAAATGATGTGGAATAATCTCTCAGTAAGGGAATTCAAAGATGCAAGCCTGTCTGTAATGAGGTCCTAGGGGCTTCACTGCCGGCCCCCCAAGTCAGATGAATTCTCTCTAGATTCACACCGAGGGATGAATCAGCTAGGAACCCCACGCACTGCTTCTACCTAGGACTATGCCAAGGCAACCTCCATAAACAAACACCTGAAGCCTGCCAAAAAACCCCAGCTTCCAAAGGCTTCCAAATGGCTCTCACCAAAGCACCAACAACTGTAGCGAAAGTCCATACTGTTTGCTGAGTGCCATGGCAAACAATGGCACGCTTCTGAAGGCTCTTTCCATCAAAGACAAACAGGAGAGCTGAGATGACACTGGGGGCATGCCTTGGAAGCCTATTCTAATTGCACTGCTAAAAACAAACAAAATGTTTCCAAGTTCCTGAGGCCCTTCAGTTGGATGCTGTGCTAAGCACCGTGCAGACGATACCTTGAGTGATCCTTTCCAGAATTCTAGGAAGTGTGTGCTTCCCCTGAGGTCTCTATTACAGACGACAGGCCCAAAACTGGCTGGTTAGCCATCTTTTCTAAGGTCACACTACAGGACTGCAGGGTCACAGGTAATAAAACACAGACCTGTAACATGAGGGCCTTGCTTGTTGGAGTTTCTGTCCTGCCCAGTCCCCACAGTTGTTAGGTCCCAAAGAATCACACAGAGGTCTCCTTAAGTTATAAACTGATTGGCCCATTAGCTCAGGCTTCTTATTAGCTCTTGTAGTTTATATTAACCCATTATTCTTATCTATGTTAGCCACATGGCTCGGTACCTTTTTCAGCAGGGCAGGTTACATCTTCTTTCTTCCGTGGTCTGGGCAGGACTATGGAGGAATGGGCTTCCTCTTTCCCAGAATTCTCCTGTTCCCCTTGCCCCACCTGTACTTCCTGTCTGATTGTCCTGCCTATACATCCTGCCTGGCTACTGGCCAATCAGTGTTTATTTAAAACATATTTGACAGAATACAGAATTGTCCCGCACACAGACCTACAGCCTTTAGAACCGTCTGGACACGGTGACACGGATGGTTTTTCTGACAGCGGCACTGTTAATATTAAATGGTCAGTCTCCGCATGCATCTTTGTTTCCACAGCTTCTAAACTCATCAATAGTCTAAGAACGGCCTCTGTCTTGTCCTCTACCGTGTTGTGAGGAAGCCTGAAGACCATTGATATATCAGTGCTGTCTTTGGACTTCCCTGCTGGAAAATCAGGAGCCAAGTGAAGTTCTGTCTGATACACCGTAACAGCAGCAGAAATGGATTGCGACGGTTAGAATGTAAAGTCTTTCTGATCCTGGAAGACTTTAACCACTGCCTGCAAACACCAGCCATTACTGGTTGCTGGTCTGTTTGTCATGGCAGAAGGCACTTCTGGGAATGACTCTGTTAAGGGAAGAAAATGCTTTACGGCATTAACCTGTATCTGTCTCCATCCTATGGGAAAGGACACAAGGACCACCAACTGGGCCGGTGAGGTGAAAGGTCAAGGCCCATGGGTGGTCTCTTCATCTGTTCCCCTTGCCATTGTACTACCCAAACTTTCAAACATAGAGAATTCAAACAGATATATCAAATACTTACGTATTTATTTTGTATTCATCAATTACTTATGTATTTATGTATTTATTTTGGCAGTGCTGGGCCTTGCACCTCTGGGCAAGCACTCTAATGCTAAGCTCAAGGTTCAATAACTGTCTTAAATATGTTGTGGCCACCAATTCCTCTCTTTATCCATCAATCTCATTCTTAATGAAGATCAACTGCAGACACCAATTCATTTCCTCCTAAAAACTCAGGGTGCACCAGTTTGTATTTGCTTAATTTTTCTTTTGAAATAAATTTTGTATGGTGAAACGTCCAAATCTTAAGCTATATTCACTGAGTTTGGGTTTTTTTTTAAATAATTTATTTTTGTTTTATGTACCTTGGTGTATTGCCTGCATGTACGTCTGTGTGAGGGAACTGGGATTCCAGGCAGCTTACAGACAGTTGTGAGTTGTCATGTGGGACTTGAACCTGGGTCCACGGCAGCTGGTGGGGTTGTTAATGGGGCAACTGCTAGGTGGAACAGTGGAAAAATAAGACATATCATCAGGTTCACGTCTTTGAAAGGATAAAGGACACACTGGACATCCTCCAGCCTTGTGTGTGCAGTGCACTCATCCCTGTGCACAAGCATGGAGAAGCCAGAGGTCAGGAGATGCTCATGGACACACTGAGCATTGTTCAGCCTCGTGTGTGCAGTGCACTCATCGCTGTGCACAAGCGTGGAGAAGCTAGAGGTCAGGGGATGCACATGGACACACTGAGCATCGTTCAGCCTTGTGTGTGCAGTGCACTCATCCCTGTGCACATGGACACACTGAGCATCCTCCAGCCTCGTGTGTGCACGTGGAGAAGCCAGAGGTCCACACTGAGTTCCTATCTCACTCTCCACGTTATTCTTTGAGGCAGGGTCTCTCACTGAACCTAGAGCTCATCATGTCATCTACACTGACTGACCGGAAACCCCAGGGTCTGCACATCCCAGTCCTATAGGAAGTGCTGGGGTCAGACACTTACACCCCCATGCTCAGCTCTCACATGGGTGCTGGACACCTGAATTCAAGTTCTCATGCTTGCATGGCAAACACTTTACCCACTGAGCCATCTCTCCAGTGATAGTGTTCAGGCATCTGTACTGGCCTGCCCTTGGGGTCCTGACAGGATACGTCCTCAGCTGTAGACCCTAAGAGCTGTGCACATTCACTACGTTCCCTTTTAAAAGGTGGGCCTTGGGGCTGGAGAGATGGCTCAGCGGTTAAGACACTGACTGCTCTTCCAGAGGACCCAGGTTCAATTCCCAGCACTCACATGGCAGCCTGAAAAATCCAGTTCCAGGGCGATCTGACACCTTCACACCAATGCACATAAAATAAAGTTAAATAAATCATAAAAAAATTTAAAAGGTGGGCCTTGCCCATCTCCAGTCTCTTTCTCTCCCTGCTTCTCTACCTGTGTCTCTCTGCCTCTCTCTTCTCCGCCACTCCTGTCCGCAGACGCTGGTCTACCTTCTCCCCTCCTCCATTTTCCCACTCACAATAAAAAACTTCTCCACCTGAGCTCTGTGCACGGTGGCTTTCTCTCTCATGGCACTTTCTAAAATGACAACATCCAGCTTTGCCCAACCTTTAAAGGGAAAGCAAATCCTATTACGTGCTAGCTACACCATGCACGAACCTTTGGTACTTTACACCGAGTGAAAATAAGCTGACCCCACAAAGATAAATTCTGTGGCACTGCTGATATGAGGACTGAAACAAATAGTTAATCTAAAACAGAAAGTGGAATTGTGGGTAGCAGGGGCCGGGAACTGTTTGCTAGGTATAGTTTCAGATTTATAGGTTGATAAAGTATCCAAAGTCTATTTTATAACAATGGGACTACTTAGCACCACTGGACTGTACACTTAAAATGTCTTTTAAAAGGTACAATTTGATATGTGGGCTTCTTAAAAACCACAATTAAAGAAATATATGGGCAGTGATGGTTTCAGATCCACGCCCTCAACACAACCTGGAGCCTTAACCTGGCACTCCTCACTGCAGAGACACCTCACCCTCCAGATCAATGACAAAAGAAGGTATTCATCTTGCCATTAGTTAATGTTCCATTACTTCAAAAAAAAAGTGATTATTCTTATGAGCAACAAGCAGAACCTTTTACTAAAACTCAGTATGCCAAGGACACCTAGAAAAAAACTGGACAGCTGGGCACAGCCATGGCTCAGCGATGAGTACTTCCTAAAACACACATGACAATAAGCCTGCAAAATAAAATAAGAGCCTAGAAATGCTTTGGTACACAATAAATGCTCAATAAATTATGACTATCACAGACTGTTACAACTCCTATTATTATTGTCCTTTGGCCAATGTACATAAAAATAAAAATAAATTATTTTTTAAAAAAAAACAAAACTCAGTGAATACAGCTTAAGATTTGAACATTTCATCATATAAAGTTTGTATCAAGAGAAAAAAATTAAGCAAATACTAACTGCAATACACCCTGGGTTTTTTTGGGGGGGAAGGGAATCAGCGTCTGCAATCGGGCTGCATTAATTGAGTATGCATAGTCTTCACGCACAAAGGATTATTTTAATGTTTTCCTGAGTGCAAAGAGAAGCGGCCATGGCTTCATTGCCTGAAACTCATCTGAAATTGAATTGCCACTAGACCAGTCTCGGGAGATTGGTCCTTTAGGAGGCTTTTATGACAGTAGGGCTCTACCTTTGCAAATGGATTCACGTCAAAAGTGGCAGGGAAGGTGGGGAATGACGGAGGAAAGTCCGATGCAGCCTCTGGCTTCCATGTGCTTGCAGAGGGGTGTGCACCTGCACACACACATGCACACCCGAAGCTGCTCAGCATCCATCACCAGAGTGGGGTCCCCCTCCTTTACTCTTTGCTCTTCTGCCTCCCGATGTCTGGGGGAGGGGGGAGCATGCAGCTTGAACGGATGATCCAGCCACATGTGGATCCCCCAGTCTTGACTTCCCCAGCTTCAGAAGTGAAAGCTAATGCATTTTTGCTCGTTATTAATCACCTAGTCTGTGGTCTCCTGCAATGGCAGCACAAAGCAGACGAAGACAGAACTCTTGGAAGACTTTTGCCTATATTCTTACACACTGATAGTTGCAGCATAAGCTGTTCAAATGTCTTACAGGAGCAAGCGGCAAGATCTATCAAGCTGAACAGTGCACACAAGTACCAGCCGCCCACTCAGGGATTTATCCTACACAGGCACCCACACACTTCCAAGAACATGTATGATGAGAGCCATTACTTACAATACCCAGGATAAAGAATATATAAACGTCTACCCACAGGAGACGGATTATGTAAGTATGCTTCTAAAAGTTATTATTGGTTCAAGCTGTGTGAAATTATCAAACAAATATCCAGTTTTATATCACGCAGCCGTAAGAAGGCGCTTTGCCATATGCCATGTAGTCAGAAGAAAGATGTATCACTGTACGCTGATGTAGGATATTCCTCAAGCCATAGTGGTATCAGTGAGGCGCAGAGAGCACAAACACCACGTTACAATTATGTGCAGATAGTGTGCACGCATGTGCACTGGAAATATACGTGAGACTCAAGCCAGGAGTGGTAGCACATGCCTGTAACCCAAGCACTCTGGAAGCTCAAGCAAGATGGTGGTGAGTTTGAGACCAGCCTAGACTATACAGTGAAACTCAGCTTCAACAATAGAGTGGGGAGGAGAGGGGGAGAGGGAGAACTGTTTCCCCTGAAGGGCATCCCGCAGGTCCCATGCAGGGTGGAAATTCACTTTTCATTCTATTCCCCTTTGTACCACTAAATGCTTTACCAGGTGCACTCATTATTCTTCCAGTTTAGATGCTCTTTTGAAAGAAAAAAGAATGGCCAAATAAAAAAGCAGTCATCGTGATGGAGCTGTCAGTGGGTTGAATCAACCCAGACAACCCGAGGAGAGTCGTGAAAGGAAAAGGTAACCCCATGCACCCAACTCATCCCCAGCTTTCAGGCACATGAGGCATTTCCAATTACTTTTTTTTTTTTTCGTTTTTCAAGACACCGCTTCTCTGCGTAGCCCTGGCTGTCCTGGAACTCAGTCTGTAGATCAGGCTGGCCTCAAACTTGGAGATCCGCTGCCTCCACCTCCAGGATGCTGGGATTAAAGGCGTGCGCCACCACCATCCAACTTCCAATCACATTTGTAACAGGCAAATGCTGTGGAATACCACACAGTGAAATAAAAATTTTCAACCAACAGCTCACCAGTACCTAGTGTCTTTCTTAGGTCCTTGGAAATGTTTTCTCTGTAATAATTAGTTAAATGGGGGAAAAGATGGGCTCTCTCTCTTTTTTTTACACTTGGCTTAAAGGAGAAAGAAAATCAAATCAAGCATCTACATCACTTATCTCTGGCCCCACACTGGTGCGAATACAGACAAACAGATGTTGAGTACTTTCTCAAAAGCAAACCTACTTTTCTCTAAAGGTATATGCATTAGTTCATTTAATTCTGGCCACAAATGTACGAGACAGGTTTTGCTTTTATCCTCATTCAGAAAGGAGAACACCAAAGCAAAGGGAAACCAATTACTCCTGCCACAAAACAGATCACCATGATATAATCAAGTATTTTCATACACTATGGATGTGGGAATTTATGGAGTTTTGTTGTTGTTAAGTTTTTAGATATATTTATTTTATTATGCGTGGATGAATGTTTTGTTTGCCTGTTTGTCTGCACACCTGGTACCCTCTGAGTTCAGAAGAGGACATTGGATCCCCAGTGACTGGAGTTTCAGATGGTTGTATGCTGCCGTGTGGGTACTGAGAAGCCAAAGCAAGTCCTGTGTCAGAGCAGCCAGTGTGCCACTGAGCCATCTTTCTGGAGCCAGAGCCATCTCCCCTGAGCCCGAGTCATCTTTCCAGAGCTCCTGAGCCATCTCTCCAGAGTCGTCAAGCCATCTATCCGGAGCCACTGAGCCATCTCTCCAGAGCCCCTGAGCCATCTTTCCAGAGCCCCTGAGCCATCTCCCCTGAGCCCCCGAGCCATCTCTCCGGAGCCGCCAAGCCATCTCTCCAGCCCCTGTGCATGTTCTTAGCGCTATAGTTCATGTCTCCTGGTCATTTTATGTTCATTGCTTGAGATTCTGTTTCCTCACGACTCCCATTAGTCACTCAATTTACAGAGAAGGCTTATCTTGTCTCAGTGTTTGGCGGCTTTGGTCCCTGACTGTATGGCTGTACTGTTTCTGAGCCTGACATGTGACAGCACATCCTAGTGGCAAGGAGCTTATGGGAAACAGGAAGAACATGGCTCCACAATCCCATTCCAGGGCATGCCTTCAAAGATCTTCCCCCTCTAGGCTTAATCTCTTAAAGTTTCTACCACCTCCCAAGTTGGGGACCAAAACTGTAGCACCAAACTCGGGGTGCTATAGATGGCCACTTCTGAAAATACGTGACAGGATTAGTGTAGCGGTGAATTTAAAGGCTATACTTCCAACATCAGGGGGACTGGCTGTGGAGACAGGGTCTCCTCGTGCAGAGTTAAGGGGCTGACACTAATCCGCTGCATTCTTCCTCTTATATATACCTCCAACCCCTGTCCTTGTTTCCTTAGAAACACACCGCTGGCTCCACCTCCCAACAGCAGATTCCCCTACGGTTCCTCTGTCTCTGTTCTGACAATATAGACACTGGACCCATACTCTCTACCCACAGACAGGGACTGATGGCCCTCTGCAAAGGAACAACCGAGTTCCTGCCTGCTTATCCAAAGACTCCAATTCTAGTCCTGTCAGACTGGGACGACACACCCAATACCGAGTTCCATCAAAGGAGAGCGTTTCTGTGAAAAACTGCCAGCAACTACTATCAACGACCCTCACCTCCTCTGACTCCTGTTGGGATAATTAATTCCATTGCCAATCCAAATAAATGTCAAGTTCAGGGCGACAGCACTCGAAGTAGCTTCCTTCTAGGAACTCTGTCCTGCTTATGCGACTCTGTCCTGCTTATGAGATGGACCCCAACACTTCAGAGAGACGGGCTTTGGATTCTCTCATGTAACAGGCTTTCCTCTAAGTTTCTGAAGTGGAGGCATGAATTACTCAAAACACAACAAACAGGAAGAATGGTATCACAACCATCCAAACGCCAAGTCCCAACCTACATCCACTTGTGCCCCATACAGCTCCATCTATTTTTCTCTTCCTCTGTTATTCTGAAGCCGACAACAGCCTCAGGATATTATTCCCTGGGGGTGTGACGTGACTATGTGGGAGACTTTCTGTCTCACCACAGGTGGAAAGCACACAGAGAGGAGACAGAGTCTCAGCATTTCCTTCAAGATCATAGCTCAAGGGTCTACTCTCCTCCACCAGGCCGACTACTCACTTCTGCTGACTTCTAATCGTACCGGAGACTAAAGGCCACACCTTCCCCATGCGTGTCTTTGGAGGATGGACAGTTGAAACACAAATGACAACGCTGGGAAATTACCCCAGCATCTTGCCCCACTCTCCTGCCCTGGCATTCATGAAGGAAACTTTTACTGGTTTAGTCTCCTGACACAGGCCAGGTGTATGTGGGGTGATGCAATGTCCAAGAGCAAGGATGGGAAGAAAATCTATGAACCTGGATGTGGTTTCAACCCCCAGGACACGCTAATTCTATCATAATGTAATACGTTTAATTCCATACTCTGTGTGAGGCTCTACGGAGCAGCAGAGAGGTGGAGAGAACGCACTAGAGATAGAATTAGAGCTGTAAAATGCACACCCGGGAGGGGCAGTTAGGGAAGGGCACACCAGAACTCTGCGCTGTTTTTTCCACTTCTTGTGAGTATAAAATTACCCTCCAATAAGAAGGTTTTATCTTTTAACTTTTAAAACAGATTTATTTTAGTTTTATTTATATGAGCATGTGTATGTGTCTTGCACACATGTGTTGGTGCCCAATGATGCCAGAAGAGGGTGCTGGATCCTCTGGAGGGTGGAATTACAGGCGGTTGTGTGCCACTGGATGTGGGTGTTGGGAATGGAACTCAGGTCCTCTGGAAGAGCAACAAGTGCTCTTAGCCACTGAGCCATCTCTCTATTACATTTATTTATTGATTGGGGTGTAGGTGTGTGCATATATTCCTGAAAGTAAGAGGACATCTTGAAGGAGTTAATTCTTTCCTTCCATCACGTAGGTCCTAGGGAATGAACTCAGAAGGTCAGACTTGACAAGTGCCTCTACCTATCTCACTTGCCCTAAAAAGATTTTTTTTTTTTCAAAACAAAGAAGAGAGGCAGGAGAGGTGGCTCAGCAGTTAAGAGCACTGACTGCTCTTGCAGAGGCCCTAGGTTTGGTTCCTGAATTCACATGTCAGTTTATACTTTCGGGAAATCCAACACCCTCTTGTGGAGAGCCAGCACCAGGAATGCATATGGTCCATACAGATACATGTAGGTAAACATGCATATACATAAAATAAAAAACAATACATCTTTAAAAATAAAGAGAAAACTCAGTCTGAAAGAATCTGTGAAATCGGGTGTGGTGACGCATGCCCTTAATACCAGCACTTATGAGGCAGAAACAGGAGGATCTCTGTGAGTTCAAGGCCAGCCTGGTCTACAGGGTGAGTTTCATGACAGCCAGGACTACACAGAGAAATCCTGTATCGAAAACAAAGCAAAACAAAACAACCAAAAGAGAATCTGCGGAACAGTTAGCAAGTCCAGGCATGTTAACTCAAGAAGACCAGTCAGACAGCAGTCTACCGAGCGATCCAGACTCCTTCTGAAGAACTCACCTAAAGGGCTTTGTAGCTGGGCAGCTGGAGATCCTACTTGGTCTTGGACTCCTACTCACTGTCTAAATAAGAACTGTGCTTGCTCCTAGAGAGCCTGGTGACTTCTGGACCAGCATCCAGTAGAAGGAGCTGGCTGCCACACTAGGACAGACTTAGAATCCAAACCAAACGTTCTCATCTGGTTAACTTCCGTCTCCTTAGAATTCTTCTTTTAACGTTTAATTACTTCTTTATCCCTATTTCATGTGCACTGGTGTTCTGCCTGCATGTGTGTCTGAGTGAAGGTGTCTGATCCCCTGGAACTGGAGTCACGGACAGTGTGAGCTCTCGTGTGGGCGCTGGGGAAATGAGCCCAGGTCCTCTAGAAGAGCAGTGCTCTAAAGCACGGAGCCAGCTCTCCAGCCCCCCCTATAATTCTTTAACCATGTACCATGCTAAGAGATGAAACTCCTTACCGATAAAAAGACCAATACAATAAAAAGTAAGGTAAATAATAGATATAGACGTGATAAATGTAGTAATCACCACACTTAATTGAGAAGAAAGTTGAGTCTTCCTGCACTTGGGCAATCATAGACACTTCTTTGAAAACACTGTGATTTAATCTGGTATGGAGGGACCAGCACAAGACAAAGGAGGGAAGAGCTGGGTGAGCAATAACACTTTTAAAGCGAGACAATAAAAGAACAATAACACAGCCCCTCGGGGAGGTAACGGGTAATAAAGATGGAACGGGAAAGCTGAAGCTTATCCAGTGGTAATAACAGGACCACTCTTGGGGACCAACAGCAGTAAGTGCCTAGCCAGACTGTCAGGTCCCTAGCTAACAGGGTGTGGTGCCTTGAACAAAAATGGCTCCCAGCAGTTCACTGATTTGAAGATTTGATCACCAGGGAGTGGCACTACTTGGAAGGATTAGGAGGTGTGGCCTTGTTGGAGGAAGTGTGTCACTGGGGGTGGGCTTTAAGGTTTCAAAACCCCAAGTCAGGCCCAGCGTCTCTCTTCCTGCTGCCTGCAGATCTGGGTGTAGAAATTTTGGCTCCTTCTCCATAAGGAGCGTGTGTGCCTACATGCTGCCCTGCTCCCTGCCTCGATGACAATGGACTAGCCCTCTGAAGCTGTAAGCGAGCCCCTATTAAATGCTTTCCCTTAGAAGACCTACCTTGGTCATGGTCTCTTCACAGCAACAGCGCACCTACTGAGACAGTGGGGTTATCATATAGGGCTGGTAGGTGGAGGATTGTATGGTAAAGGTTAGGAATCCACCTTTTACTGGATTTGTGAAAAAGCTGAATTTTCACAATTGGAATGTACACTATTAACTGTAACTTTAAAATTTATTAAGTGTGTGTATGTAGTGCATGTGTCTCGTGTGTGTGTGTGTGTGTGTGTGTGTGTGTGTGTGTGTGTGTATGCTCATGGGCATGGAGATCAGGACACAACTTTTGGCAGTCACTTCTCTCCTTCCACGCTGCGTTCGAAGTGAGGCCATCAGGACCACAAAGCAAGTGCTTTTCCCTACTGGGCCAGCCAGGACTATCATTTTTAAAATAATGTTTTAGGGCTGACAAAATGGCTCAGTAGGTAAAGGCACTTGGCTTATTCCTGAGTTTATTCCCTAGAACCACATCATGGAAGGAAAGAACCAACAACAAACTGTTCTCTGACCTCTGCATACGTGCACCTGTGAGTATGTGCATGTGTACATGCGTGTGTGTGTACATGTTCGCGTGTATGCACACACACACACCACCCACACTAAATTTTGAAAAAAGCAAACAAACTAAGCCCTTAGATATATATTATTACTACCCTTCAGGGTCCACTAATTTCTTGTTGCCATGGTATCATACCTATTTTTCAGATGAGGACACAGCCCCCAGGCATAGAGGGATGCCAGGTCATGGACACTTCTGCTTGGGGAGAAGCTAGTTGGAGACTAGCACAATATTTAAAACAAAACAAAAGCAAAATACGAAAGACTCCAAAGCATGGGATGGCTGTGAGAAAATGAAAAGGGGTGTCGGGTGGGCTAGGAAGGAAGCAACATATGTCAGGGTACTCCAGAGTCCTTGGTGGTCATGTAAGATGTGCAAAAGGAAGACAGGGAGACACTGCTGCTGGACAGGCAAAGGGGTTTGACAGTCAAGTTGTGGCCTTAAAGGCATCCATTGAAGATTTGACAGTAGGTGGAGCCACTCATTCATTATTGTTCCTTCCGTGGTTACTATGTGCTGGTCCCCGTGCCAGGCCTGTGAGGCAGAATTGCAAGTGAGTATGGGAACGCTCAGGGTGGAGGTGTGGTCAGTCAGGAAGCTCCAGTGCTCACCCAGGAAACACCAAGACCAAACTGGCAGATGCTACACACAAAATGAAGTAAAGCAGGGGGGACACATCCGAGAGCCTCTGACGAGAAGACCCCGCCACTGGCTGGCCATGCACAGCATAGTCACGGCAGGGAGGATGCGGGCAGCCAGCACTGCCTGCAGGGCACAATATGGACGTTTATCTGCTGTCTTCCATGGAAGGCCTGTGGCGTGGTGAGGATGAAAAGGAGCCAGGCAGAGCCTCCGAGGCTTTCTCTAAACAAAAAGACAAGTGAGGAAAACAAAAACGACTTAGAGTCTTCCTGACATGGCCACTTTGATCATTCTTCAGACTTTGGAGCTGCTACCCTCCTTCCACCTTTATGTGGGTCCTGGGAATCAAAGCCAGGCCGCATGGCTCGTGCAGCAAGCACTTCTGCCACTAAGTCATCTCGCCAGCCTTCTCTTGACTTAGCTGAAAAAACAGCAATCATCTTTAGGAACAGAACTAACTAATGTAGGAATGTAACCAACCCCATCCTTTGGCTGGCTCGTCACCGTCTCACAGAGAGCTTAGGTTGTTTTGTCCTTAGCTCTCAAGTGGTGCCTAAGAATCTGGAATATTGAGTCTCTCTGACTGACCAAGAATCAGCGGGTGATATTTCACCAAAGCCATAGCCTGGGTTTCGGAAGATTACCGTGTTCCTGGTAAGCACTCACAGAGCACAATCTGAAACCTATGTTCTGAAGACTTGCTAGAGAGCCACAAAAACCCACACCAGCACCTGACCTCCCAGGCCTTGCTCTCCGGTTCCATCCGGCTCCCCTCTCAGCTCCATACGGCAGCCTCAGGGTTCCTCATACAGGCATTTAATCTAAAGGATGCTGGAAGGAGCCCTTCAACACAAGCCTGTCCCCGCTCCCCTCCCATACAGTGCTGAGCTGTGAGGTTCTCTGCATTCAAACGGCAATCCATTCCTAAAAGATCCACAATACGAGAAAGGGCATCAACGCAGTACTTTCTTCAAACAAGACCTAATGAAAACTGATACCAATTCTTTTCCTTAATAACATTTTGATTTCAACTATAGCTTGTATCTACAGAGCAACTGTAAGATATATATGTAGATATAAATACTATATATAATATATATTCTCTCTAGATGATAGATAGATAGATAGATAGATAGATAGATAGATAGATAGAGTGTGTGTGTGTATAGAAAACAAAGTTCAAAAGTTCGTTTTTCAAAACTACTCAACATTAAGCCAGGCGGTGGTGGCACACGCCTTTAATTTGAAAGGCAGAGGCAGGTGGATCTCTTTGTGTTCAGAGTCAGCATGTTCTACAGAGTGAGTTGCTGTTACATAGAGAAACCCTGTCTCAAAAAAACCAAAACCAACAAAACAACACAACAACAAGAAAATAAAAAAAATGCTCAGAAGAGTAATGTTTTTAAAGTGAAGACACTGGGCTGGTATTATTTGCCATTTTCTAGCTACAGATAAATAATGCATCCAGACTTCAAGATTATTACTTTAAATAATTATAATTATCCAATTATGTATAATAATTGAATTATTATAAATTTACATTATTTCCATTTAATTTCTGTATACTAGGTACTCACTGCAAAAATTAAGACATCAATAGTCAGGGGATGCAAAGGAGCTAGGCAGAGCCTCTGAGGCTTTCTCTAAACAGAAAGACAAGTGAGGAAAACAAAAACCACTTAAAGTCTGACTTCTGCAAATACAGTTTCTAACACACATATAAAAACAAAGTTTAAATAGGGCATGAAAATTACAGGTAGTAACCTATAATTATAGTACTTCAGAGGTAGAGGCATCTTATAATTTTCAGGCTAGCCCGGCCTATGTAGTTAGTACTGAGACAGCCTGGAAGAGGAAGTAGGAAGTGAGGCCTCGCCTTAAAAAAAATCTGTGAGTTCAAGGCCAGCCTGGTCTACAGAGCAAGTTCCAGGACAACTAGGGCTGTTACACAGAGAAACCCTGTCTCGAAAAACAAAACAAAATATTCCATCAATTCCATCCATCAAGCTCTGTATTGGTTATTTTTCTCACCACTGAGATAAAATAGGACAAGGAGACGACAGCTCAGGGGAGAAGGGCTCACGCTGGCTCAGTTTCAGAGGAAAGCCAGACACCACGTGTGGAAGTCACATGACGCTCACGGCAGCAGCGTCAGGAGGAAGTGGTTCCTCGGCCATTCGGTTGACCAGGAATCAGAGCTCAAGTCCCCAAGGAGCCACCCCCAGTGACCCACTTCCTCCAGAAGTATCTACAGCCTCCCCCCAAATGAGCGCCATCACCTGGGGACCAACTATCTAATCACAGGAGCCTAGGACAGGCCATTCCAGGCAGGAGCAGGAATGTGCTCCCTGCTCAAGGTTCTGCCCCTCCACAGGCCCTGAGCAACCAAGGTGGATCTTCTGAAACCATCAGTCAAAATCACAGCACCCGGAGGAGCCAGCGCTGCCGTGAGTACTGAGGTAGAGAAATGACCAACCATCACCAGATAAGTTAACATGATTATGTCACAAAACGCCTGGGTCACTCTCTCCTTGTCCCACCCAGCACATAGGAAGCAGTCTCTGTCATCTCAAGGCCCCTGTCTTCACACACACACACCAGCTTTCTTGGTATCCCATCAGGCTTCCTGGCCTGGTCTTGACCAATCCCCACATCCCCACAAGAAAGCCTTACCACTGACTCGCAGCGTGTCTCGTGTGTCACGGAGGTCTACTGTTATGGTACTTGCCCCCATTGTAGGCAGCAACAATCCTTTAAGTGTGTGTGCGCGTGTGTCTGTGGATGCAGGTACCCAAGGAGGCCAGAAAAGAGTTTCAGATCGCATGGGGCTGGAGTGTAAAGGCAGACAGCGGTGAGCTGCCGATGACGTGGATGCTCAATGCTGTAGATGTTGGAAACCAAACTCAGGTTCCCGACAAGAGCGGCATGTGTCTTTAGTCACTGATACTCCAACTGCCTCCTTTTTTTTCTTTTTTAAAGAAATTAACTCCTTTTGTTTGTTTCTTTGTTTGTTTGTTTTTAAGGCAAGAGTTCTCTGTGTAGCCCTGGCTGTTTTAAACTTGCTCAGTAGACCAGGATAGTCTTGAACTCAGAGATCTGCCTACCTCTGTCTCTGAAGTGCTAGGATTAAAAATGTGTACCACTACCACCTCCAAAAAAAAAAAAAAGAATTGCTCAGCAGTTGGTGGTGCTTATCTTTAATACCAGTACCCAAGGCAGAGGCAGACGGATCTCTGTGAATTTGAGGCCAGCCTGCTCTACAAAGCTAGTTCCAGGATATCCAGGGCTACACAGAAAAACCCTGTCCTAAAAAAGCCAAAAACAAGTCTCTTGCCAACCCTAAGGTGGCTCCCTTAATTAAGATATGTGCTTCCCTGCTCCCCTATCCAAACTTCCTTTATCCCAACCATCCCGTTTCCCCAAGTTCCCCCCATCCTCCCCTTCTCACTTTTCTCTCCCCATCTCCCCTTACCCCCCTCCCACCCCACCCCCAAGATCCCAATTTTTTGCCCGGCATTCTTGTCTACTTCCCATAACCAGGAGGATAGCTATATGTTTTTCTTTGGGTTCACCTTCTT
>JABTXL010007333.1:11669715-11689719 GCA_025134845.1 Neodon shergylaensis
TTTTTTTTTTTTTTTTTTTTTTTTGGTTTTTCGAGACAGGGTTTCTCTGTGGCTTTGAAGCCTGTCCTGGAACTAGCTCTGTAGACCAGGCTGGTCTCGAACTCACAGAGATCCGCCTGCCTCTGCCTCCCGAGTGCTGGGATTAAAGGCGTGCCGGCTTGGGTTCACCTTCTTATTTAGCTTCTTTAGGATATCAAATTATAGACTCAATGACCTTTATTTATGGCTAGAAACCAATTGTGAGTGAGTACATCACATGTTCATCTTTTTGGGTCTGGTCCCAATGAGGAGCAGAAGGAGGGAGAACATGAGCAAAGAAGTCAGGACCACAAGAGGTGCACCCACCCACGGAGACAGTGGGGCTGATCTATTGGGAGCTCACCAAGGCCAGCTGGACTGTGACTGAAAAAGCATGGGATAAAACCGGACTCTCTGAATATGGCGGACAATGGGGGCTGCTGAGAAGCCAAGGACAATGGCACTGGGTTTTGATCCTACTTCATGTTCTGGCTTTGTGGGAGCCTAGCCAGTTTGGATGTTCACCTTCCTAGACCAGGATGGAGTGGGGTGGACTTTGGACTTTCCACAGGGCAGGGAACCCTGACTGCTCTTCAGACTGGAGAGGGAGGGGGAGAGGAGTGGGGGGGATGGGGAGAGGAGTGGGGGGAGGGGGAGAGGAGTGGGAGGAGGGGGAGGGAAATGGGAGGCTGGGAGGAGGTGGGAATTTTTTTTCAATAAAATAAAAAAAAGCCAAAAACAAAATGTACCACCTAATGGCATTTAGTAACATGTTAAGTACATTAATACTGTGATAAATTTTATCACGTGTAGCCGGGCGGTGGTGGCGCATGCCTTTAATCCCAGCCAGAGGCAGGCGGATCTCTGTGAGTTCGAGACCAGCCTGGTCTACAAGAGCTAGTTCCAGGACAGGCTCCAAAACCACAGAGAAACCCTGTCTCGAAAAAAAAAAAAAGCAAAAAAAAAATTTTTTTATCACGTGTAAATCTAGTTTTATCAGTTTATTGAAATACTTAGGACAAAATGAAATGGGGTTTTGCAGGTTTGGTGTTAATTAAAAAAACAATTAGGGGGCTGGAGAAATGGCTCAGCAGTTTGGACCATGTGTTGCTTTTGCATAAGAGCCAGGCTGGTGGCTTACAATGGTGGCTCATTCATAACTCCAGTTCCTGGGATCTGACACCCTCTTCTAAACCCCATGGGCACCAGTGTAGTCGGAGGCTGCTTGTTTTCCAGCTGCCCAGACCCGAATAATCACTCAGAAACTGTATTGATTACAACACTGCTTGGCCATTAGCTCATGCTTATTTCTACTCTTACATCTTAAATCAACCCATCTCTATTAATCTGTGCATCACCATGAGGTCATAGCCTACCGGCAAAGTTTCAACATCTGTCTCCTCTGGTAGCCACATGGCATGGCATCTCACTGACTCCGCCTTCTTTCTCCCAGCATTTAGTTTAGTTTATCTGCCTAGCTCTATTTTGCCCTGTTATAGGCCCAAGCAGCTTTTTTATTAACCAATGGCATCTAGAGCATACAGAAGGGAATCCCACATCACCTCCCTTAATGGGATAATAGGTAGATTAGTGTGAGCTTACTCCACTAATAATAATAATAGTAACAGAGTAAATATTTGTGAGCTATTATTTATAGATGATTTACATTGTTATATTCTTGTATACTATTACAAATTCAAACTATATTTGTTATATTAAATATGAACCTATTTCTATTTATAATATTGGTACACCTGTGCAAAGTTATTTTGTCAGATTGTATGTATGCATGTTTCTATATCTGTTTATTTTGTATGTTGATACAATTTTAGGATATATTGATCATATTGCATTATACATTTCTACCCCTGATCAAGATACTTATGCATTGTTTACATTTGAGGTCATTGTCCTCATTTGCTGAACAGTTGTTTAAAGATTATTTAATATTCTAATATGAAGTCTTAGTCTCTAAGTTATATAGGTATTAAGAATTATAGGTCAAAAGTTATGCATGTTTGTCACTTTTATAGTTAGACTAATCAGGTTCTTTAGATACATAGAGACTGTAATCTGCATAGACAGGTAATCTTCAACCACTTCAAAAAAACTGTAGAACATGGCATTTAAATAACTTAGGGTTCTGTTGATGTGAGACATGATTGCTCCTGGAAGCACCAATCTATTCCCAAGAGAATGTTGAGCACCGAAGACACTCCACTTGGAGCTTGTTTTCTTCTTGACAAAACAGGCCTTTGGGCAAGAAACTGCCCATGCCTCGACCACTGACAAAATGCACAGTGTCCAGACTGGACAAGCAGGATACAAAAAAAAAAAAAAGCTACCAAATTTTGCCAAGACAGGGTAAGATGGTTATGAAAAATTTCCTGCCTCTGAAAATGGTCTTTCAGTTTTACTCTAGGCCTTAGCCAAAGTTGGTTGCTCCACAGTTGCAAACGAGACACTGGGTGATTGCCCAGGTAGCCAGTTGTCTCTGTCATCTACTACACATTTTGGAAACTTCTTGATTGCACTTCCTGCCTATTCAAGTAATATTATTTCCCTTCTCTGGCCTTCGATGGGATTGAAGACTAGATAGTCGTAGTTACTGTCCTCTTAGGACTTAGCCAAGCCATTTCTAATACAACACTTAGACTTCTTAAGATAAAACAATTATTAAAACATTTAGCATCTGTTTTTTGCTTAATATTGTTTATGCTGGTTTTAATTCTAATTTTTTTTACTTGATATCTGTTTTTATTGTATATAGTTTTGTATTGGGTTTGAAACTCCCTTATTTAGACAATTCAGCCAATGGCCTTGAGAGGCTGGGCTAGGTTGGGCGTGGTTTTGGGTACCAAAAGGTGCATGCCCACTACGCGCCCCCTCACACCTGGATGCAGATTCCATTCCTGTTCCCCATGGTGATCTGAGTTCCCCTTTAAATAAGGAACCCCTTATTATACCCTATTCGGAGCTAGTGTGGGATTACTTTATTCACGTTCCCCTTCACACCAGGTATGTGCATACTATGCATTCATACACACATGGAAAAAAAACTCATACATATGAAATAAACAAGTAAATCTTTCAAAAGACAGAAAACAATTAGAAGCTATGTAAGCATGGGAGGCAGAGGTATTGAGTACAAGGCTAGCCTGAGCTGCACAGCAAGGGACATCCAGGGCTACACAGCAAGACTCCATCTTAAAACAAAAACCATTCTAGGAAATGAATAAACCAGAGGGCTAGGAGATCGGTGAGGAAACTGTTTGCTGTCCAAGCACAAAGACCTGAGTTTGATCCTCAGTTTTCACAACAAAGCCAGGCACTGGGGGACCGAGAGGGTCCCAAGAGCTCAATGATCAGCCATCCTAGCCTTGTCAGTAAGCCAGTCCCAGGGACAGATTCTGTCGCCAAGGAGCAAAATGGTTTCAGTTCCTCCCCCATAAACAAAGCAAGGTGGACAGCTCCAGAAGACACCCTAGGTTAGCCTTTTACCGCCACACACTTGACACACACACACCTGCACATGTGTAAACAGGCTCACACATACTTGTGTGTGCGTGCACACACATGGAAATGACTAGCTAAGTCCCCAGTGGAGACGGGAAAGAACTTACATCTGACAAAGCATCCAGAATGTATGAAAAACTCCTAAAACTCAGTAATAAATGCAAAAACACAAATTTTAAAAAATAGGCTACAGGGGCTAGAGAGATGGCTTGGTGGTTACGTGCACTGGCTGCTCTTCTTGAGGACCTCGGTTCAATTCCCAGCACCCATATGGCAGCTCATGACAGCCTGTAATTCCAGCTCCAGGAGAACTGCTACCCTCTGCTTGCCTCTTCAGGCACTGCACACATTATTGTGGAGACATTACATGTAGCCAAAATACACATAAAATAAAAATTAGTATTTTTAAAAATCAAGGTGCATATTTGGACAAGCACTCATAGTAAGATATGTAAAATGCCAATATGCACATTGAAATGATCAGCACTCTTATTATCAAGACAATTAAAATTACTTCAGTGTGGTGGTTATCATCTGAAATGTCAGCACTCCGGAGGCTGGGGCAGGAGATCATCATCAACTTGAGGACAGCCTGGGCTACACAGAGCATTCCAGGCTAAGTGGGCTATAGACCTCACACACACACACACACACACACACACACACACACACACACACACACACGGGGGGGGGGGCAGGAGGAGGAAGGGAGTAAAGGAAAGAAGGGAGGGAGGGAGGGAGGGAGGGAGGGAGGGAGGGAGGGAACTAGATGGCACACACCTTGAATCCCAGCCCTCAGGAGGCAGAAGCAGGCGGGTCTCTGAATTCAAGGTCAGCCTGGTCTACTGAAGGAGTGCCAGGACAGCCAGGGCTTTACAGAGAAATCCTATCTTAAAAACCAAACAAACAAAATTAAATAAGTAATAAAAAAATTAAAAAGAAAGAAGAAGAGAAATGAAAAGCACAGTGCAATACTAACACCTATGCAACAGAACTAAAACTACTGAGGTCAGTACTGATAAAGACTTCACGCAACCAAAATGCCTAACAGCTCACATGGTTCTCCTCACAGTGTGGGAGCACCCCTGTCAGGAGCAGACAGGCCGTGGCCTCGATGCCAAATATGGAATTGGGTTTTTATGGGTCCAAGGGTCAAACTCAAACCAAGCGATGCCTCTACAGACTTCGGCTGTGCCAGAGCGCAGGAAATAATCAACGCAGTCAAAATCTAAGTTCCTGAAGTGTGTCTTTGGTCAAGGACACTGTGCACAACTTAGAAACCAAAAACACTGTCAGGAAGACAGGACACAGAGAGGAAACCTGAGGAAGTCATAAAACAATAAATATACAGTAAATAATCAAGGGCTGACCAGGTGCCATGCACGGTGTGGGCATGTCTAATCCAGCACTTAGGGTGGAGGCAGGAGGCTGCGCACCGGAGGCAGGGAACGAGAGAAGGTGTGTGCTGGCAGAGTCTGCTGCATTTACTGGCGGGCACAGCAGAAAAAAAAAAGTCTCTTTTGGATTTTTTTATTTATTTATTAAAGATTTCTGCCTCCTCCCCGCCACCGCCTCCCATTCCCCCCTCCCCCACTCAAGTCCCCATCCCTCATCAGCCCAAAGAGCAATCAAGGTTCCCTGCCCTGTGGGAAGTCCAAGGACCACCCACCTCCATCCAGGTCTAGTAAGGTGAGCATCCAAACTGCCTAGGCTTCCACAAAGCCAGTACGTGCAGTAGGATCAAAAACCCATTGCCATTGTTCTTGAGTTCTCAGTAGTCCTCATTGTCCGCTATGTTCAGCGAGTCCGGTTTTATCCCATGCTTTTTCAGACCCAGGCCAGCTGGCCTTTGAGTTCCCAACAGGATTTCACATGCCCCAGGCTGGAGTTCAACTCACTAAATAGTGAATAACCTTAAACCACTGATCCTCCTGCCTCTAACTCTGAGTGCTGGGGTCGCCGGTGTAAAGGTGGGAGACAGGCCCTCAGACGACAGAGGGATCTGTATGAGCCCTGAGTCCTATCTGGGTGCTCCTTGGTGGAGACCCTCTGCCTCTGGGGGAATCTCCAAGCAGATGAATACATGTTCTGATGTCAACAAACGGAATGCTTGAAAATACTGTCTATTCCATAAATTATATCCCCAAAAACTTGATTTTAAAAGCTATTGCATGTGTACCAAATCAGCAATGTGAGTCTGGTCATGGGAGCCAGCTAGGATGCTGAGCACTGTGGCCATTACTCCCCTGATGGTAAGGGCATAAATCCGTGCACCAACTCCAGCTGCTGCTAGGAGAAATGTGCTATCTTCCATCTACAAACGGGTCCTGTCTGCGCACTGAGACATGAACGAAGCCATTTACTGCAGCACCGCAGTAAGGGAAGGTTTCTACAGACAGACGTACAGATGCATCCCTGCCTACTATGAAGTGAAAGGACCGTGGCTATGAAAATGAACATCACAACCGAAAGGGCCAGCAGCAGGCTGGGCTGTGACATCATTCCTAACAGTCATAGAAACTCCAGTGTAGTCTGAGTGCAGGGTGTCCCCCCGGAACACCCATGTTAAAGGCATGGCTTGCCACTTGGTACTATTACTGGGAGGTGGTGGGAAATTTACAAGGCGGAGCTGAGCTAGTGGGAGGTCTTTAGGTCATTGAGTGCCTGACCTGGAAGTGAAAAGCAGGACCAGGCTCTTCCTCTTCCTTTGTGTTCCCTAGCTTTGAGGTGAGCAATTTTGCTCCATCATAAGCTTCCACAGACACAGAAGGAATGACAGGGCCAATCAGGCCTGGCTCCCAAACCTCCCAAACTATGAATATTTTCTCTCTGTAGGTTGACTGTCTAATATTTATCATAGTAATGAAAAGCTAATAGGCACGAACATATATGTATGAGCATACATATAATTATTTTCATCTCACCATGTAGCACAGGCTTGACTTGATCATCCTATGTAACCCAGACTACATTTGAATTTATAGCAATCCTCTTGCCTCAGCCTACCAAGTGCTGGAATTACAGACATGTACCATCACACCTCAGCTTATAAGCACATACACATATAATTTATTTATCTGTATGTATGAAGGAACATGAACATGTCCCGAAACCTGTGTGGAGGTCAGAAGCCCACTGTGGGCATCAGTTCTCTCCTTCCACCATGTGGGTTCCAGGGACGAACTCGGCACAAGTACCTTTGCCCACTGATCCACCTCCCCAGTCCTCAAACGGATTTCTAATGTACAGACGTCAGAAGACAGCCATTGCTGTTTTGGGATATTTGCTTACATTGTGTGAAGATGTGTTATTGTGACTGGTTTAATAAAGAGCTAACAGGTCCATAGCTAGGCAGGAGAGAACAGGTGGGACTTCTGGGGAGAGAAATCACTAGTGAGACACAGAGGAAGTCGGACATTACAGAATAAATGAGAGGCAAAAAGCCAAGTGGTGAAACATAGATTAATAGAAACAGGTTAATTTAAGTTATAAGAGCTAGTTGGGAACAAGCCAAAGCAAAAGGCCAAATTTTCATAATTAATAATAAACCTCCATGTCATTATTTGGGGGTGGGTATCCCACAAAAAAGTCCCACTACGCATTGTGGATTTCAGTAGGAAGGAGGCACCTGGTGAACTTAAAGGGTGTGTGGTGTTGTTCGGTATTCTATAATCCATACTTGTGTTTGAGCCAGAGACTCTTCTATGCATTTCAGGCTGTTCTGGAACTCAATATGCAGATCAAGCTAGCTCTGAACTTGAGGCAATTCTCCTGTCTCAGCCTCTGAGATGCCAGGAAAACATGCTTGCGTGGCCACACCAGGTCTATAATCTGTGTATCTGTGTATCTTCACACCCTAGAGACTCTCTTATGCGTAATTTCCTCCTCCTCCCCCACTCCACTCTGAGATAGGATCCAAGCAGCGGTACAAGCTAGCCTCAGACAGTAGTCAAGGCTGACCTTGAACTCCCGAGCCTCTGGTCTCTGCTTTCAGAGTGCTGAGACCACAGACCAGCACAGACATCCCCTTGGTAAAGCATGTTTCTTTTATTTTACACGCCTGACTTATTCTGCTTAAGCTTTGGTAATTGCTATTCAAGAAAAACACGTTTTGACTGGCATAAGAAATTCTTCATTTAAAAAAATGCCTGAATTTTGTTTTACTTTCAAGTCTGTCATATTTAAGAAAAATCCTTCAGAAGATGTACTGTAATAACTTACTATCAACATTTAAATAAATTATAAAGGTTAATTGAGAAATTGGAACAATTTGTTTTAAAACCCATTGTATACTGTACTGTTAACTGGTGAAATTTAATTTGTATCTTTCTAGGGATTGTAAAAAAAACCTTTTTCATTGAACTTAGTTCTTAAGTGACATATATAACAATAACTATCAATTAGGTTCAATTTGGTCTTTCATTTGGCTTTTGTAATATGAGTCAAAATTCGCCGTGCATCATTTATACACCCAAAGACAGAGTGTGCTGTGCAGGGAGAACTGGGTCTCCAGCTAAGCACACTCGGGACCAGGAGCTGGATTCCCCAACGCTCCCCATCCAGTCACCAGCCCCACGGATTGCCCAGCATCTCCCCTGAACTGAAGACACTCATTACCTCAGCGTGTTCTGAAAAACAAGACAAAAAAAACCTAAGTCCATTCCTGGCATTGTTGGGCACGTGAGGTGAGGCCTATCTCATTTCCTTCACTCACTCTGTGCCACACACAAGGTGCACGAGCAAAGGTGCTCACCATGTGACACACACAAGGTGCATGAGCAAAAGTGTTCACCATGTGACACACACACAAGGTGCGTGAGCAAAAGTGCTCACCATGTAACAGGATGGGAACAAAACTGCCCCTGTGTGACTCCAGTGTGTCTCACACGATGTCACAACCAGGTCCATGGTGATCACCTGTCGCCACACTCTGTAAGCCAAGTGAACAAATGATGGGATTTCAACTAAAGGTGTCCCCTGGGCTTGGCAATACTATCTAGGGTTCCCTTCTTCCTTAGCAAAGTGTCCCTATCTGTAAAGCTACAGTTACTCAATGTTCTTGCTGAACACTGTCTGACCCAAAGTCCTCGCTGGCCACCCTCATCTCCTGACCTTGTGACATTATGGCAACTTCCTGACCTATAGCAACACGGTCCCTGAACTATGCCACAGTCCTTGCCTAGCTAAAGCATGGCGTTCCCAAAACTGGGTACCCTTGAAAGAACTTAGAAAAACTATGCACCCCTTCAACATTTTCATTTTGATACAACTGTGCGTGTGTGTGTGTGTGTGTTATACACATGTGGTCAATGCATATCTCTATTTTTGTCTCTGTACATGTGTGAAGGCCAGAGGAGGCTGAGGTCCTGTTTTATTATTTTCTGCTTTATTCCCTTAAGATAGGCTCTTTCACTGAACCTAAAGCTTGCCTTTTGTTTTTTTGGGTTTTTTTTTTTTTTGTTTGTTTGTTTTAAAGCTAGGCTGGCTAACCAATCAGTAGAGCGTCTCCAGTCTCTTCCCTCACCCCAACCACGGCACACTAGACCTACTGGTGCTCATAGCCACACCTGGTTTGACCTGGGTGCAGGAGATCCGAATGCAAGTCCTCATGCTCACATAGAAAATGTGAACTACAGATGGAGCCATCTCCCCAGCCTCAAATACGGTTTTTAGTTAAAATAATTACAAAGTTTGTAAATTATAGCACACTGTAGACACAAAATCTTCCTATCTAAATGGACAAATGAGAGCAGAGGATGTAGCTCGGTTGGCAGAGCACTTGCCTGGCAGGCACAGAGTGGGGCCTTCCATCCCCAGTGCTGAATAAACCAGACATTCAGAGGATTGGGAGTTCAAGGACACCACAGGCTACTGAACAAGTTCAAGGCCAGTGTGAGACAAAACCTAGTCGTAAAAAATAAATGAAACGATTGCTAATTAGTGGACAGAGATTAAACCGAGCATCAATGCTCTCACCACAAAGAAAGGACAGGTACATGGGGTGACAGACATGTTAGCCTGATTTAATGATTCCACAAGGTAGCTGGGGTCTCCAGCACTCTAGAGGAAGATGTAGGTGGATCTCTGCAAGCTGGAAGGAAGCCTGTTCTACACAGAGCTCTAGGCCAGCCCGGGGTGCACAGGGAGACCCTGCCTCAAAAACAGAATGATTCCATAATGGGAACGCATACAAGGTCTATAGTGTCCTATAAATACAATTATTATTTGTACTTTATGACAAGTTTTGCAGTGCTGAGAATCAAGCCAGGGCCTCACATAAGCCAGGCAACGCTGAGAGTGCTCACTGAGAGTGTTTGCCCCTGTCCTATGTTACATTTTTTCTTAGAAAAAGGAAACAATAGACTCTAATGATAACTTCTGTCAAATCAATTCGTGTTGGAATCAAAGGACTGAGAATCAACTAAGTTGCAGAAGGGTTTGTTGCCCATCATTAGAACAGTGCATTTTCTCACTCTGCAGGAAGGGCTATACAAGACATGACTCAGCTATACACACTGGGTGCTTTTGTTTAAAGGTACCACTTTGGAGGGAACATCATGGCACATGTCTGTAATCTCAGCACTCAGCATTTGGAAGGCAGAGGCAGGAGGATCACTAGGAGTTCAAAGCCAGCCTGGTCTACAATTCCAAGTTCCAGGTAGCAGACACTAGGAAGAAGGTTTATTGGGTAGAGAATTTACTACACAAGAGAGGGACTGAATCTGGATCTCCAACATCCGTGTAAAACATTAGGCCAGGCAGGCTTATGTGCTGGGAAGCAGGGACAAGAGAAGGCCTGGTGTTTGCTGGCTAGCCATTCCAACCAGTTGGTAAGTTCCAGGATCAGTGAGAAAGTGTCTCAAAACAATAATAATATAATAGTAATAATAAATGATAGTCTTTCTCAGGGTTTCTATTGTTGCAAAGAAACATCACAACCATAAAAGCTGGGCAGGAGAGGGTTTATTAGGTTTACACTTCTGCACTGCTGTTCATCGCTGAAGGAATCGGGACAGGAAACCAAACAGGGCAGGAACCTGGAGGCAGGAGTTGATGCAGAGGCCATGGAGTGGTGCTGCTTACTGGCTTGCTCCTACTGCTTGTTTTTTTTTTTTTAAATTCAGCTCTACATTTTCCTCTGCTCTCCTCCCTTCCTCTCCCCTCCCCTTCAACTTTCTCCCATAGTCCCCATGTTCCCAATTTACTCAGATCTTGTCTTTTTCTACTTCCCATGTAGATTAGATCCATGTATGTTTCTCTTAGGGTCCTCATTGTCTAGGCTCTCTAGGATTGTGAATTGTAGGCTGGTTTTCTTTGCTTTATGTTGAAAACCCATGTGATAATTGTCTTTCTGTGTCTGAGTTACCTCACTCAATATGATGTTTTCTAGCTCCATCCATTTGCCTGCAAATTTCAAGATGTCATTATTTTTTTCTGCTGTATAGTACTCCAGTATGTAAATGTATCACATTTTCCTTATCCATTCTTCCATCGAGGGACATCTAGGTTGTTGCCAGGTTCTGGTTATGACAAACAATGTTGCTATGAACATATCTGAGCACATATCCTTGTGGTATGTTTGAGCATCCTTTGGATATATACCCAAGAGTGGTATTGCTGGGTCTTGGGGAAGGTTGTTTCCTAATTTTCTGAGAAATCACCACACTGATATCCAAAGTGGCTGGCTGTACCAGCTTGCATTCCCACCAGCAATGCAGGAGTGTTCCCTTTACCCCACAACCTTTCCAGCATAAGTTGTCATCAGTGTTTTTTATCTTGGCCATCCTTACAGGTGTAAGATAGAATCTGAGTTGTGTGCTGGTCTTTTTGATACTCAGCATGAGTTCCTCTGCAGCACAGCTGTGTGTCATCTGGGACTGCACATAGAATATATCAATGGGCCGAGTGATGCAGATTATAGAATGCTGACAGGGCTGGATGTGGGGTTGAGGCTGGCCTGGAACTCACCCTGTAGCCTAGGCTAACCTCACACCCTCAGCCCTCCTACCTCAGCCTCCGGGGTGCTGGGACCACAAGCTCACAGTCACCATGGCCAGGAATTCACCTTCAAGATTGAATTTTATCAATAGCAACAAATACTGCCCACTGGTCTCCTCAAACACTTATCTCATTCATTTCAGAGAAAATAATCTACTCCACATTCAACCCTGAAAAAATGTGGAGTATCAGGGTATCAGTAGTATTCCTGACTACAGTAATTACAGCTATGAGGTAGCGACGAAAATAATCTTATGGTTGGGGTCCCCACAACCAGAGGAACTGTACTAAAGGGGAGCAGCATTAGGGAGGGGGGATGCACTGCACTAAGATATCTTAAGGGCCCTAAAATCATAAACTTCCAACACGTTGCTAAAGTGCCTGCCCTGATTTACCAGGACCTAGTCCATGAATCCAGGGTTTGGTCGCCCATCCCCTCTGCACTCACCACACATTTACCAGCACAGGGTACATGTGAACTCAGGGTGCAGCAATCAATTGCGACTGTACCCACTGTACCCAGCCATCTCACAGTCTACTCCTACACAGTGAACCGCCGAGGTGTCGGAGACAGAACCCGGGCATAAATATCTTGACAGAGGAATGTCAGAAATGAGGGGAGGGGAGGGGTACGAATATGATCAAAGTGCTTGGCGGATGTGTATGAAATTCTCAAGTTCTCAATAGTTGAATCAAAATAGAAGGGAGTGAGGGAGGGAGGGACAGATGGACAGACAGAGGGAGGGAGAGAAAGGGAACGGGGGAGGGAGGGAGAGAGGAAGGGGAGAGAGAGAAGCTATGGCCTTCTTGGGCTACATAGAAACTTCCAGGTCAGCCTAGACAACTTAGCAAGACCTTATCTCAAAATAAAAACAAAACAAAAAACCAGCATGAAGCTTAGCATAGTGACATACACCTTTAATCCCAGCACTTGGGAGGCTAGAGGCAGGCGGATCTCTGTGAGTGCAGTATCAGCCTGGCTTATATAGCGAGTTCCAAGACAGCCAGCGCTACATAGTGAGACCGTTTCAAAAAAAATCATATACATACATACATACATACATACATACATGTGAATTAGGCAAACCTTGAATGAACAGAGTGGTTGCCAGCTGAGAATGTGATTTCCCTTTACCAAGCACAAAGCATAGACAAACGTCCTCAGTCCACCCCAACTAGGGCTGGATAATAAGTTTCGGTAAAGAGAAAGCAGAACAATTTGGGGGTCAGGATGCCTCAGTAGGATCCAAGGGCAGCAGTTGACACCAGAATCACTAGAAACAACCGTTAGTCATTAATCTTCAGACACCCAAAAAGGTGGAGCAATTGCTATGCTGATTTCTACAAAGTGGGAAACTCAGACCCAGAGAAGCACTGTGCCTGAGAACTCTCGGCTGGACACAGAGGAAAAAGTACAAGCTTGGGCCAGGCCTGGTGGTAAAAGTCTGCTCTCCTATCTGAGGCTGGCTGAATGATCACAGGTCCTGCCTCGGTGGGCTACAGAGCTCAGGACCACCTGAGGTAACCCAGTAAGATTCTGTCAAAATAAAAATAATAATAATAAAAGATTTAGGCATACAACTCAAAGGTAGAACTCTTACCTAGCATGTGTGAGCCCCCGGGTTGAAGAATGCTGAATTACTAAATGTGTGAACTCAGATCTGAGTGAGGTCATCATTTCAGAAGGCGGGGGGGGGGGGGGGACTTCCTCTGTAGGTAGCCAGGTTGTCTCTTTGGGGGCTTACTTTTTGAGACAGAGTCACACATAGCCAAGGTTGACCTTGAACTTGATCTCCTGATCCTTTTGTCTCTGTCTCCCAAGTGCTGGGCTTATGGTCATGCACCATCATGTGACCTGAAGGTCACATTATTACAACTGCTCAATTCTGCCAGACAGTGCATAACCAATCACCATAGCTGCTTTTCAATGACACCTTAGACACAGACACTGAAATCTGAATGCCTTACAATGTGGAGTAGTTTGAATGTAACTGGCCCCCATAATCTCATAGGGAGTGGCATTAGGAGGCGTGGTTTTGTTGGAGTGGGTATGGTCTTGTTGGAGGAAGTGTGTCGCTGTTGGGGGCAGGCTTGAAGGTTTCCTATGCTCAGGATGCTGCCTAGTACCTCAGTCAACTTCCTGTTGCAAGATGTAGGGCTCTCAGCTACTATTCCAGCACCACGTCTGTCTGCATGCTGCCATGCTCCCCGCCATGATGATAATGGATTAAACTTCTAAACTGTAAGCAAGTCAGTTAAATGTTTTCTTTATATGAGTTGCCATGGTCATGGTGTCTCTACAGCAAGCGAAAACTTAACTAAGAGAAAATGTTAAGTCACAAAATACGTCGGGATTTTGTTTTTGGTTTGTTTTTCAAAGTGTCTGCAGGCTTTTATTTGAGACACTGCTTCTGCCTGAAGCCTTACAAGTTTATACACCAAGAGACCTAGCTTTTCTTTTTCTATTTAAAAATCCAACCAGTGAGCTGGGTATGGTGGGATGCACAGAAAATTTGAGCATATTTTATGCTTCTATAAACTCACAATCAAACCATATGATTAAAATAGTATGGACTGCCATTTGTCTGTGCATGGGTTCAGTTCACACTGTAGAAAACAATAATCATTCAGTCATCCATTCCTGTGTGTGTGTGTGTGTGTGTGTGTGAGAGAGAGAGAGAGAGAGAGAGAGGAGGGGGGAAGGACAGACAATAAGACATGGCCTAAGAATTGGAAAAACAGTGAGTTCAAGGCCAGTCTGGTTTACGGAACTATTTCTAGTACTGCCAGGACTACACAAAGAAACCCTGTCTCTCGAAGAACAAAATAAAACAAAACAAAGAAAAGAATTGGAAAGCTAAAGCCAAGAAAGTTTAAAATCTACTTTAGGGCTGGTGTACACACACATACACACACACACACACACACACACACACACACACGTTATTGGAGCTACTACCCATTACTTGGTGAATTTGCCCCCAGGCCCACATGTATCAGGGACCCCTCTGGCTTGACCACTCATTAAACAGTGAATACAATTCTAGCCTATGAGGTAGGTCTGCCCCCCATGTTAAGGGTCTATGAGAAGGGTCTAGCAGAGAGAAGTCCAGGCCGTGGATGGTGAGTGGAGAATCAGAGGCCGTTTTCCAAACTGTATGACTGAAACCATCTTGTTGAAACAGTCTCAGGCAAGTGCTCACTGAGTGAATTATAGCACCCTCACACACTGGAATACTACCCAGACATTAGAAAGAACAAGAGTAGTAGGCCATGGTGTCGTAGACCTATAACCCCAGTACTAGGGAGGTAAATGCTCAGGATTTTACGGTCAATCTGAGCTATTTTGCCAAATTCCGTTAAGAAAGAAAGGAAAGAAGAGGCAAAAATGAACTGATATGGACAGAGTTCCAAGATGCATTGTTAAGTGGGAAAAAAAAAGAAAACTCCTGGGGGCCAAAGATATGGCTCGGCAATTGAGGGTGTGTACTGCCCTTGCAAAAGCCCCATGTTTGTTCCCTGCACCCACATCGGGCAGCTCCCAACCACCTCCAACTCCAGTTCCAGGAAATCTGTGTTTCTAGCTTCTGCAGATGTATGCACATACCTATACATACACACACACAGACACACAGACACACGCACACATAGAGTTCATTTTTAAGATAAAACTACTGAATAAGATTATAGAGTTACCCCAGTTATTAATATTTTTACCATATGTATAATATACACTCTTATTTATGCATATGTTTACATGTATGTGTGCATATCTATGTGTATAGTGCATGGAAAATTCCTGAAAGAATATTCAGATACAGGAAGTGGAACAGAGGATCGAGAGTTCAAGGTCATCCTCAGCTACCGGAGGTTTAAAGCCAGCCTGGCCTACAAGAGAGAGAGGTCAGGAAGAGTACCCAGGAACTTCATGGAGCCTGAGGAAAATGGGACATGCTATTGCTTGACATTCTACATCCCCCAAACACATGTGGGTGACATTTTCATTAAAAATGATAAACAAAAAGACATTTAAAATGATTTGCTCACCAAAGTGAGAAAAAAAAAAACCTTTATTAGAAAAAAAGGCATTGACAAAATAAACTTTCCACAGAACGATCAAACTGGCAGCAGACATAAAAACCCTCCCCACACTTGAAAGTTCAGGGTGAAAGAAGAGGGTTTAACTGAGGCCCTGGGTTATGTCCAATCTTATCAGAGATCTATTAATTACCAGTTGAAAAAATAACCGTCTTATCTGCCGCGTGAAAGCCTGGAGACCTTCCATCTGCAATTTCAATGCTGCTCTTATTTTTAACATAGTCCAAAGCCCATTGGGTTTATGTAATATTGAACACAAAGGCAGGGGAAATAACACAATTGATTTTTAAATTTCCATCACCTCGCTGCTTCGTTTTGACTCCTGAAATTTTCTTAACAGGGGCTTAAAGCAACACGAGAAAGTTAAACACTTTACAAGCTCCTCAAATTCTTAGCACCACGGCGGAGCAATACAAATAAAAGATCAAAATCCCCACATGAAGCAACTGCAACAAAGAACGGCTAAAGAATAGATCAAAATTATCATAAGGCTTTGCAATGCCAAACTGATTAAAAACTAAGAGTCATCCTACTGCGACTGACGGAGAGGACATGAGCCCACAGATAAAGGGAGCAGGCACAGCTATTATACTGGATCTGCCTGACAGAAGTAGCTATCAAAGGGTATATTTTTTATAAAAACAGCCACTAACGTTTAGTAATTTTTTCACATTTCTTAAAAAGGATTTATTTACTTTTAGTTTACATGTATGAGTGTTTTTGTGTGTGTATGTATGTATGTATATATATATATATATATATATATATATATATATTCCTGCCTGTGTTCCACACGCATGCAGTACCCTTGGAGGCCAAAAGAGGGTGTAAGATCCCCTGGAACTGGAGCTGCAGATGTCTGTGAACCATCAGGTGGATGCTGGGAGCAGAGCCAGGTCCTCTTCAAGAGCACCAAGTGCTCTTAACCACTGAGTCGTCTCTCCAGCCTGGGGTCTCAGGGCATAATCAGGGTGCTCTCAGATCGGCAGTCTTTCTGCTCAGCTCTCCGAGTGCTGGGATTTGTGCATGCGCCACCACAACAGGCAGAAGCTTAGTAATCTTACAGGGTAACTTCTCTATACAATACAGTGCCTAAGAGAACAGGAATCTCAACTCTAGCTAGAAGACAAAACTGCCTGGAGAATCTACTCTATCTAATCACTCCAATAAAGCGAGAAAAGCACGCTACCAAAGATGAATTAGTTATGCTCCATTTGTTCATCTGGGGGCCTATGAGTGCTCACATCACAGAGCTTTGCTAAGATGATGTCATAGCCCTCTCCCGAGACAGCTTCAGTCATACAGCAGGGGGAATGCTCTCTGATTCTGATTTTCTGATCCACCTTCTGGAGTCCTCCTCATGATATCCCCAAAGAGGAAGCAGACCCCTTAGAAAAGAACTGTATTCGGTGCTCAGTATGTGTGGGTTGAAGTGGTCAGACCAGAGGCACCATGATGCCCAGTCACATCTGATTCCTTCCTAGTCCAGGGAACTCTTACATTATGAAGGTCCCCAAGGCCAGGTAAGATGGACTGGCCAATGATACTCTTGACAAGCGTTAGGAGGTGGAGCCTATGAGAAAGGAATTAGGCCCCTGGGGTAGAATCCTTGAATGGGCTGTTGGGACCCTGGCTCCTTCCTACTTTGCTTCCTGGACACGAAGTGTGCAGTGTCCCATGCCTTGTGCTCCAGCCAAGATGGGCTGCACTGCCATCACCCCAAAGCAACAGGACCAAAAGACCATGGATTGAACCCTAGGAGCCATAAGTCAAGATAAACCATCCTTCCTTGCAAGTTGTTCCTGTTGGGTATCTTCTCAGTGATGGAAAGCTGATACACCTGCCCTAGGAGATGTTGTAAAAAATACATCACTGATCCAAGTCCAATCCCTTCTCACCTTCTCTGGTTTAATCCAGCAGCACTTATAATTAAATGTTTTTTAGCAGCTTTTGCTCCTTCCTCAGTCATCAAACAATTTAAAGACAACACTATAACATACAGTATCCAGACTCTCTATATTTTTCATCTTTACGTGGCTTTACTTTAACCTCTATTTCTTTTATTTTGATTTTTAATTTTTGGCTTTTTGAGACAGGCTTTCTCCGTGTATCTTTGGCTGTCCTGGAATTTATTCTGTAGACCAGGTTGTCCTTGAACTCATAGAGATCTGCCTGCCTTTGCCTCCCAAGTGTTGGGATTAAAGGTATGTGCCACTATACCCAACTACTCTCTTTTTTTCTTTTTTCTTTTAAGGACTTTATCCTTTTTTTTTCCTTTTCCAAGCCTACATATATTTTTTAACACACTGTAAATTGTCTAGAGGCTTTTTGTCTGAAACTATCTTTACTGTATCTCTCTTTTTCTGACCACATAAGTCTTTAATTTGCTAAGCGATATGGATAGGATTAAAGCTGTGGTTTTGACAGCTGGATCCAACCCATTCCTTAGCTTTCTGAGATTCTACCCTCATGGCAGAGGTACTGGCAAGAGCCATGATTATTGCCACAACTCTATGGCATTTCAAGGTCCCTGCCACACCAAAAGCGCACTGTCAGCTTTTCATCAACACCAGTTAAGTGTTTTGTAGCAGAACCTCTTTAAAGAGCTGCAAGGTTTTGTAGCTAAAGTTGAGTCAGGAAGCTTCTCTTAAATGAGAGTATTTGCCTCTAGCAAAGAGCAAGCCCGAGAAATTGCTACCAAGAAGCCATGCTTAACGCTGTTATTTTGTGTGTAGAATTAGTTCCCAAGCTCTCTCAGGTTCTCTGTGAATTCAGTTGTCCACATGTTGGTCACCATCTGTTGACAGGGGTTTCTGTCCTGCCCGGTTCCCACAGTCGTTAAGTCCCAAAGAAATCACACAGAGATCTACATTAATTGTAAACTGATTAGCATATTAACTCAGGCTTCTTATTAACTCTTATAACTTACATTAGCCCAAAATTCTTGTCTGTGTTAGCCACGTGGCGTGGTACCTTTTTCGGCGAGGTAGTCACATCTTGCTTGCTCTGTGTCTGGCTTCCTCTCTGTCTGAGTGATGACTGTAGACTGCAACTTCTCTCTTCCCAGAATTATTGTTGCCCCGCCTCTACTTCCTGCCTGGTCGCCTGCCTCTACTTCCTGCCTGGCTACTAGCCAATCAATGTTTAGTTAAAACACAAGTGACAGGGTACAGACCATTATCCCACAGCACTCTGTCTCAAAAAACTAAAAAAGGTGGAAGGTGACTTAAGAAGGCATCTTACATCAATTTTTGGTTTCTACATGCACACACACCTGTATACACACCTGTACATACACTTCTGCACACATACCTGCACAGGTGTGTGCACATACACCTGTAAACACCCACACAAATCTCTGTGTGTGCACATTTCACCCCCCCCCGGCCAGGTATGGTAGTACACACACACACCTGTACACACACACACACACACACACGCTTAAACACACCTGTGTGTGTGCACAATCCAACTCCCAAGCTAAGTATGGGGTATTACAAACCCACACCTATACACACACATGCACAGCCACACACATCTGTGTGTGTACCTTCCATCCCCCTAAGCCAGGTATGGTAGTACACACCCACACACCCACACCTCTGTGTGTGTGCATATTCCACCCCCTCCCAGCCAGGTATGGTAGCACAGGCCTGTAATCCCAGCATGTGGGAGGTCAAGTTAAGCAGGAAGACAAACACCTTAAAGTTTATCCTTGGATACAATCGAATCTCAAGCCACCCTGGGCCACACGAGATGCTGTCTCAATATCCAGCTACCCCAAGCCCCCTAAGGAAGGAAAAGCATGTTCCGAGCTGGCATGTTACACACCTGTGATCTCAGGACTAAGGAGGTTGAGTCAGGAAAATTGTTGGTTTGAGCAACATAACATTGTCTCGAAAATAAGATGGCAGGAGGAGGGGGGCTGGAGAGATGGCTCGGTGGTTAAGAGCACTGGCTATTCTTCCAGAGGATCCTGTTTCAATTCCCAGTACCCACATGGCAGCTCACAACTGTCTGTAACTCCAGTTCCAGGGGATCTGACACCCTCTCACAGAGTATATACAGTCGGAACACCAGTGCACATTAAATACATAAATCATTTTTAAAAATGGTGGTGGGGGATATGAATGCGTTTACCTGCCTTCAAGGACTTTTCTTCAAATCTAGCATAGGAGCTACAATGTGTTTACGAGGAAATGCCATCTAGGAATGTCGTGACAAATGACATATAAACAGTACAAACTAGCAACCTCTCAGGGTTGGGAGGGAACATCTCCCCATAAAGGCTTTGAAGAGAACCTAAGTTGAGCCTAAATGATCATTTCATGGGGTTGGCAACTGCATTGTGAGGGGCACGGAGGCATCTTGGGG
>JABTXL010007333.1:11689729-11716910 GCA_025134845.1 Neodon shergylaensis
CCTGGGTCCAATCTCCTCCCTCTCCAACCACGGTACATACTTAACACATTCTCTACTTTCTACGGGTAAGGCCTCGGCACAGATGACACAAACCAGCCGAGAGGTAGCCATGGCTGCAAAGTAGAGTTCTTCACATTATTCAAACATACTCTCGAGCCACCTCACGCGCTATCACTGGATTCTCACTCCCTAAACATAACATACAACTTTCATGCCTATGCCCACGCTGTTCCTTTTGCTGGAAAACTCTATTTTGTTCTCAAGGAAGACACAGGATGGTGCAGGTTGCATAAACCAGTTTATATAAGTGACACCCCCCCTGCCAGTGTCGGACAGTGCACAACCTTTCGAGGATGGCTTGTTTCCACCCTCCGTGACCTTGAAGGCTTTCTCAGAATAACTCAACTCTTGGAAACCCATTGTGCCTCTGAGTTCTGCATCAACTTTTCTTCACAAGAAAGTTACAGTATTTGGAAGTCACAGCTGCAGCGCGAGAGCAAGTGGGACACTCAAAAGTGACAGATTGTGATGAGATGACACAAGATTGGTGAGCTGTGAGGCCGCGCCATAAATAAGTAGCGGACACTTGCCTAGCAGGTTACCGTTAATGGCACGTCTCCAAGGGGAAGGAGGGGACTTTGGCTTTACTTAGTGGATTCCTGGTGAAAGGAGCAGAAGGATGGAGCCTCGTGGTAGCTGGCACAGGCTGGCAGGGACTGAGAGACTATAAAATGCCAGCAGAAGCTTCCTGCGCAATGTGCGACATCCTCATCCGTGTGATCTGGGATTACGAACACTGGCTTTCTTATACCTACACTCATAGGGAAAACCTTGAAACTGGGCCATTAAGGCAAGAAAAACATGCATTTGCCTGAAATATCTGTGTATCTAGGAAACAGTTTGACTTGAATAATTATATACGTACTTAAGATACGTATACACAAATAAGCCTTACTCTGTCTTTCTCCCTTCCTTTGCAGCCCCCCATCTCTGCCGCTTCCGTTCCTGGTTTCTCTTTTTATCTAAAATCAGTAGATTCAGTCTAATGCTTTACATGAATGATCTTTCTCCCCAAACTCCCTCCTTCCTTAAAAAAAAAAAGCAATCATTCACTGAGTTCCCTGTTCTTACTTACTTCTCTCAATGTAGTCAACTCCCTCAAATTCTGTATTTATCAGACAACCCTCCTGTTTGCTTTGCTAATGAGCTCGGTTCATCACTAACCTTCGAATTCTGTATCTGTTGATGAATCATTTCAAAGCCGGTCAACTCAGGGCTTATTTTTTATGACCTCCCCCAACACAAAAAATCAAGGTCACTTTATTTATTCAAAGAAGTTAATTTCATTGTCTTATTGGGGCACCAAGGAAATAATTCCTATCTGTGATGTGAAAACAGAACCAAACACACAAAACATTATAATGAGTTTCCTGATTTACTTCTTTTCCAAGCATCGATCTTGGATTTTACACCCCGGTGGCATACTGGTAATGGTCTCTGCTACTAGCGCCTTGTAGTTAGTCCTAAAATGCATACAGAAAGCTCCACTCCCTAGAGGAAGAGTATTCTCCAGAAGCTATCCATTGCTGGACCAACAAACACCAGGGTCTCTAGCACACCCAGGCCCATCAGGAAGACTCCGGGGTGCGACCTGGACTTCAGAGTGAATGGAGAAAAAAATTAAAACAGAAAGTGACTGGAGAGGAGGAAACCTTCAAAGAACTCTCAACAAAGGGTAAAAGAAATTGCACAGTTTGGGTTTTATGCCCAAAATGGCCGTCTCCTCTGAAAGTCCAACTTTAGTCTGCTTATTCCTCCCACCAAATATGCAAAATAAACTCACTTGTTCTAAAAACAGAAACGTGTTATCACCATTAAGAGGTAAGTATGAACCCAGGAAAGATTCAAGTATTTTCCTTTCATCCTAGTAAGGGAGGGTAGGGGTGGGGGAGACACTTAACTACCAAATCCTGCTTCTGGGTTTGGGGAAGTTTCGGTTTTTCTTCTCTCCCAAGGTAATGGCTATTTTTGTTTTCTTCCCCACACTGAAGACCCTTTGAATGAAACCGTAAATCTTTAATACCACACAGTGGACAGGAATTTGCTAGGACCGTAACTTGGTCGGAAAGAAGGGAGGAAAAGGGCACAGACATCCATTATTCAGAGTCTAAAGCTCAATTAGCCTCCTTCAGAATTCGGCAATTCCATCCCAGCACACATTATGCCAAGGGTGTGCAGAATATATGGGCAGTACAGCAGACCACATTTCTACGGAACGAGACATCATCTTTTCAAACACCACCCGTATTGGCACATATTTCAAAGTGCTCTTAGCTCAAAATGAATTATCGCGTAAATTATTGCATATTAGCAATAAAAGTTTAGGGAATCTAGTTAGAAGATTGCTATTTGCTTAGAATTAAACTACAAAGCCTGGGGGTTTTACCCTAAAAGGTGAGGTCCAAGCACACCCTGGCTGTGCCTGGGAAAGAGGGGCGGGGTTGGGGACCCACACATCACTGGGTTGGTGCGCCAGGGGTCTCCTGGGGGAAGGAACAAGCCTGGCAGGGCCACCAGGCAGACAGGACGGAGACTGGACGGACGGACGGCACGGACGGACGAACGGACGGGACGGGACGGACTGGACGGGCAGAGTAGCAGTGCGTCCTACCCGGAGGGCTCCCTCCCAGGGCCGGCGGAGTACCTGCTCCGGTCATCCAGGCTGCGGTTGTCGGCGGCGGCCGCTGCGCGCCAGTCGGGCAGCGTGCTGGCGCACAGCACCACCATGGACACGATCACGAAGACCACGGACACGCTGGCCAGAATCTGCGCGGCCAGCGACGACGTGGGCTCCTCGAAGGTGCGCCGCATGCGCTCCAGCCAGCGCCGGGAGGGAGCCGCCTCGGACCCGGCCGGGCGAGCCTGCTCGCGGCCCAGCTCGTCTGCCGCGTGGAAGGTGTGGGTGTCGGACATGCGGTCGTCTAGGCGGCGCTGGCAGCAGTACTCCAGGTGCGCGCCCTCCAGGCCCCAGTAGATCATCTCGTTGTAAAAGGAGAGCTCGCACATCCGCGGCGCGAAGCGCAGCTTCCCGTGGCCGCGCACGTACAGCAGGATGAAGCCGAAGGCCTCCGAGTGCCGGTCGAAGAAGTACTCGTTGCGCTCCCGGTCGTAGTCGTCGCACACTTCGAGCACGTCGCGCTCCGAGCGGCAGCCGTGCAACCGGCTCACACGGCGCAGCGGGAAGTCCTTGAGCAGCTCCCGGGACAACGAGTACCGGGCGCCGCCCACGTTCAGCACCACCGAGGCCGCCCCGCCGCGCCCGAAGGTCATGGCTGGCCGCCCGGGGGGCCTGCCCACCGAGCGCACGGGGTGGCCGCGCCGTCGGGGCCCGCGCTCCCCAGGGGCTCGCGCCCCGCGCCGCCTGGATCCCCCCGCGGTGTCACTGCCGCCGCCCCGCGCTCCCGGGTTCGCTCTTCGAGAGTCCCGGTGGGTGTCCGCGGCTCCAGGCGGTGCCGGCCTCCCGGAGGGCGCCGCTGTAGCCAAGGCGCCGTGGGCAGGGCTCCCCGGTCCCCGATGCACGCAGCCCGGCAGCCGTCCAGAGGCGAGAAGCAAAGTGAGCGGGCTCAGCGGCTGCGAGGAGCGGGCTCCGGGAGCCGGGGGCGGGGCCTCTCTCACCGTCCTCCCTCGCCGTCCTCCTCCTCGCCCGCCGGCTCCGCGCGCTCCTCTGTTCCCTCCGCGCGCACCTTCTGCCTGCCCGCGCCCGCCCGCACCTCCCGGCTCGCTCGGGCTGGGATTCCCCTGCGCCCCGCCCCGGACCTCGGGCTCCCCGCCTCGTGACGCCGTGCGCCCCCGCCCGCAGTGGCCGGGAGGGCTGCGTGGGGCGTGATGCTGGCTGCGGGGAGCCCCGGGGCCATCGGGATGACCTGCACACCTCTCCCAGGTTCCTTTAAACCGTCCTCGAAAGGAGGGGCGGGAAGGAGGGATGCAGAGGTGAGGACCAAGGTGCGGGATTGAAAGTAGGGAGCAGACGGCGTCTGGATGAGCCATTGCCAGAGACTGTTCGGTACCCGGGTCGGCTTCTAAGGCCGCCCTAAAGGATTTCTCGAAGCAAGCAACCTAGTCGCGGCTTTGCTTGCCGACTTTGCGCTTCCTTTCCGCGCGTGGGGCGCCCCACGTGCGGTGCGCTCCGAAGGCGGCCGCGCACCCAGCCCCTCAACCCCCACCCGCTCCGCGCGCGACTCCAGGGGCCGGCGGATCCGCCCCGGCTCCCTTCTCTTTTCCAGCCTCAGGTCCTGAAAGGACGCCTACATCGCTCTCACGATGCCTCTCGTGGAGTGGGGTGGCAGTCCGGAGAGAATCTTTCACTGGCAAAACCCAGAATGTCTCATTGCATCGGTCTTGCATTCTCCTTTTCATGCTGTCTCGATGTCCAGTCCTCCCCTCCCCGCTTGCACCCCCGTGCGACTGCGGCACCGACCCTCCAAAAGCAGAGACGGTTTTACAGCTTAGTGAAGCCAACCACACTCTGCAAAGCCAAGGGGAGTGGGGTTCGACTTGGCAGACATTATTTCAAACAGCAGTTCACACATCCGACACCGGCAGCCCAGCCCGTCAAAGGCAAGAAACACGTGAGTTGTATGTAATGGAGATGATGTTAGGATGCAAAACAAACACTGGAAGGAAAAAATATATAAGGGTGGAGGGGTAGGATTCGGTCCTATGACCACGGAGTACCTTGAGGAAGGGTTTTACTTTGCTCTCTACTTTTCGTAATTTTGTAGGACTGCCCCGTGTCCGCTAGAGGTCACCATAAAGAGTCATTTGCTCTGATTCTAGGGTAGATACTTAGAAAAACACAGCCGCTTGCAAATTTGAGTTCTCTCTTCACAAAGTCACCCTCGATGGTTCTTAGAGAATGAAAATCTCTGTAAGCTGTTTATCCCTAGACTCGATTTATTTTTTAAAGCACTTAATGTGATTAAAAGCTCAAAAACAAGACTTATTTATCTGCTAAGTAGCTACTAAGCGAGGAAAACATCCTGAAAGAAGTGAATTCAATACAGAATGGAAAGGGGGGTTGGAGGTGAGTTGGCAGAAAGGGCGGGCAAAGGAGTCCAAGTAGCAGGTTAGCGACGGCGAAGAAAGTTAATGCATTCGCCTGCTGAAACAATGGGAGTTCCATGACCTGTGTCCCTGCTGGGCTGTCAAAAATGGGATCCCTGAAGCTTTAACAAGAGAAGTGGCCAGATGAAAGCCTTATTTCAGGAAGAAGCTCTGCCCTCTGGGTTATACAAAGGAAAAGGCTCTTTCAGCAAGCCAGGAATAGAAACCCCAACCTCTGGTCAGTAAAAATGAAGGCCAGATAGGAGAAACCCGGTATCTAGCAGGTCTTGGTAATGGATAGATTTATCCCAGAACACACTGATGAAAGAGAAAAAAAGTTAGCAGGTGAGAGCCAGCCACGAGCCTGGCCTCACACCAGTAAGAGCAAATTCATCAGGAGGTTGTTAAAAAATACTTTCTAAAAACATCACAAGCAACAGAATAGATATTGTGTTGGTTATTTACTTGAACATTACTATATTTATTTCCTGCGTTCTCTCTTCAAAGTCCCTTTACAGTCTGCTGTTGGAAGCAGTTAGAGAAATATCTCTTTTTAAATTAAATTTGAGCATAGAAAACAAATTAATTTGGTGACAATGCAGTTTATGTTTCCTAAGTATATTTTTACAATATTTCTTGGCAAGATAGGTTTAAATCATTTCATTTGTTTAGAGTGTAATATTCTTAGTTGATTGTAATACCATTAGCCACTATGGCAACAGCTATACCCAAACCATTTTCTTAAACAAAGTGTACAGAAAGATGCAGAGATGATGGGTTTGTCTCAGTATAATCTGGTTTAAAGACATTCTTAAAAATAATCCTGTTTATTTTATTGTACTCTGAGAAGAGGATTATGCAGAGAATTATTACACCTGAGTGCTCGTCTCGGTTCAGGATGGTATCTAGGGCCTTCATATATAAATCCCCGGCATGCATTAAAATTTAAAAGCATCAGGCAGGATTTGAGTTTGGAAGAATCTGGAGGTTTCTCATTCTCAGTTTATCAACCATTTTAGAGAAGAGTTGGTTTATGGCAAATGTGGCTGGAACTTGCTGGAGATCCTCTAGAAACAGAAGCGTGGCAGGACAAAGGCTTAAGGCACTCCCATCTCCAGCATCTGGACTGTCACCGCAACCTTCTACACTATTCTTCCCTGCCCCAATAAGCCCGAATGGTGCAGCAGACCGGATTCTGTCCACTTCCCCCAAGACATCCCTAGCTCAAACTCTAAAAGTTTAAACTCTAAAACTCGGAGTGGTGGCACATGCCTGTGATCCCAGGTGTAGGCAGAAGGATCAGGAGTTCAAGGACAGCCTGGGCTACATGCTGAGTTAGGGTTTGGGGTCAGCCTGCGCTATAGGAAACCATTCTTTGCATGCACACACAACACACACACACACTCCAAAACCCTGGTTGCAAATACAGCTTAATTGCTAAAGTGCTTGCATGCATGAAGCCAAAATCAAATAAACCAGGCTTAGTGGTACATTCCTGGAATGCCGGCGTATAGAAGTTCAGTCTGTCCAAAATGGCTGTTGGACTCTTCCTCCTCTGTGCGAAGCTGGCTGCACAACTTATTTGCCAAGTGATATGTAATAAGTCCCTTAACCTTTGAACGTCAGTTGACCATGCGTGAAATGAAGATAAGGATACTTATATTAGCAGGGTGATATGAATGTTAAATGAGATAGATAATGTGAGGATATTAGGTGCTTGGTGCATAACACTGGAGAAATTACATTTCATGTATGTTTCCATTAGTTCAAACAAGCCATGTCACTGTAATCTGAATGATTCATATATGTTTCATGTTACTTCCTTGTAACATCAAGCCTTAATTGAAAAGTTCTTTATGCTATTAGATCTGGGCTCAATGTGGATTCCTACACCACTGGTGTTGAGAGGGGGCTGTGCCCTGCCCTAAATTATCCCATATTATGCAAAACAGGTTTTTCATGCTGTGCCTTGCCCTGAGAGACTCCATTTTACAAGTAGCCATTAACTCCATTTTGAGTACAGAGATGGAAGCAGGTGGATTCTGCATCTTGGTGGACATATCAGTACCATCTGTCCAGTCCAGCATCCTCATAAGGCACCTGCTGATGAATGACTTATTCCTAAACACAGAACAGATGCCATCCTCCAAATTTATCAATGAAACTAGAATCGCAGGGCCATATGACCACAGTCAAATCCTACCAGGGACTGGGAAAGGTAGCTCATTGGTTAAAATGCATGACGTGTGAATGTGAGGAGCTGAGCTTGGGCCCACAAAACCCACATAAAGCCACACACGGAAGTGTTTGTGCTTTTCCCGGTGTTCCTAGGGTAAGATGGGAGGCCAGATGGGACTCTCTGGAAGCTTCCAGGCCAGCTAGCCTGGGATATACAGCAGCAAATGAGAGACTGTCTCAAACAGGTGGAGGTGAGGGCCCATGCCAGAAGGGAAGTCCTCTGACATTGATGAATTTGCTATGGCAGGCACACACCTGCACTCACATAAATATGAAGAATATTTACATACACACACATCTTTCATACACACCAAAAAAGGATGAAAACAGGTCTAAGAACTTATAGGCACTGCAGGCTAAGAGAAGGAGAGAACACCTTCACCTGGACCCATGAACAGGACATCTAACAAGCCTTTAACCCCAACTCCCAGGAGGCAGGCAGATCTCTGTGAGTTCAAGGCTAACCTGGTCTACACGTACAGTTCCTGCACACCCAGAGCTAAACAGAGAATCCGTGTCTCAAAAGAGAAAGGAAAAAAAAGCAGAGTATGGTCAATGCTTTGCCCACCCACCCCTCATCTGACTTCCTGGTGTGTGACTCCCTCTTGTCCAAGGGACTTAGCTGGCCTGGTCTCCACAGATGCCATAGACTAATTTCTGACTGTTCATTCAGCTGTCTGGATCTGACCTTTCCTTCACTCTGTGGCCTCCATGGTCCCACACTGCATTTCTGCAGCTTGACCTGACCGAGGCTCAACTCAACTTTGACCCCAGCAGCTGCCCGGACTCAGCCTGACTCAGCAGCTCGGGCATATCTCTAACAAGTTAGTTATCTGCTTGGCCCACTGCCACCCCTGGCCCTCCACAGATGCTCGGCCTGGCCTCTTTGAGACTCTAGTACTTCGGTGTAGCTACTTTAACGCTTTGTAGGCATTCTGTAACCTAAATACACCCGTGGAGGAGGGGTTACTGTGTGATGTATAAGTAATGTGTGGTCTGAGAATTAATATCTGTAATTAAAATTTGAATAAAAGAACCCATGTTTGCTTCAGCTGTCAATAGAGAAACTTGAGAATCCCTGGTAAATGGCTCCCAGTAGAACTGATAAACCTTGTGATTTTGTTGTTTTTCAGTGACTTTTGATATTGTGCAAAGATATGAGTGTGTTCATTTGTATTTCTGACTCAGTGTGCCCATGACAACTGGGCCCTGTATGACTGGCTCTATTTTAGCACTCTGAATACCCTGCCTGCCCAGAGCTTTGGGAAGGGAAAGGCATAAGAAAAAGCTACTATTCAATACGCTTGCATAGCAATTCTGTCTGCTTCGGAAGTCCCTGCTCTGCTGTTAAAACAAAGTAAGTAAAAAAGTATTTCTTTAAATGAAAATATAGCCTTCTAATTTCCCTGTTTTTATGTAATGAAAGACTGTAATGGCTTGCCCAATGTACACAGTTGCCCCTGTATAAATAAATGCATAAATGCAAAAATAAATGATTGAAATTCAGAACAGTGGGTTATACCAGACTCCACACAGTACTCTCCTCTAAAACATTCTAGGCTGGAGAGATGCCTCTGTGGATAAGAGTACTGGCTGCTCTTCCAGAGGACCTGGGTTTGATTCCCAGCATCCACATGACAACTGACAGCTGTCTGTTACTCTAGTTCCAGAATGTCCTGTACCTTTTTCGGGCTTCCCAGGACACTGCAAATGTGCAGACATGATATTCAGGAAAACTCGAATACACATAGAAATAAGTGAATCATGTTTACATATATACACACATATATATCACACACACACATATATAGAATAATCATTTGGTTGTTTCATTAAAAAAGAAAGAGCCAGATAAGATGCAGGTCATGTACAATCTCAACCACTGTGGAAGCTGAGACAGGAGGATTGAAAGCTTGAAGCCAACATGAGCAATATCCAGAGACCTTGTCTCCAAGTAGAGAAGACATTGATGAATGATATTTCTTAAAAGATTTGTAAAATAGATGTACAGGCAGTTGTTTCTCAGTCAAGAAACAGGAGAGATATGATGTTTACATATTGATTATTGTTAGCATTTGCCTTTGCTAACTATGTGCAATGTTTTTATTTTAAAAGAGAAAAATGAGCTTGTGACATGACTCAGCAGGTAAAACTCACTTGTTGCACAAGTCTGACAACTTGAGTTTAGTCTCTGGTATCCATGATAGAAAGGAAAAACCAGCTCCCAAAGCTGTGCCCATGGGTTGACTGAGGTTTCCGTCCTGCCTGGTTTCCACAGTCATTAATTCCCAAAGAAATCACACAGATGTCTACATTAATTATAAACTGGTTAGCCTTGTATCTCAGGCTTCTTATTAACTCTTATAACTTATTAGCCCATAATTCTTGTCTTTGTTAGCATGTGGCTTGGTACCTTTTTCGGTGAGGCAGTCTGTGTCTGGGTGACGACTACAGACTGCAACTTCCCTCTTCCCAGAATTCTTGTTGCCCTGCCTATACTTCCTGCCTGGCTACTGGCCAATCAGTGTTTATTTAAAATACAAGTGACAGGGTACAGACCATTGACCCACATACCAATGGTGTGTGTGTGTGCACATGTGCATATGCATGTGTGCATGCATGCACACACACAGTAGTAAATACAACAAAGAAAACTAGTTTTAAAATGTTAGCACATACCCTCCTACAAGACTACCTTGAGTTTAGGATGTCTTTGTCCCATTCCAGTACTAAACATTGAACCAGGAGTCTTACACACGCTAGGCAAGAGCTGTGACACTGATCTACACTTCCAGACTACTCCAGCCCCATGGTGGTGTGAAAGAAAATGGCTCCCAAAGGAAGTGACCTCGTTGGAATAGATGTAGTCTTGTTGGAGGAAGTGTGTCACTATGGAGATGGGCTTTGAGGTCTTATAAATGCTCAAGCCATACCCAGTGAGTCAGAACACTTCCTGTTACCTGTGAGTCAAGATGTAAGAACTCTCAGCTGCCTCTCAGCACCATGTCTGCCTGTGTGCTGCCATGCTTCCTGCCATGACGATACTGGACCAGACCTCTGAACTGTAAGCGAGCCACACTTAAGTGTTTTTTTTTTTTATAAGAGTTGCCATGGTCATGGTGTTTCTTCACAGCAATAGAAACCCTAAGACAAGTGCATTCTTGCTATGTCCTCCATGTCAATAATCCTGGGCCTCTACTATCCCAGAGCATATATTATTGGCTTCTCATTGAAGTTTTGATGCAAATGTCACTTCCATAGACACACACACGTACACCATACCTGCCAAAAAAATTAACTTGTCTAAACCTATAGAACGCCCAACATCAAGAATGAACTTTAGTAGGAACTAGTGATTCCAATAATGTCCATACAGAACCCTCAACTGTGAAAAACCCTGGTGTGAGATGTTGGTTATGGGTGAGGCTGTTCTGTGGGGATGCAGGGGATAGATATCTGTACCTTAATTTTGCAGCAAATCTAAATCTATTCAAAATGTAAACTTTGAAAAGTCATCTTGCTCATTCACCTGTTCCTTGTTGATCATTTGTCTTCCTAACAGATTTCTCTCTCTTCCTTTGAAAGCTGGGACCTTGGGACTAGTTCCAGATCAGTGCCTTTCTCCTTCCCAAAGTGCAGTAACTACCTAGTGAAGGCATAGTGACAACTGCTGTTTGCTTAAATATTGTTCTCTGAATGCTGAACTGGCACAGGAAGCAAGGCTGGAATTAGACATCTGGGGAAATTTGGGCTTTTTCTGAAAGCCACTTCAGACCTGGCACACTAGTAGAGATGCTGCCGCTGCTTTTCCCCTGAGCCCGTGGTGGCTTTGAGCCCTGTAGAAGCCCTGCTCATTGGTTTGACAGGCTCCAGCCTGGAATCAGCGAGTTTGGTCTTCACTCCCTACCCAGCAAATGTTCCTATCACAAAAGTTCCTGCACCCAGTTCCAGTCAGCTCTGGGTCCCCTCACCCCCAGTGTTGCTCCTAGAGAGGAACTGATAAGGGAGTAGGTAGTGTAGCAAGGAAAGAAGAGCCATCCAGTGTGGAGGTCACTCCTTTAAATAGGCGTACTGTGGAGCACAGCCCAATAAAGCCATCTTTCTCTCGTGTGTGTGTGTGTGTGTGTGTGTGTGTGAGAGAGAGAGAGAGAGAGAGAGAGAGAGAGAGAGAGAGAGCTGGGCGTGGTGAGATGCATATTCCTGCAATCCCAACACTTGGGAGACTGAGGCAGAAGGATCCAGAATTCAAAGCCAACCTGAGCTACCTGGCAATATTTAGTCTCAAAAAAAAAAAAAAAAAAGCATCTCGGGTTTGGTTCCAGCACCATCTGGCAGCTCACAGACACCTGATCCAATTGAGCTGATGTCCTCTTCGGGCTCCTTAGGCATGCAGTGCACATACATGCATACGGCTAAAACAAGAATGAACATAAGACAAAAATGAAGAGCTTTCAAAATAAACGCAAGAGAATAGGGTGGGATTCTGGAGGTTCTGTGTCTTGGCTTAGGAACTACAGGAAATATGGACAGCAAGCGTCCCTACTTGGTAGACCCACATCACAGGGACACGACCCAACCACTTGCCTGGGTACCCAAGGGGAGACACCTTCCAGCAAAGACAACCTTGAGCCCAGACAGGAAGGAAGTGGGAAAACCTGGCAGGAAATGGGAATCCCTCATCCTGCCCTTTCCCACATCATGCCACATTCAGACGGCCCAAGGGAGGATTCCATGCAGGAGAAAATCAAAGACGTTTTCGCAATGAATGAAGTTTCCCATTGTGTTCTATTCATTCTGTGAGGAGTAGAAGTGTCTTTACCAACATTAATGAACCGAGATTAAACCAGCTAGGAGTCAGCTTTCAAAACACCTACTGTTCTTACCCTGCAGTCCTGACAGCAGGCTACTTCCAGTCCAAAGCCCCCACCCCACCCCACCGCCCCCCCAACTTCCCTGCCTCCCTCCTCACCCCCACCCAGAGCTATCAGTTCTGCCTCAGGAATGGCTGATGTTGGTTGCAGCCAAGCTTAAGGTGTTTCCGGAAATTACCTTCTTGTTGTAGATACAACCAAATTTGTGTCAGCCCCTCAGTAACGATTGATCCACCCCTCAACAGCAACTACATTTTTCCCTCAAAGTACAGGATTTAAAATGAAGTTCTGGTAATGTTTGATTTAAGAACTTCAGTTCCAGTTTGCCTGGTTTGGGAATGAGGTTTTGGTTTTGGTTTGGTTGGGGTTTTTTGTTGGTTGGTTGGTTTTCTTTTTTCTTTTTTTTTTTTTTTTTTTGAGACAGGGTTTCTCTGTGGTTTTAGAGCCTGTCCTGGAACTAGCTCTTGTAGACCAGGCTGGTCTCGAACTCACAGAGATCCGCCTGCCTCTGCCTCCCAAGTGCTGGGATTAAAGGCGTGCACCACCACCGCCCAGCCGGTTGGTTGGTTTTCTGAGACAATGTCTCACTATGTAGCTCTAGCTAGCCTCAAAGTCCTTCAGCATCAGTTTCTACACTGAGATTTATCTGTTGTGCGTGGAGGTAGGGTCTCCGGTAGCTCAGGCTGGCCTCGAGTTCCCTATTTAGTTAAGAATGGCCTTGAACTCCCAATCTCCCTGCCTTCGTTTCTCTGGGTGCTGGGCCCTCAGTGTTTAGTGGAAGATAAAGAACATTCCATTCTGATGTGTAACTCGTTCTATGAGAAAGAAATGTCACTGAGACGTACTGACAGGTTAGCCAAAAATAACTCAGTGTAAAAGGGGCATGTGCATCCAGAAGGTTTACAAGATGGTTTCTGTTTTGTTTTGAGAAGGATGCCCTCACAATGTTTCTCACGCCACCCTCAAAGGTCTGCATTCAGTTGGTTCTCTCTCAGCCTGCTGAATAATGGGTGTGTCGGCACCAGCAGGTCACTGCTCCTGACAGGTTTGCTCGTTTGTTGTGACTGTTATATTTGTGTAGAGGACAGGGCATCAGTGTAGAGACCAGAGGACAATTTGTGGGAGCCACGCTCTCCCAGTATGTGGGTCACCAGGCTTCCAGTGGGTTCCTTTACCACCTAAGCCATCTCCCCGCCCTTAACTCGCAGTCTTTATCTTATTCATTCTCCAGGCACTCCTTTATTGAGACGGGTTCTCACTATGCAGCACTGGCTACCTGGAGCTCCTTATGTAGGCCAGGCTGGCTTCAAACTCACAGAAATCCTACTGCCTCTGCCTTCCAAAAGCTGGGATCAAAGATGTGAGCCACAAAAGAATCAACCAAACAGTAGTGAGAGTGGTGGCCCACACCTTTAATCCCAGCATTCAGAGGCAAAGATAGGCGGGTCTCTAAATTCAAAGCCAGCCAGGGGCTACACACAGAGAAACCTGTCTCAAGAAAGAGATGAAAACAAAAACAAACAAACAAAAAAGAACAAAATGATGTGAGCCACTGTGCTCGTCTATTGCAGGTTAGATTTTAAAGGTGGTTTTGAGGAGGTGTATCTTGGCTAGGATAAGCCTGAATCAGGTCTGGACCAGGGAACAGAGCCTGTGTCCCAGCAAGAGGGGAGACAAGGACCTGCTGGAGCTCCCCCAAGTTTGCAGGATTCTTCTATGCAGCCTCCTGGGCGACTTAAGAGTCTGTCTGGAAAAGGCATCTTCTCTGGCCGAAGGAGCCGTGCCCTCTGTGTAACGTTTGCTAGGACTTTATGTCTTCCAAGTAGGATTTTTCCTTTCCAGAGGGAAGTAATCAGAAACAGGAATCTCTAGGCGAGAAGCTCTTTGTACCCTTTCACGGGCTTCTCCTGTGATGGATGAAACTGCAGGAACAATCAGAGCAGATGTCAGCGTAAATCTCCAAAACAGAGAAGAAAATAGGCTTGCCAAGTCCTCTGAGGATGCCCGGGCATTCCCGCCTCCAGGTACAGAGTGTGTTTGACTTGGACAGCCGTGGGGGGGATTAGCGAGCACTCGATAGCTGTTCCAATGGTCTGTTTCAATAGCAATGGATACTTGGAGAAAGACAAATTGTGTGTGACTTCTGTTGAGTCAGTGTTTAGTCAAGACTTTGAATTTATAGTTCACTGTACTTTTACCCTAGTAGCCGACTCGGGAGTGAGATTTATACTCTGTATAGATTAGACATTACTGAGACATTCCGACTTACAATACCCCGAAGGGAACTCCAATTTTAATGGTGCAGGTAAAACTGAACTTTCCCAGACTGTGAAAATAAGAAGTGTACAGTAATATTGCCACGTCATGTCAATCAGGCCTCTTGGGGTTCCATAGAGGAATGTCCCAAGCTGCCCTCCACTTCACGGCCTTGCTGAAGCGTCTACTCATCGGAGAGGCTGCCATTTTCAGCTGCTCCTCCAGTGAACATCTCAGCTCACCTTTGCGTTAGAGAGGCCCTTGTTACATATTGAATATGATTTAGAATTCCTGACCTTTGCTCAGAATTTCAGAAGGAGTTAGCCAGGCATTGTGTGGGTCAGTCAGTCTCAGTAGAACAAATGTCCTCCCCCGTCCCACCTTTCTCTCCAGTACTAGACTGAGGTTGAGATGATGTCTTACTAGGTTGTCCAGACTGGCCTTAAGTTCAGTCTGCAGCCCAGGCTGACCTCAAACTCTTAATCCTCCTGCTTCAGCCTCCTGAGAAACTGGGATGACATATTTGCACCACCACCAAGCTGGGCTGAATAAATGTCCTGAGAGCTGGACATCTCTGGATGCTGGCTCTCCCTTCAATTAGACCAAGCTGTACCCTTCTAAAAAGATTGATGCTCTAGACCCTCAGCAAGGGTGACAGAGAACAGCTGGTAACCCAGAACAGAGATCAGAAAGCCACTACCTGCCCTTTTTCCTTTTGCGATGCTAGAGGCCACCCATATACTAAGTCCAGCTATGTCCCCACTGCTGTTTTGTTTATTTGCTTAGTTCTTCAGTTGCCTTGGTTTATTTTCACTGTGCATCCATAATTAGCCTTGAACTCAAAGTAATACCCCTGCCACAATCTACTAAGTTCTGGGATTGCAGGCCTGTTTCCAATGACATATTTTTTTAAAACTTGTCTTATTTATTATTAGTAGTAGTAGTTGTTGCTGTTGTTAGTGGTGGTGGTATGTGTGCAAAGGCAGGTGAAAGAGATACGTGTGAGACACATGTGGAGGTTAGAGAACAGAGTTTTTGATTACCTTTGTATGGATTCCGGGGCTCAGACTCAGGTTACTAGCCTTGGAGAGCACATGCCCTTTGTACACTGTACCATCTTTTCAGCTCCTAAATGAACCATCTTTCTGAATAAAGTTTATTAGACACATGACTATACATATCACTCATTGTTTTATTTTAAAAGTGTTTCTAATGAATAGCTGACAGTGTGACTGACTGTGCAGCCTTTGAGTCCTAAAGCATCTCCTCTCCACAGCCATCCTTTCCATCTCTAGAAGAAAATGAAGGAACACACACGCACGCGCGCACACCCACACACACACACACACACACACGCACTACAGTCATGAGTAAAAGGAAAGAACCTCCCCCAGAGGGCCACTAGGAGGCATGAGAAGAACAATGGTCACAACAGGAAGTCAAGACCTGGCTCCAGAGCCCTCCTGGCCAATAACAGAAACACTAGTAGCAAGATACATTGCCCAGAGGAAGAGTGCAACAAGGCTTATCAGGGTGCTCAGAAACACTCTTTGAACAACCACAAAGGACAAAAACCAAGGTGGAGGCGCAGGGCAGAAAACAAAGGACTGCAGAGAGCTCCTTGGGGAAGTGAGGCCCAAATGACACAAAGCCATGAGGCGAGGCCTGAAGTCTCTGAGAAAGATCAAGAAGGTCCTAACAGACTTGCCAGCATCTCCATTTGAAGTCTGTCAGGGGCTCTGGGAAGGGCCTTGAAGGGCTCCAGATCCCAGGGGGACTCACCAGTGGTGCAATCCACATCAGAACTGAGAGCGTAAGAACTCAGGTTTGCGATATGAAAACAGGCAAATCGTGTCTATCTCAGTGCCCACAAGTTGTGCTTAGCCTACTTCTCATGGGTGGTGCGCTCTACAGGGGAGGCAGAGCAGCTGGGACAGTCGCTATGAGGACTTAAATACCTGCGTTCTTTTAAACAACTCTAGGTTTGCACTTCGCTTTGTATATGTGCACCTGTGTGTGGTTGTTTGGCTTCTTTTGCCAATGCTGTGAGGGCAGCCTAAGTCCGTACAGATGCTAGATTAGAGCTCCCTATGGAGCCCTACCTCAGAACCCCATGTTCACTTTTAAAACTCCTGCAGAAACAAGTGTTCCCTTGTTATACTAAAAGGAGAGGGCTTGGGGGCCATCCCCGGGCTTCAGGGTGGCAGCAGTAGGAGGAGATCACAAATACAACAGAAATGTGACTCCTTATGACCCCAACATTTCCAAAAGCACCGAAGATGGACATGCTTTCTTGGAACTCAGGGGTTTTCTGGTTTGGGAGTCCAGCCCAACCCAGTCATCGAGGTGTTCCAAAGTGACACTCTCTCCTTTTTCAAAGATGGTTTTGTAGAATTAAGGTGCTTACAAGCATGTTAACTCAAAGTAAATGTCAGAGCTTCGTTTTAGAAAATGGCCTTGCCCTTGTATCAGGGGAGGGGAGCTGGCTGCAGGAGTTGAGTCTGGAGACAGTAAATACAATTGCGCCATTTCCTGCTTCAGCCAGTTCCTCCAAAGCCTGCTTGAACAGCTTTATTTTATTTGTTTTGTATTTGAGAGTATCTCGCTCCATAGCCCAAGTGTAAAGTAAAGACGAGGCTGTGCCATGGTGCAGGTTACTCTATATTGTGTGAGTTTTGTTCTTGTGATTTGCTTGAGACAAGGTCTCCTATAGCCCTACTGGCCTTCATTTTGATAAGTAATTGAAAATGGCCTAGAACCACCCATCTTCCTGTTTCTACCTCTCCAGTGCTAGAATTACAGGTACAGTAATAACTGTTTAGCTAGGCTGACTTTATGTGGTCCTTGGGAATTGAACCTAAGGCTATGTGCATGCCAGACAAACACTCTACAAACCAAACTATATCCCAGCCCATTGCTTCTTTCAGTGCTCACATGTGTGTGTGCGTGTGCGTGTGCATGTGTGTGTGTGTGTGTGCGCGCGTGTATGCGCGCGCATGTGCACACACGCATAGCCACACAAGTGGCATGGTGCATGCACAGACACAAGAGAACAACTTTCGGGAGTCGGGTCTCTCCTTCTATCATGTGGGTCTGGTGGTGTCAGGTTTGGCAAGTATCTTGACCTTCTAAGCCATCTTGCTGTCTTTGCTTTCTTCTTTGGGACAGAGTCTCATGTAGCCTAGATAAGCCTGGAACTCATTATGCAGGTGAATTCTTGGTCTTCTTGCCTCCACTTCCCAAGTGCTGAGATTACAGGGTTGTCACTATGCTCAGAATCTCCTGTAAGTGACTTTCCTTTGAATATTCCATTTACAAAGGCCTGGGAGATAACTGTAACCTCAGCCTTGGCAATGGATCCTAAGAGCTCATTGACCAGCCAGGAAACCAAAACAGCAAGCTTCTGGTTCATTGAGATACCCTGTTTCAAGGCCATAAGACCAAAAGCAACATAAGACACATGACATAGTGTCCTACTCTGGTGTCTACATGAGCACTACAGACGCATGTGTATGTATCACTCATACATATACATACATTTATCATAGACACACACACATACACACACACATCCTACATGGCGTGACATCCTACTCTGGCTTTACATAAGCATTGTGCACTCATGTGCATGTTCACTCATACATATGCATGCATTTGTCATAGACACACATACAAACACACCACACACACATACACACTCACACATCCTACGTGGCATGACATCCTACTCTGGCTTTACATAAGCATTGTGCACTCGTGTGCATGTATCACTCATACATATGCATGCATTTACCATTATCCACACAGACAAACATCACACACATATACACACACCCCAGATTGGAAAAAAAACCTAGAATTGCCAACAGTCAGCTGTAAAACAAATCGACTTGGCACTGCGTGGTAAGTTGCAGCCAATGAAAGTGACATAGCTTGGGATTTATTATTATGCAGTCAGTTCTGACAGAAAAAGACACAAACCTGTCCACCTGCATTTCTGGCATGTAGCAAGCTCACAAAGCAAACAGACCCTAGGACTCACTATGTTGCCCAAGCTGGCATTGAACTTGCAGCAATCCTCCTGCTTCAGCATTCCAAAATTTAGGATTACAGACATAAGCTATCACACCCAGCAAGTAGTTTTAAATATAGAGAAAAAGCTAAGAGGAGAACAATTACTAAAGTCTGTAAAGAAACCAGGAAGACTAAACGGGAAGGAAAATACACCCATGAGAAACTAAACTAGCTTACCCCGGGACCAGCGGATGACAAAGGATGAAACACAGTAGAGAAGATAGTGTCTAGATCTTGGGGGTGGGAGTGACAGGCTGCTTTGTTTTGCTTTGAGACAGGGTCTTGCTACATAGCCCTGGCTAGCCTGGAACTGTTGCTATGTAGGTTAGGATGGCCTTGAACTCCCAGAGATATGTCTACCTCTGTCTCCCAGTTGCTGAGAATAAAGGCAGGGTGTTATGATTTTTTAAAAATGCTGCAAGATCCCCTGTGGCAGTAGGCAGCAGAAATGTTATAGGTCCCCAAATGGTGGTAGCGGGCCATTTAGTGGCAGGCAGAGGGCAGCCAGTCCCAGGCAGAGACGGCTGCCGGTCCCCAAGTGGTGGCTGGTCCCAAACAGGGAGATACATGGCGGGCGGGCTGGTCCCAGCTAGCCCGGCCATGTGAGCAGGCGGCAGTGGGAAGCACATGGACAGACACATCGTACAGAATAGAACTGGATATTTATTACTTAGAGGAGGTGGGGGAAGAAGGAGAAGAGGACAGAGAGAGAGAAAAGGGAAGGAGCAGAAAAGTGGGGGGCAGAAGCAGAAGTGAAGCTGCCTCTCGGAGAGGAAGACAGAAAAGAGAGTGAGCTCAGGCAGGAAGCTGAAGATCAGACTGCCTCAGCGGATGAGGGAGGGAGTGGGCGTGGCTTGTACAAACAATCATAACACAGGGGTCATACAAGGCTGGTTTATTTTTGAGACACGGTCTTACTGTGTAGCCCAAGCAGTCCATGAACCCAGATTCTCCTGCCTCAACCTCCCAAGCGCTAGGATTATAAGCGTGCCCTACAAGGCCTTGCCATATCTGCATTTTAGTTGTTTTGGTTTGTTTTCAATCTTTTTCTTTTTCAATTAAAATATGATTACCTCATTCCCCACTTTCCTCCCTACAACTCCCCCTGGCAACCAACCTTGCTTCCTCTCAAATTCATGGCCTTTCTTAAGTTATTATTGAAATATATATTAGTATATGTCACAATATATATAAATATCATATCCACACATAAATATGTAAATAGAATCTGCTGAGCCCACTTAGTGTTCTTTGTATGTATGATTTCAGGACTGACCACATGGTATTGGATAAGCAATTAGGTGATTCATCCCTGGGTAAAACCAATTATCGCACTCTCAGCATTGCTAGGTTAACTGTAGATCTTTGTCTAGGGCTGGGGAACCCAGGGGTTTCCCCCTTCCATTTAGCATGTCTATTGGCATTGTTCTTGTTCAGGTCTCCTTCGTTTTCATTCCTTTCCCTTCTTTTCTCCCTCCCTTCCTCCCTTCCTCCCTCCCCCTCTCCCTCCTTCCGTTCTTCCCTCCCTCCCTTCCTTCCTGCCCTTTCCTTTCCTTTTTCTTTTGGATTTTTCAGACAGGGTTTCTCTGTGTAGTCCTTGCTGTCCTGGAACTCGATGTGCAGGCCAAGTTGGCCTCAAACTCACAGAGATCCACTTGCCTCTGACTCCCAAGTGGTGGTATTAAAGGCACATGCCAGCCAGGTGGTGGTGGCACATGCCATTAATCCCAGCACTCGGGAGGCAGAGGCAGGTGGATTTCTGTGAGTTTGAGGCCAGCCTGGTCTAAAAAGCTAGTACCAGGACAGGCTCCAAAGCTACAAAGAAACCTATCTCAAAAAACCAAATTAAAGAGCTAGTTCCAGGACAGGCACCAAAGCTACAAAGAAACCCTGTCTCGAAAAACCAAAAAAAAAAAAAAAACCAAATTAAAAAAATACAATAAAGGCATGTGCCACCACCACCCAGTGAGTCCCCAGCATTTCTAGGAGACACAGCCTCACAGCTGACCTTTGGGTCCTCTGGCTTCTGCAGTCTTTTTTCTGTGGTTGTTTTAGATCTTGATTTTATTACTAATCTACAATAAAAGGGACCAGGGCTCCTTCAGAAAACAACTAATTCTGGGACTGGAGTAGGAAGTATACAGGATGAACCTGGAGTGAGTTACGATGCCAGAAGGCAAAGAAGTGCTTGAGGGCCAAGGCTGTAGCTCGGCTAGAAGAGGTCTTGCCTGGCATACCCCAAGCCTGGGCTCAGTTCCCAGCCCTGGATAGTAGTGGTAAATGCCTGTAATCCCAGCACTGGGGAGGTAGAGGCAGGGAGATCAGAGGTTTAAGGGCATCCTTGGCCATGAGGTAAACCCAAGACCAGCCTGGGCTACAATGACACCCTGTATCAAAAAAAAATGTTTCAAAATAAGTAATTGGATTGAAATATGATTATACCATAAATGAGTCAACTGGAAAGCCTCCAATGGCCAAAGCTAGACAGTATGAATAACAAAGCAATAGTGCATTGAACTGAGGTATAAGAAAAATAATCCATGAATCTACACTTAAATAAAGAAATAATTAACTCTAGAGAAAAGACAAATCTCTGCTGTGAAATAATTATAATAATTTATGTACTGGGCATGGTTGTTTATATCTACAGTCCCAGCATTCTGGACGCTGAGGCAAGTTCAAAGCCAGATATGTGGTAAGTTTGAAGCCAGTCCAGCCTGCATTGAGAGGTCTTATCTCCAAGGATAATAACAATGCATGTATACAGATACTCTGACCTCAATGGGGTGGATAATAGCTACCTAGTCCTTAAGTTGAGGCAACTCACAGTGACTTCCTCTCAAAGAATGTAGCGCGCGCCATGGCGCTGCCATGTCGTGGGCACGGAGCCTGGGCGCCGTTTGCTGTTCCACGTCAAACTTGGCAAACAACTTGTGCACATGCGCGCGAGCTCCCCCCAGCGTGGGGAGTCTTTCGATCTGGCCATCCAATCTGGCCAATCAAAATTTAGCAAGATCACTCCATTCTGACCTGAGCCATTGGGTTGATGACACGTCAGGGCTTTGTTTGGCATCATATATATTCTTCTGCTTCCACAGGGACGGGGTCTTCTTGCCTCTCTCAAACGTCAAGTGTAAGTGCTCCAATAAAGTGTGTTCTGAGAAGAATCCTGTTGCGGTCGTCTCTTCTGCTGGCAGGAGCGGCGTGCCGCAAAAAAATCCAGTGGAGAAAGGTGAAGGTGTGTGTGGGAGATTTGAAACAGTTTCACTGTGTAGCCTAGTCTGGCCTCCAAGTGCTGGGATTATCTGTGTACGCCACCCTACCACCCCACCAGGTAAAGTGGTTATTCCTAGTACCCTGCTCCTGTCTTGGCCTTCAGCGAACAAGCTGAAACTTCTAAGGTTCCCTGCCCCAGGCTGTGATCTGAGGTTGGGTGATAATCCACGGGGCTGTTTCCCTACTCTGGAATCAGGACCCATACCTGTGGGTGGCACCCGGGGTCCTCAGTCCTGGCTAGGGCTGACTGATAGGGGCTGGCAGCTGGCCCAGTGTGGGTGAGCCACTCTCTGCTGCCTGTAAGTCAGGAGCATTCAATGAATCAATAAAGAGCCCGAGAACTTGGACAGCAGTAGCCAGAGCGTTGCCCCAGAGACTGTGTCCAGGAACTCCCACTGCTGAGGGCCTGCGGCTATGCAGCTCCTGTTTTTTCCTAGATTGATTACTTTGTTCAATTCTAGGAGTCTCCCCAAAAATCTGCTAAACTCACAATAGTTTTTTTTTTTTGCAGCCAAAAGAAAATTAGCATAAGCTTTACTGTATATTCATTGACCACCTTTTCTATGTATATTGTGCTTCATTTGGGAGTTTGGGAGTGCACCAGTAATTTATAGGGTGTAGGATTTTGGTTTGTTGGAGTTATTTTGGTGGTAGGATGGTAGAAATAGAAACCCAGGATATTGTGAATGCTGGGGAAAAAAAAAGTCAACTAGGCTAACATCCCCAACGCTTTTTGCTTTAATTTGAGACAGAGCTCACTAAATAAATTGACCAGGTTGTTCTTGAATTTACTTATGTGTTTGTTTATTTATTTTGAGGCTGAATCTCAAGTATCCCAGGTTGACCTAAAACTTTTTATACAGCAGAGCCTGGCCTTGAACTCCTGGCCCTCCTATTTATATCTTTCCAGCACTGAGAAAACAGGTGTGTGCTACAGAGTCAAAGATGAAGTTTGAGTCAACTTGTATCCCAGAGGGCTTGTAGTTCAGTCTGTATTCCTTGAACTTGGCTCCAAGTTCTGAATGTGGGTTGATTTTTTAGCCCACTATGAGGCTGGAGAACTAGATGTCTCCCCAGCCCATCCTTTACCTCCTAAGCATTGGCCTTGGAAAATGATGCCTCAAAGTATGGCCCTGCCACCCAGAGTGCTTTGACTGGAGGTTTCTCTAGTCAATGCCTCTGTGTCTTAGCCTTCTTCCTCTCTGAAGCGCTCTTCTCTACCTAAAGTCAGAGTCTCTGAAAGGATCCGGACCCTCTGGGAAAATCTCAGCAAGCAGGGAAGATGAGCAGTGGCTTTGAAGAGACTGAAGGTTGACCGCACAGGCCTTGCCACAAAGCTGCTGCTGCCACAGCCTCCTCCTCCTTCTCCCCACCCTCCCAAAAAACCAGCGAATCTTGTTATTTCAACACTCTGGTTACAAACTCTCTTTTGCCACACAGGAAGAACTGCCCTCTGTGAAGGTCCTATGACCCATGGCAGTCTGCCACGTCCTTCAGGGCGTTCCTAGCACGTTGAGGGGCTCCTTGCAGACAGCTAAGCCTCTTCTGAGAGATGGAAAGCTGAGCAGGGTGCACTGAAGCCTATTCCGTTTGGGGGCAAGATGACAAGATCCCCACACAGGTCTCCACTTGTCGTTTTTCTGCTTCAGGAGACTATAGGACCTGCAGCCCAGGCCACCATGCCCAATGCCACATATGAGACTTCCCGTCATATCAGAGTCATGGCGCCCATCAGTTACCAAAAATAATGAGATGATAGCATTTCCAGTAGCCACTGTGAAAACACTAAAAAGAAACTGGTGAGGTGATCTGTGCTTCATTGGGGATTTGCATAGCACAGCCCTGATCCCAAGACTTTTTGTAGACTTGGCACATGTCCTGTCACTGAGTTATTCCATCAGCTCCCTCGCCCAGATTTTTTTTTTCAGCATATACTAAATACTATAATTTCAATTTAATCTAATCAATATATGATATTATAATTATGTAAGATGAAACATAATCAATATAAAACTTATTACAGGGAACTTATACATTTCCCATGTCTGGCAGCTCACAGCTGTGTAACTCCAGCTCCAGGGGTTCTGATGTCATTCTTCTGGCCTCCATGGGCACCTTCACAGAGGCAGTGAGCACACATAAGCATGTGTATACACAGACATATAGACACATAATAAAATGGTGATGATCACAGGGTCATTAAGATGCCTCCACTGGTTAAAGGCTCTTGTCATCAACTCTGAGGACGTGAGTTCAAGCCCTGGACCCCACATGGTGGAATAAGAGGACTAACTCCTGAAAGTCGTCCTGTAATTTCTATAGTCATCCCATGACACAACACATGCACCCCCAATACACACAAATAAATCAATGAAGATATAACGTGACAATTTTAAGGCAAAGGCAGGTAGATCTGTGAATTTGAGACCAGCCTGATCTATAGTGAGTTTCAGACCAGCCAACTATGTAGTACTAAAAACCAACAAACATAAAAACAATAATGTAACAAAAACCAATAACTTGAAACAGTCTCCTGTATTCCAGGATGACATCAGACTCCTGATCCTTCTAGTTCAACCTCCTGAGTTCAGGGATTTCAGGGACATACATATGTACATACACATGAATACAAAATAAGTAAATAAAATCTTTTTAAAAAATCAATTCAGAGCCGGGCGATGGTGGCGCACGCCTTTAATCCCAGCACTCGGGAGGCAGAGGCAGGCGGATCTCTGTGAGTTCGAGACCAGCCTGGTCTACAGAGCTAGTTCCAGGACAGGCTCCAAAGCCACAGCGAAACCCTGTCTCGAAAAACCAAAAAAAAAAAAATCAATTCAGGGTCTAGGAGTTGGCTCAGGACAACCTGAGGACAAGCCTAAGGACCTAAGTTTGGATCCCCAGCATCCATGAAGAAGCCAGGCTAGGAAGTACAATTCTATAGTCCCAGCACTGCGAGGTAGGGGCTGGAGGACCCATAGCTCATTGGCCAGCCAGTCTAGCCAATTGATGAGCCAAATGGGAAGTTGGCTGCTAGCATCTTTCCCCACTGAGCTGAGCTTGAGTCTTAGAACCCCTACAGTGAAGGAAAGAATCCACTCTAGAAAGTCGTCCTTGGACCCTGTGATGGTTTGCTTGAGAATGGCCCCCATGGGCTCATATGGTTGAGTGACTAGTCCCTATTTGATGGACTGTTTTGGGAAGGATTAAGGGGTGTGGCCTTGTTGGATGAGGTGTGCCATGGGGGAGGGGTGGAAGGGCTTTCAGGTTTAAAAAGCATATGCCAAGCCCAGTCTGTCTCTGTCTCTACATTAAATGCTTTCCTTTATAAGTGTTGCCTTGATGCTTGGTGTAGTGTCTTACACCTTTAATCCCAGCACTTGGGAGGCACAGGCAGGGTGGATCTCTGAATTTGAGGCCAATCTGGTCTACAAAGTGAGTTCCAGGACAGGCAGGGGTACACAGAGAAACCCTGTCTCGAAAAACCAAAAATGAACAAATAAATAAAAATATGATAAAGAGTGCTAGAGTAAAATGCCTTACATTGATCTTTGACCTTCACACTTACATGCACACACACAGGGATGTGAGCACATCTGGACAGACACACAGACATTTTGATACATCAGAACAAAAACTACGTGAACTCTGACCCCAGTGTTCTTGCTGTCCGATTTGGGGCATTGAGTGCCCTTTTGCTAAAGTAAACTGCTTTGCTAAGTTATGCCCACTTTGCTCCTATGATTCTTTGTGGGACAGCTGCAATACTCTTTGCTGCTGATTTTGGGCTCGTCCTAAATTTGAGATCCATCTGGAAAAACATTCAGGTCCCCTCCTTTAGGAAGATGCATCCCATAGCCCTGTTGACCCTAGGGCCTCAGATCAATGACACCACTTGGATGGGTAGAGATTCTCATCTGGAACATTTCTTAACAACTCAGGGTATTGTAAGGAGAGGGCTGCTTAGTCAAAAAAAAATCACACAGAAACTGTATTAATTAAATCACTGCTTGCCCCATTAGCTCTAGCTTCTTACTGGCTAACTCTTACATATTAATTTAACCCATTTCTATTAATCTGTGTATCACCACATGGCTGTGGCTTGCTGGCTAAAGTTCCTGTCTGTCTCTGGAGGGACTACGTGGCTTCTCTCTGATTCCACTTCCTTTCTCCCAGCATTCAGTTTAGTTTTTCTCACCTAGCTCTTTTCACCTAGCTCTGTTCCCCTATAGCTCTGCTATAGCCCAAAGCAGTTCCTTTATTGACCAATGATATTCACAGCAACAGAGGGGAATCCCACATCATCAGGGCATTGCCCAGGCAAGCACTTTGGCAAGCGGGCAATGCCCTGTATGGAACAAGATGATGAAAGTCACAAGAAATGAGGAAATATTTCCTTGGTGGTCTGTGGGAGTAAATGAAGTCTAACCTAGAAGGCATTCTGTGTGTGCGTGCATGTGTGTGCGTGTGTGTATGTATGTGTATGTGTGTATGTATGTGTATGTGCATGTGTATATGTGTGTATGTATATATGTGTATGTGTGTGTATGTGTGTGTATGTGTGTATGTATGTGTATGTGTGTATATGTGCGTATTATGTGTGGGGGGGGTGATGACAGCAAATAAGAACAACCTATCAAAGAAAAGCAACATTTTAACAGTCCTTGATAAAGAGTTGGGGCTGGCTGGGCGTGGTTATTCACACTAGTAATCTCACCTGAGAGGCTGATGCAGGAGGATCCCCATAGTTTTGAGGTCAGCTTTCACTACATTGTGAGTTCTAGGACAGCCTAGACATCAGAGTGTCAACCTGTCTCAAAAGGAAAGGGAGAGGGCGGTGGTGGCACACGCCTTTAATCCCAGCACTCAGGAGGCAGAGGCAGGCGGATCTCTGTGAGTTCGAGGCCAGCCTGGTCTACAAGAGCTAGTTCCAGGACAGGCTCCAAAGCTACAGAGAAACCCTGTCTCGAAAAACTAAAAAAAAAAAAAAAAGAAAAAGAAATGGAATGCTGGGCTTATTAGTTATCCTTTACCATGCCCGGCTTTATATGGGTTCTGGCGATTCAAACTCAGGTCCTTATGCTTGTATAGCAAGCAACACTGAGCCAGTGGCCCAGTCCAAAACTGACGCTGTACTCCACCTCCTCCTCATTGTGGGCTCCTCCTAACCCTCTCCACTCTGCTCCGCTGCCCCCTTTTTTTCTCAAGACAGAGTTTCTCTGAGTAGCCCTGGCTGTCCTGTAATTCAGATCTGCTTGCCTCTGAGTCCCAGGTGGTGGGATTAAAGTTGCTCGACACTGTCCCCTCCTTTTTAAGTAACCTGTGACATGGAATACACAGCTAATCCTCAGAACGCTGGCAACAGA
>JABTXL010007333.1:11717010-11740218 GCA_025134845.1 Neodon shergylaensis
AAAAAAAAAAAAAAAAAAAAAAAAAAGAAGAAGAAGAAGAAGAAGAAAGGGAGAAAGAGATGGGCCTGAAATCTGTTGTAGAGAGGTCCTGCATTAGATCCTTAGAAGAAATAACAAATAAATCAAACCCTTCTGAATGCCAGGAGGAAACATCCTGACATTTTCCAGAACACACCTCAAGGGCTGACGTTGTGGGCACAGTTGTTTGTGAATGGATTGCTGGGCCAAGTCTTTCCTCAAAACAATGCACCTCACCCATCATTTCATTATGCTCTCTCTCTCTCTCCCTCTCTTCCTTTCTTTTTTTCTTCTTTCTTTGCTTTTTTTCAATACTGGGAATTAAAAGCCGGGCGGTGGTGGCGCACGCCTTTAATCCCAGCACTTGGGAGGCAGAGGCAGGCGGATCTCTGGGAGTTCGAGGCCAGCCTGGTCTACAAGAGCTAGTTCCGGGACGGGCACCAAAGCTACAGAGAAACCCTGTCTCGAAAAACCAAAAAAAAAAAAAAAAATACTGGGAATTAAATCCAGGGCCTCACATTTTAGGCAATGGCTCTACTCACCTCTTCAATCTTTTTGGAAGGGGCAGAGGGAGATAAAGTTGGAGATGAGGGGGATGAAGTTGAAATAGGGCCTCATATATCTCAGGCTGGCCTCGCTATATGACCAAGGATAATCTTGAACTTCTGATCCTTCTGTACCTACCTCCCAGAACTGGAATTTCAGGAGTTCCACCAACATACCCACTCTTGCCTCAGCCTCTTGATCAGACTTTCTTTTCTTTCTTCCTTCCCTTCTTTCTCTTTTGAGACGGGGCCTCTCTGTTTTGTAGCTCTGACTGTTCTGGAACTAGCTCTTGTAGACCATGCTGACCTTGAACTCACGGAGATCCGCCTGTCTCTACCTCTAAGTGCTGGGATTAAAGGCATGCACCACCACCACTAGCTAGAATAAGGTGTTCTACAGCCTCCTTCTGGCTGTGTGTCTGTACTTTCTTGTTGAGGAACAACTTCTGTTTGCTCTGCCCGATCAGATCGTTGCTGGGCCTTTTACCTATATCCTTTGGAAAGCTTAAAATGCCAGGGAATGGCTCCAATCAGTCCATTGATCTTCAGAGGCTTAAAGGGGAGAAGGGTCCTAATTGGGATGGATAAAATAATGTACATGACAACCAAGTGAGATTTGGGTTTGCAGATACCTTAGAGGGGAGATCAGGACATATTTAGAAAAAATATTGCCTGTTATTAATATTTTTCGAGATAGGGTCTTTAGCCCAGAATGTGGATGACACTTGCTGCAAAATCATGAGGGTCAGAGTTAAGATTCCAGCACCCATGTGACAAGCCAGGCACCTGACAAACGCCTGTAACTAACTCCTGGCTCCAAGGAATCAGTGCCTCTTCACAAGGAAGTGTGCCCTTGCACACAAACGCACAAATAAAGCATTTTCTAAAAAATTAAGAATAAGGGCATGGTGAGATGGCTCACTGGGAAAAGGGGCTTCCTACCCAGGCTAATGACCTGAGTACAGATCCCAGAACCCACACTGGTAAAAGAAGAAAACAACTCTGAAAAGTTTTTCTCTGGCTTCTACATGTGCACCGCAATGCTTTCTCTCCCCACTCTACCCTCCCACTTGCCTCACACATGCGCAAATGCATGCACTAAATAAATAAACAGAATTTCTTTCTTTTTAAGATTTATTTATTTATGTATATGGCTGTCCAATCTGCATGCATGCTTTTATGCTTAGAAGAGGGCACCAAATCCCACTAGGGATGGTTATGAACCACCATGTGGGTGCTGGGAATTGAAGTCAGAACCTCTGGAAGAGTAGCCAGTGCTCTTTATCACTGAGCCATCTCTCCAGTCCCTAAACTTAAATTTTTTTTTTGGTTTTTTTTTTTTTTTTTTTTTTTGGTTTTTTTCGAGACAGGGTTTCTCTGTGGCTTTGGAGCCTGTCCTGGAACTAGCTCTGTAGACCAGGCTGGTCTCAAACTCACAGAGATCCGCCTGCCTCTGCCCCCCCCCCCAGTGCTGGGATTAAAGGCGTGTGCCACCATCGCCCGGCCTAAACTTAATTTCTTAAAAAAAAAATTAAAAACAGAAGACAAGCTATGGTGCATTATAAATATAATCCCAGCATTTGGGAGGTTGAGACAAGAGTTCGAGACCAGCCTGGGCTACAGAATCAGAAATACTATCTCAAAATCAAATCAAAACAAAACAACAGTTGTTCAGCATTTAAAACAAACGCGGTGGCACTCATCTGTCATCCCATAACTTCCGGCGCTGAGGCAAGACGGGAAGTTTGAGACTGGTGTGGCTACAGAGTGAGACACAAAGCCTCCCCCATCTCAGACAAAATGAACAAAAAGAAGCTCAGTATTGGTCCTGTTTAAAATTCATGCTGTCACCTACAGAGTAAAACCCAAAGCCTTTGGGCAATTAAGGCTCTTCAGATTTTCAGCGTTTGCTTGTCTGGCTTCATTTCCCATGGCATGCACCTCACCTTTTTCCTTACGCTCTGTTCATGTCAATTTCTGAAGTATGCTCTTATTAGATGCCAGAATTCGTATTCCATGAAAGATGCTGTAAGGAAGGTATGCAGACGTGCTGTGGGGGCCCAGAGGAGAGGCGCAGGTAGCCTGCACTCGGAGGTAGAGGGGCCTTTAACCTCCAGCTAGAAACTGCCAGGTGAAATCAAAGGGGAGAAGACTGTCAGGGACCGGGTACCGTTTGGGGGAATTGGGGGATCCCTGGTGTAGCTCCTCAGTGTGTTGGCATTACAGTGGGGTTCACCTGAGCATGGCACGGTGAGGGAGGTGAGGAGCAAGCAGTCCTTCCAGCCTGAAGGAACTATAGAGGCAGTGTAGCAAAGGAGAGGGGCTGGGGACTTATCTCAGTGGGGGAGCAGTTGCCTAGCAAGCACAGAGCCCTTGACTTTAGTCCTCAGCTATGGAAACAAAGCAAAGCAAAGTAACTAGAGCAAATTAGATGAGTGGCCTCAAAGTACTGCAGGACATAGGGATCCCTTAGATGTGCGTAAAGAACCCGGGGAAACGCCGGACTTGGGGGAGAAAGACTGGGTCAGAGCTGGAACAATGCCAGGGTGAAGGGTAAAGCAGGAGGTTTCCAGACAGAATGAGCCCGGTTTCTTACGTGTAGATCCTTACCTTGTTAGATTAAATGGGTAGTGAAAGATTTCAAATTTGAGGTTCAAGGACACTGAAGTGAAAGGTTTTGTGGGGTAAGAGATTTATTAGAAGAATTACCTCTTTTAAAAAAATATTTACACAGCAGGGGACGCATTGCGAGACTAAGTTTCACCGCGTAGTCCTGGCTGTCCAGGAACTCCCTCCATAGATCAGACTGGCCTTGAACTCAGAGTTCCGTCTGCTGCAGTCTCGAGTACTGGGATTAAAGGTATGCAACAGCACCGACTGGCTATGGTTTATTTATTTTTATTTGTGTATGTGTTTGGAGAGCGCGCACACTATAGTCTCAGAGTCCAGAAGGAATCAGATCCTCTGTAAATGGAATTACAGGTGGTTGTGAGCCATTCTGTTAAGAGTTCTGAGCCAGCAGAAAGAGACCAAAGTTGACTTTCAACAGACAACAGACGGGATTGTGTTTGTTACCGCTGTTGTAATTTTAAAAACACCACGAAGAGACGCCACACCATGCAACAAGGCTCACATAGGAGGTTTATTGGAAGAGAGGAGGGACAGAGAGGGGACAGAGACTGGTCCCTGGGGACAAGAGTAACAGCAGAGAAGTAAGAAGAGGGAGGGAGAGAGACGGGAGGTGGGCAGGCCCTCCTTTTAAAAGGGAAGTAGCAAATGTGCAGGAGGTGCTCTTAGTGGCTGAGGACATGAGGATGTATCCTGTCAGGACCCCAAGGGTGGGCCAGTACAGATGCCATGCCTGAATACTAACAACCACACCCAGTGACGGGCCTCCTCTCTCCCTTGGGAAATTGAGGCGTTTCTTAATGGGGGGAAAAGCTGACCATGATCCTTTATAGGGCGAGGTGAGAGGCTTGGAAAAGAAGAAATTGTTGAGGCCAAAGGGAGCTGTGTGTCTCTCCTGCAGTGTCCCTTTCCTGAGATTGTTTACCCAAGGAGAGATAGACTATCTTGGGAGACAGACAGGCTGACCCAACAGACATTCCTTTCTGGGCTGACCAATAACTGGATAGCAAACACTGACTGAGAAAGGTCATCTGGAATCTTACAGGAGTCCTGCTTTATGACTAAGTCAAACTCTACCACATTAGACGTGGGTGCTAGGAACCTAACCCTGGTCCTCTAAGAGCAACAAGAGTTCTTAACCACTGAGCCATTTCTCCATCCCCAGAAAAATTATTAATAGCATGGAAAACTAGCATGGTGGAGGCTCTAAGGGGAATCCTATAAGTTTCAGAGGAAGGAGGAGGATTCGTGCTATGTGGTCGGTGAGTCTAAAGTGGGGAGGGGAAGTGGGGAAAGAGATGTATGACTTTGAGGACATGGGAGAAGTCAGGTGAACCCACGTAGTTAATGTGTATCCATCATAAGCCGTGTGTGGCTAAGTAGCCCCTGATAGCTTTTAAATTGGTAGCTTGGAACTTGTGTGCAGAATCAGGTATGAAGGTGTGGAGAGATGCGGCGGCTGCAGAGGGGTATGGTTGGCACAGCCATCTGGTCTGGATTATAACAAGTAGTTTCCTTCCGGTGTGTATGTAGTCCATGGCCGATTTAAAGCTGGCGAAAGATTTCCAATGGATTGCGTGACCTAAGCTGTTTGGGCTGGAAGAACAGACAGCTCACAGGAGTTCAAGCTACCTGGGAGAATTGTGCCTGGGAGTTCAAGGCCAGGCTTCAAGCTGGGCAAACGTGCAACTTTCAAGGAAGCAAGGGAAAATAAAGCAGATACCTTACACATGTGAACCCGGAGGTCAAAGTGCCTTTGTCTGAGATTTGGGTTGAAAGTCCAACCAGGCCTTCTGACCTGAGACCCCTACACCTCCAGTGCACCATGCTAAAGAAACTCCAGCTGTGGGGGTTTCGAATTTATTGAGGGGTAGGGCAAGGGCGGGGGGGGGGTGTGAGGGGGATTTGCTGGCAGGTGAACCAAGGCCTCCTGTATGCCAAACATGTACTCTCCCACCAAACTGTATTGCAATTATTACTGCCCCCTCATCCTTAGCAGTTGAGTCATTATATAAGTGTGCTATGCCAGAAACATAGATGGACGAGGTCATGTCTTCCCACACTGTCAGAATTTATTGAATAACAATAAATCTATAAGGTGAAGCAGGTTTTCTGTTGTTGTTTGTTTGTTTGTTTTAGTTGCCTCTGCCTTCCTGGCACTGGGATTAAAGGCGTGCACCATCAGCACCTGGCTAAGATGTAGCAGTTTTAGTCCAGTTTGCCAGACCATCTCACCTACCTTGGAAATCCGGCTGAGGCAGATTTGGGTTCTATTATTCAAATCTTAGTTACTAACACAAACTCATACCACAGAACACAGTCATCACTTTATGTGTCTATTTGTGGTTTGCAGAACGAATACAAGTTTCTGAAAGTACACCAGAGTCCAAGAGGTTTCAAAGTGTGTGTGTGTGTGTGTGTGTGTGAATGATCAGGAGCCCAGGTCTCTTCTGCCAAACATTTAAATTTTTTTTTTCCTGTCCTGGAACTAGCTCCATAGACCAGGCTGGTCTCAGACTCACAGAGATTCACCTGCCTTTGCCTCGCGAGTGCCAGGATTAAAGGTGTGCACCACCACCGCCCAGCAAAATTTATTTATGACAAGGAATTCAAATCTTATATTCCCAGCCTCCTAGCTGGGAAAAACCCTTGTGCAAATGCTTTAATCACCCAAAGCTGTAAAACTTTGGGTTCCACAAAGACCCTGCTGTGTTTTCTGAACAAGTGACTCAAGTGTCCAACCCCAACGTCCCTGCTTTCCTTCATTTCCTCCATGTAAGCTCCTGAAAACCTAGCTAATCACGGAAGACTGTGAGGTTGGACCACAGCCAATAGGGAAAATACATGGTTGGCATAAAAACCACGTGCACTCCCAGCCCCCCTCTACTGGCTCTTCCTCTGCTGTGAGAAGTGTACCCTTCTGAGTAGAAGTAAAGTTGTGCCTAGTTAAGACACTTTAGTAGGAGTGGTGGTCTCTTTCTTTGTGACCCCCATTTTATTTCTCATAGTAAGCAAGTCCTCTGCCACTCAGCTACACTCCACTACAACTAAAGTTTTTTTTTCCAGGAGGAGGGGGTGCTGGAGAGATGGCTTAGCAGTTAAGAGCACTGACTGCTCTTCCAGAGGACCCAGGTTCAATTCCCAGAACCCACATGTGTTGTGGGATTTGTACACTGTGTGGAATATGTATTGCTGGGGGCTGGAGAAATGGCTCAGTGGTTTAGAGCACCGTCTGCTCTTCCAGAGGTCCTGAGTTCAATTCTCAGCAACCACGTGGTGGTTTACAACCATCTGCAATGAGATCTGGCGCCCTCCTCTGGCGTGTGGGCATACATGGAGGCAGAATGTTGTATACATAATAAATAAATAAATCTTTAAAAAAAAAAGAAAGAAAATATGTATTGCTGTGATTGGTGTAATAAAGAGCTGAATGGCCAGGAGCTAGGCAGGAGAGGAGAAGTGGGATTTCTGGGGAAAGAGAGAGGAAGAGGAGGAGGAATCAAGGCACAAGGAGACACCATAATCAAGGCACAAGGAGACACCATGGAGACACTGAAGAGGTCAGATATACTCTACAGAGTAGAGGTAACTGAGCCACGTGGCAGAATGTAGATTAATAAAAGCAGGTTAAGTTATAAGGGCAGTGGGACAAGCCTAAGCTACTGGCCAAAGTTTCATAATTAATAAGTCTCCGTGTCGGTATTTGGGGGATGGCAATCCAAAGATCGACAAGAAAGCTTGCTACACACAGGCAGCTCACAACTATCTGTAGTTATAGTTCTAGGATATCCAGCACCCTCACACAGACATACATGCAGGCAAAACACCAATGCACATAAATAAATCTTTTAAAAAATTGGAGATAGGCTCTGCCACTGTAGTCAAAGCTGCCCTTGAACTTGCTACTCTCTTTGAGTACTAGAATGACAGGTGTGTTTCACCACTCCCAGCTAGGAATTCCCTTCCTCCCCCTCTCTCTTGAAGTTAGCTCAGAATGGCTATACAAGCCTCCAACTTCTTAGATGTGTGCCATTGTACCCAGGCTCATGGATTCCTTTTTAAGATCAGTATTTGAATTTGTCCCCTTAGAAAGATGCTAAGAAATTAAAGGGCTCACACTCACACTAATCACAGTGAGCCTGAAAGAAGAGTCCCTGAGCTATTCCTGAATTCAGTCTATAGATAACCTGGTAAAGGGTGGGGAGAGAGAGGCCTTGGAGTTCTAATAGAAAACCATTAGCTACAGCTAATAGCGAGAGGCACCCTGCAAATGCAGCTCTTAACTGTGTGTGGTAGACAGGAGGGCACCTTGGATTTCCCCATTATCACATGCTAATGGGGTAGCTGTGCTCAGAGGAAGATCACAGGGGAAATCAGCCCAGTGGATAGCCAGGCCCCTCGCAGGGTTGGAATTCAGTGTGGGGTGCAGGCAGTTGGAGAACTAGAATTCGGATTCCATCCTCTGTCCTACATGGCTTGGGGACCCTGCTGTTCCCTGGATCTGTTTATAAGCAAAGTTGGGGTGACTATCCCCTGCTATTCGACTTGCAGCCAGATAGTAGATTGTCTTGGTCACTGATCCATTGCTGTGAAGAGACACCATGACCATGGTAACTCTTAGAAGAGAAAGCATTTAAGTGGGGGCTTGCTTTATTATGCTCAGATCATGGGGACCCCCCAAAAGACCACCAGAGAGACCGAATCCCATATGTAAAAGCAAAGAGCCTTTATTCAAGTTTGAACATGGACTCTCCAGGTGTCCAACACATTGACATGATCAGAGAGTCTCAAGCTCAGTTGGGGTGGAGGGTTGTTTTTTTTAATCATAGCAGAAGTTGGGGTGAGGGATTTCTAGGGTTCACGACCCCCAATTGGCTAAAATTTTTCTAGGAGTATCTTGGTGAAAGGGGATGGGTATGTTCTGGGCTAAGGGACATCTATCTACAATGGTTGAAACGTTAGATATTTCTTTTGGTATGTTAGATACTTCCCTCTTGGATGCTGATTGGTCCATCCCTGCGTGGATCCTGGGTGGTTCCAGTTTGTGGTCTTTCCTGGAATCAGTGTGCCTTAGGGTAAACTGAAACTCAGGCCTACTTCCTGGTTGGTCTCTATTGAGTCTGTCATGGCAGCAGTGGAGTCAAGTGGCAGGTGTGTACCAAGCTGCCCTGGGCCCTACAGCTTAACAATTTCAGAGGTTTAATCCATTATCATCATGGCAGGTGGTAGGTATGGCAGGCACGCTGTTGGAGAAGTAGTTGAGAGCTGTACCAGAGAGAGACAGACACCAGGCCTGGCATAGGCTTTTGAAACTCAAAGCTCACCCCCAGTGACACATTTCCTCTGACAAGGCTATAAATTCCTAATCCTTCTAATCATTTCAAATAGTGCGAGTCCCTGGTGACTGAGCATTCAAACATATGAGCCTATGGGGGCATTCTTATTCAAACCACCACCTTAGTTATCTTCTTTCCCAGTGAAATCAAAGGGCACTGAGTTGGAGGTGTAGCTCAAATGATGGAGTGTCAGCCTAGTATCCACAAGTCTTCTGTGCAACCACCAACACCTCATAAATTTAATAAATGTCTTGCTGTGTGTAATGATCTGTCCTATTTCTTTAAGAGAAAAGCCCCACCCACTCCCTCCCCTGTCCGCTGAGACAGGCAGATCTTCCTTCCTGCTTGTAGCCTGACTCTTTTCCTTTTCTGTCTCTCCCCCGAAGAGGCAGCTTCTGCCTCTCTCCATTCTTCCCTCCCCCCTCCCCGCTCTCTGCCTCTGTTTTCCCCTTCTTCCTTTCCCCTCCATAACCCACTAAATAAATATCTAACCTCGAGCCCGGTGGTGGTAGTGCACGCCTTTAATCCCAGCACTTGGGAGGCAGAGGCAGGCGGATCTCTGTGAGTTCGAGACCAGCCTGGTCTACAAGAGCTAGTTCCAGGACAGGCTCCAAAACCACAGAGAAACCCTGTCTCGAAAAAGCAAAAAATAAATAAATAAATATCTAACCTCACTCTGCATGGCATGCCTATCCATGTCTCTGTCTCTCGCCCTCCGCATGTCTCCCTGCCCGGGGCCAGCCCCTTCAGAGACCTACAGCATGGTCTCATGGCCTACTGCAGCCACTCAGGGAAGTGTACTGTCCCTGCCTGGGACTCGCTGCCCTGTCAAGGTTTCTCACCCACATCCACAGCTCCCTGACTGCCACCACTTGGCCCACTGCTGCCGCTTGGGTACCTGCAGCGTTTCTGCCGCCGCTGGGGATCCGCAGCATTTTATTAATCCATTACACTGTGCACATTTGTGATCAAAGCACGTAGGAGGCAGAATAAGAGGATGGAAAGTTCATGATCATCCTCAGTAGGTCAGCTACTAGAGAATTATTTCACAAACCAAAAGCCAGTGAAACAACAGGGCTGGCTGTGGCAGAGCACGCCTTTAACTCTAACACTCAGCAAGCAGAGGCAAGTGGATCTTCATGAGTTCAAGGCCAGCCTGCTCTACAACCAGCCAGAGCCAGTCTTAAAAACACAAGACAAAACCCTGATTGCTCTTCGGGCTGACGAGGGAGGGGGACTTGATTGGGGGAGGGGGAGGGAAATGGGAGGCGGTGGTGGGGAGGAGGCAGAAATCTTTAAGAAAGAAAGAAAGAAAGAAAGAAAGAAAGAAAGAAAGAAAGAAGAAAAAAACATTATCTACCAAAAAAACAAAAACAAAAAACACAAGACAAAACTAAGCACTCTGAGTTTTATTTCTTAGGCTGTTGCAAATCTCACCAAACAACCAAGTGGATAGAATCTGTGACAGACCCTGTTGAAAGAAAATGGCCCCCAGCCGGGCGGTGGTGACGCATGCCTTTAATCCCAGCACTTGGGAGGCAGAGGCAGGTGGATCTCTGTGAGTTCGAGACCAGCCTGGTCTACAGAGCTAGTTCCAGGACAGGCTCCAAAAACCACAGAGAAACCCTGTCTCGAAAAACCAAAAAAAAAAAAAAAAAGGCCCCCAGAGGGCGTGGCACTATTAGGAGGTGTGGCCTTGTTGCAGGAGGTGTGGTCTTGTTGGAGGAAGTGTGCCTAGCATGCGCAAAAGCCTGGATTTGACCCTAACATGGCATAGCCCAGGTGTGGAGATCATATATAGTAAAATCAAGACCTGCCTGGGATACATGAGATCCTGTCTCAAACAAGAAAAAGAAATTAAATTAGGAAAGAGGGACTTAAAACTTTCCTCCACTCCCTGAGGTGCTGTGGGTGATTAATAGTTGCTGGAGGAAAAAGAGATTTTCTTCAGTGATGTATGTAGCCATCTGGTTAATAGCTCCTAGTAACCCTAATTAAACTCAATTGTTTTAAAAAAATACAAAACATGGAGGTAGAAGTGGGAGGAGGGTGGTCATTAGGAGCACATGGAGGAGAGAGTAATGGGGTGGCCATGATCAAAGCACTTGATACATGTATGAAAATGTCATCATGAAACCCATTATTATACACCCATAAAACTTTAACAGGCCTTTGAGATGGCTCAGTGAGTAAACTCACTTGCCACACAAGCCTGATGACCCGAATTTAATTCTGGATCTTCTGATGGAGGTGATACAAGGGAAATGAGGGGGGGGGTCCCCTCTTGGTGATCTTAGTCTCAGTGACAGAAGAATTAAGAATGTGTTCAGTTAGAAACTCAAGGGCAATGAGAGAGAGGGGTGGGTACCAGAAAAAAAACATACTTAGGTTCTGCCCGGCATCTGAAAAAAGACACAGGGCAAGCTGTTGGGTTTTTTTTTTTACTCTTTGGGGGTCCACCACCTAGCTCCCAAATACACACGGAGACTTATTCTTACTTATGAATGCCTGGCCTTAGCTAGCTTGGCTTGCTTCTAGCCAACTTTTCTAACTTAAATTATCTCATTTTTCTTTAGCTATGTTTTTGCCTCTGGGCTTTTTGCCTTTCTTTATTCTATAAATCTTCCTTTCTTTTTCCACGGCTGGCTTTGTGGCTGGGTGGCTGTTCCCTGGCGTCCTCCTCTCCTTTTCTCCCTCCTCTCTCTTCTTTTCTCTCAAGCCTAGATTTCTCCTATTTATTCTCTTGGCCTGCTAGCCCCACCTATTTCTCTCTCCTGCCTAGCTATTGGCCATTCAGCTCTTTTTTAGACCAATCAGGTATTTTATACCGGCAAAGTCACACAACTTTACAGAGTTAAACAAATGTAACATAAAAGAATGCAACACATCTTTGCGTTATTAACCAAATCTTCCACAGCATAAATGAATGAAATACATCTTAAATTAATATTCCACAACAGTGTGCAGAGGCAGTCTATAGAGCTGGTTGGTCTCAAACCCAGGACAAGCCTCACTCAGTACCCGTGTCTCCTCTCAACACTTCTCACCTACCCTAAACCACCTCCTTAACCTACCCAACTACCCTAAACCCCTCCTTCCCAGGGGTGGGGTTTCCCCTTTCCTTCCCCTGCCCCCAGACTGATCCTTATATAGTTCAGCCATTTTGGTGTTGTGATGTTTTACTCTTGGCTTTTTGGGGGGTCCCACCACCCAGCTCTCAAACAAATCACACACACACAGAGGCTTATTCTTAGCTATGAATGCCCAGCCTTAGTTTGAGTTGTTCTTTGTCAGCTTCTCTTATCTTAAATTATCCCAACTACCTTTTTTGCCTCTGGGCTTTTATCTTTTTCCATTTCTGTACACCTTTCTTTACTTCTTTCTCCATGGCTGACTGGGTGGCTGACCCCTGACGTCCTCCTCTCCTTGTTCTCTTGCTCCTCCTCTTCCTCATGTCTCCTTCTATTTATTCTCTCTGCCTGCCAGCCCCGCCTATCCTTGCTCCTGCCTTGCTATTAGCAGTTCAGTTCTCAATTCTTTATTAGACCATCAGGCATTTTAAACAGGGAAAGAATCACAGCTTCACAGAGTTAAACAAATGCAGCATAAACAAAAGTCACACACCTTAAAATATTATTGCCAACATTTTGGTTACACAGGCTTCTTGGCCTCTTGGTCAGCAGCTCCTCTCTTGCTCTCCCTCCCATCTCTCAAGGTCTGAGATACCTCGAGGGTACCAAAGAATGCATGTGGTACACGTACATACTTGTAGACAAATACTCATCCACATGAAACAAAATTGAAAAATTTTAACAGTTCCCAGGGAAGCAGAGGCAGGTGGATCTCTGTGAGTTCCAAGTCAGCCTGGTCAACAGAGCGAGTCCTAGGACAGCTAGTTACACAGTGACACCTTGTCTCAAAAAAAAAAAAGAGAGAGAGAGAGAGAAAGAAATGAAATAAGGAGAAGAAAGAAAAAGAGAGTGAGAGACAGAAAGAGAAGAACGAACGATGATGACAAAACAAAGTGTCAACACTTTGATTCCATCATGTGACATGCGCATGTGTAGCCCATTGGCATAGTGGACACTAACCCAGACAACCCAAGTTCTGAGGGAGTCAAGTAATGGATGTTAGTGTCTAGGTTGAGGGGTTCAGTAGTGGAGAAGCCAGGGTGCAGGCTAGGTGGGGGATGCAGTTGCCGAGGGCCAGGATCAAGATAGCTCATGCCAGCAGATAAGGGCAAAAACATGTGTGCGTATGACCAGGAGAAAGGAAGCTATGGACAGACTGCAAAGGGTTAGCCTTGAACACCATTCCAAGGGATCTCCTGCAGAGCCTCTGAAAGGGTTTGCTTTGCTTCTGTTTTCATTTGTGCTAGAAATAAGTTCAGGGTCTCAAAGGGCTATTACTCTAACGGAAGTGTCTGGACAAGACACACTGTACTCTCCATCATGAGTGTGTGCTTCAAAAGGCAGACACACAGACAGGAAGTGCACTGGATTTTATTCTAATGTAGTGGTGGCTGTGTTTCTTCCCCATTGGCTGGGGTCTGACCTTAGAGTCTTAGTCAGTGACTAGTCTAAAAGGAATGGATACACAGGAAAGAGGAGGGAGTGGAAAGTGGTCACTGTCGCTGGCTATCCAATACTTGCAATGTAGCAGGGGATTTTGTGTGAACAAAGGTTTGTTGGTAGTAAAATATTTACATACAAAAAAAAAGTCGGGCAGTGGTAGCACATGCCTTTAATCCCAGCACTCAAGAGGCAGAGGCAGAAGGATCTCTGTGAGTTCGAGGCCAGCCTGGTCTACAGAGTGAATTCCAAGATAGACTCCAAAGCTACAGAGAAACTCTGTCTCAACCCCTCCGAAATAATAATAATAATAATTTGCATACAAAGTGGGAGGATAAAATATTTAAATTCCTATGCTAAACCCATGTTTTGTAATATCTGATAGAAACAATTTGTCTGTTTGTTATTGTTGTTTAAGGGAGGGGTGTTGTGGTGGGGTTTTTGTTTTTGTTTTTAAATTTCAGACAGAATATCAACTAGCCAAGGCTGGCCCCAGAACTTGCTAGAATAGCCCATTGACCTGGAAGTCCAGATCCTCCATCCCACATCTCCAAGCTGCTGGAGATGGAAGCAAGTTCCACCTGGAGGCTTCTTTCCTTGTTTTGCATTTGTAGTGTTCCAGGGGAGAAGCTGCAGGGCTGGGGTGCTGGCATGGCTTTCTCGACACAGGTAAGCAGTAGCCAAAGTGGGTGGTGTGGAGAATTGGGGGACCTGGAAAATCAACCAGAGGCACCAAAGTTGCCAGACCCTTTGCCTCTCAAACCCAGTGATTTTCATAGCCCATATGTTGGGGACTGCGGACCACCAGACCCTGAATTTCTTGTAAATACCTTGTTTTCCTCTGCTCTGAGCAGGAAACCCTGATGGCAGGAAGTGGGTTCTGATGAGTCTGAAGCTGAAAGACCCGAAGAGCTGGGGCGTGGCCAGAGCCCTAGATGAGCTGCCCCTGAGCACAATAAAGGGGGCATTCTTGGCACTCTTGTCTCAAGGATATCCCCCGTGGCCCTGTCTGTCTGTCTGTCTGTCTGTCTGTCTGTCTCTGTGTGTTTTTAATTTTCAGCCTAGTTCCTGTGTGAGTAGAGCACAGAACAGAAGCACACAGAGAAAGGAGTCTGTAGGTAAGAGGTTGTTATCTGGTCACAGGTGACACCCTGGATGATGACACAGACAGAGCTCCCGTATGGCAGGAGCTGATCCCAGGAAATGAGTGGCCACCAAGGGTCATTTTTTAGCAGTTAACAAGGCTTTTCTGGGTTAACAGAGAAACTAAGGTTTCATTTTGGGGTTCTTTTTTTCTTTTTCTTTTTTTTTTTAAGTTTTTCGAGACAGGGTTTCTCTGTAGCTTTGGAGCCTTTCCTGGCACTAGCTCTTGTAGACCAGGCTGGCCTAGAACTCACAGAGATCCGCCTGCCTCTGCCTCCCGAGTGCTGGGATTAAAGGCGTGTGCCACCACCGCCCGGCTCATTTTGGGGTTCTTAATACAAGAATTTAAAAACAGACTCAAAAGGAAATATTGAGGACAGTATTATTAGAGTCTAAGAAAATAAAGCAGGCAAGCTGTAACTCTCAGGAGGTGCTACTGGCTAAATATTTGCAGCTGTTAAAAATGTTCTTTCTCCGTCTCTGAGAGACGTGCTAGCAAGATCATTGCACACCTGGGCAGGAAGTCCACTGAGTTGTTAATCTAACGCCGACAGCAACTGTGTCTTTTCCCCCTAATGACTATGGTCTGACGTCACCATCTTCCAAGACTAGCTAGCTTTAAAGGAGTCAGTACAAAGGACATGAAAGAAAATGGGAGGGGACCAACACTGTCCCCCTTCAGGCCATCAACATAACAAGAATGCAGCTGGGGCCTTTGCGAAAACAAAAGGTGTGGGAAGTTAACGGATTTCATACAAGTTTTACAGGGTTTATGGGACATTGGCTTTTAGCAGCCTAGAAATCTTCAATAAGAAAAAAAAATTGGGGGGGGGGCACTGAAGAATTGGTAGTTAAGAGCAATTGTTGCTCTTATGGCGGACCCAGGGTTCAATTCCCTGCATCCACATAGTGACTCACAGCTGTAACTCCGGTCCTAGGAGGGCTGACGCTGCCATTTGACATCCATAGGCACCAGGCATGCACATGGCACCCATACGAAAAGACAGAAAGAAAGATGGTTGTTCTTCCCAGCTCATTTTAGACCGCTTAGATCGCCAGGTCTCTACCCAGGGATAGAGCTGGAACTTAGGAAAAAAGCTCAGATAGCTTTAACTTTTCATATTCATCTGCTGATTTAAATCCCCCCAAATCCTTGTTACCAGGGGTGTAGGAGGAAGGGTATGAAGCTTCAGTAGCCTGAACTACCTTAGCAGGTGGAGATCTGAGGAGAAAGACGGCCACTCCAGGTGGCCCACCCGGAAGCCCCAGTGCCTGTGGATCCCAGGTGTCTGGACCGGAGTTCTCACCTCACCTTCACATATACTCTCGGGCAACTGTAAAACAGCAGAAAAAAGATGACAGGGCCCCTAAACACTTGTGACATTTTTTGCCTCTAGCCAGGACAGACAATGATACTTCCAGCTTGACCCTAAATTGCTGGCTGGTTTCTGGGTCCTGTTCTTATCTGGAAGGAGAAAACACCAGCTGTTCAATACGTGGAATACACACCCTGCTGCTATACCATGGGGTTCCAGCCCCAGACATCTGTGGTTCTCTTTCTTCCTTTCTGTTCCTTCTTTCTTTTTCAGCATTTTTCTGTGTAGCCCTGGATGTTCTGAAACTCTGTAGTCTTGAACTCGGGGATCCTGCCTCTGCCTCCCTAGTACTAAGATTAAAGGCATGGGCCACCATGCCCACCCAGCTTTCTTCATTTGTTTTTAAAGATTTACTTAGTTTTTTTTTCTTGCTTGTATATATATACACCACATACAAGCCTGGTCCCCTCAGAGGCCCCAAGAAAGGATGTTAGGTCCCCTGGAGCTGGAATTACAAATGGTTTGTAAGCCACCACTTGGATGCTGGGAACTGAACTCAGCTGCAGAGCACTGAGCCTTCCTGACCTCTGTTCCACATCTCCAGCTGCTGTTTGTTTCAAGAGTCTCCTGTAGCTCACTCAGGCTCACTAGTCCTGAAAATCACAGTGACCTCGAACTCACAGTGCTGGGATTACAGAAAAGAACTACTGGGCCAACTAGACCCTAGCGTGTCTCTCTTTCTCCTGTTTATTCCCACATTTATTTATCATGGGTGGAGTATGCCCTCCGCAGAGCTCGTAGGATCAGAGGACACTTTCTGGGAGTTGCTACCCTCCTTTTGGTAGGAAAAAACAGAACTAAAAGTAATGTATATGATGATATGTTAGGGATACTATGATGTATGTGTATGTTAGAGGGCACTATGTATGATGGGGACCAATAAAACACGGGGAACCAAGCTGGGTAGTAGGGCAGAGATTAGTTTGAAGCAGAATGGAAGGAGGCGGTGATGACGAGGCGGTGAGGCAGGAGGGAATTCAGGGACACGTGGGACTGGAAGGTTCTGGGGCTGCTGTGTCTGCCTAATCAGGAGGCCCAGGGTAAGGATAAAGGACAGACTGAGCATCAGGTTCAGGGGCCATTGTAAGCTCTGGTTGTTTTGCTTTTTCTTCCCTGTTGAATATATCATAATCCACGAACTAATTAGTAAGCCTCGAACCGAGTTTGAAGCTTGTACAAAAGTCTTCTCTTACTCGGATATTTTAAAAGCTTCTGAGGAAGCCGGGCGATGGTGGCGCACGCCATTAATCCCAGCACTCGGGAGGCGGAGGCAGGCAGATCTCTGTGAGTTCGAGGCCAGCCTGGTCTACAAGAGCTAGTGCCAGGACAGGCTCCAAAGCCACAGAGAAACCCTGTCTCGAAAAAACAAAAAACAAAACAAAACAAAAGCTTCTGAGGATGGGCATGGTGGGCCTGGAGAGACAACTCGGTGGTTAAGAGCACTTACTGCTCTTGCAGAGGACTCAAGTTTGGTTCCCAGCACCTGCGTCAAGTGACTCACAAAAGGCCTGTAACTCCAGCTCCCTGGGATCCAACACTTCTTGCTTCCGTGAATGTTGTTCTTTTTTAAAAAGTGCTGCAAGATCCCCGCGGCAGTAGGCAGCAGAAATGCTGTAGGTCCCAAATGGTGGTAGCGGGCCATGTGGCAGCAGGCAGTGGGCCCCAGGCAGAGACGGATGCTGGTCCCTGAGCAATGGCTGGTCCCAGGCAGGGAGACACATGGTGGGCGGGCAGAAGACAGAAACATGAATAGACAAGACATGCAGGGTGAGGTTGAATGTTTATTCAGGGGGTTATGGAGGAGGAAGGGTGAAGGGGGGGGAGAGAGAGAGAGAGAGAGAGAGAGAGAGAGAGAGAGAATAGGAGAAAGAGACAGAGAAGGGGGGAAGCAGAGAAGTGGGGAGAGAGGCAGAAGCGAAGCTGCCTCTCTGAGAGGAAGATGGAAAAGAGAGCTAGCTCAGGCCGGAAGCTGAAGATCAGCCTGCCTCAGCGGATGGGGGAGGGAGTGGGCGTGGCTTGTCTCTTAAAGGGACCAAAACCATAACAGTGAACACCTTCACATGCGTATATACCCACATGTAGATACACACACATATACACAATTTAAAATGATTTTTAAAAATTTAAAGGCATTGAGCTGATGGAAGTAGTCCCAGTTCTAGTGAGTCAGTAGCAGGATGATGATGCAAGTCTGGAGCCAGAAGGCGTCACAATAATAAGGCCGAGGCCAGCCTGAGTTACAAAGCAAGACACTCCCAGGCTATCTACTTACCAACCTATCTACCTGAGTTTTTCAAATTGGACTCCCGAGTTGAACGTGGCGCACGAGCCTTTAATCCCAGCACTCAGTAGGGAGTTCAAGGTCATCCTGGCCTACACAGCGAGTTCCAGAGTGTGAGATCTTGTCTTTAAAAAAAGAAAGAAAAAAGTAAAAAAGGTACTCCTGGGGCAATAACACAGCTGCCAGCCACGCAGTGGTGGCACACGCCTTTAATCCCAGCACTAGGGAGGCAGAAGGGGAGAATCTCTGAGTGTGAGGCCAGCCTGCTCTACAGAGAGAGTTCCCAGGACAGCCTGGGCTACACAGAGAAACCTTGTGGAAAACAAAACAAATAAACAAAAAACAAAGGCTCCTGAAAACACAAGCTGCCAATCCCAAACCCAGTAGATAAGAAATAACAATTAGGAAAGAAATAAACAAAATAGACTCTAAGAGAGCAGGACACAAAAATCAACCAGAGTCCTTCGAAAAAGTTGATAAACTTGACAAGCCTTTAGCCAATCTGACGGAGACGACGCTAACAAATTTGGAGATCGAAAAGGAATCATTGCAACAGACTCAGGTGAAATCCGGAACATTATTAGCAAATACTTCAAAACTTAGACTCCAAAAAACTGTAAAACCTAGAAGAAACAGATGAATTTCTAAATCCGTACAGCCTACCGAAATTAAAGCTAGAAGGCATGAATAACTTCAGCAGATCCATTACAAGCAATGAGATTGCAGCGGAAATCAAAAGTCTCCCCTCAGGTGGTGACGGATTCACCACTGAATTCTATCAAACTTTCAGGGAAGATTCAATATCAATTCTTCTTAACTTGCTCCACAAAACAGAAAGGAAGGAACACGACTGAATTCTTTCTATGAAGCCAGTGTTACCCTGATGCCAAAACCAGGTAAGAACACTACAAAAAGAGAAAACTCCAGGTCAATTTCTTTGGTGAACAGACACAAAATCTGCCAACCAAGTACTTCCAAACCACATTCAGGAACACATTAAGAAGATCATGTACGAGACCAGCCTGGTCTACAGAGCTAGTTCCAGGACAGGCTCCAAAGCCACAGAGAAACCCTGTCTCGAAAAACCAAAAAAAAAAAAAAAGATCATGTATCGCTGGGTGGTGGTGGCGCACGCCTTTAATCCCAGCACTTGGGAGGCAGAGGCAGGCAGATCTCTGTGAGTTTGAGACCAGCCTGGTCTACAAGAGCTAGTTCCAGGACAGGCTCCAAAACCACAGAGAAACCCTGTCTCGAAAAAAAAAAAAAAAAAACACCAATGCACATAAAATAAAGTTAAGTAAATTTTAAAACAAGTTTCAGGGCACTTCCAACACAGTAAGTGGGAGTCCAAGTCCTGGGAACAAGGAATGAGAACAGATTGAGGAAGTCCTGAGAAAGAAGCTCAAGGAAAAGTCTGAACAGCTGATAACAGCGAAGCCCAAATGAAGGAGAGCTAATGCCAAAAAGGATGCTTTGCCATTCAAACTGTGTCTTAGAGCAGCAAGAAGTGCAGCAAGGATCCACTGGGTTAGGAGAGAGGCTGCTTCTCCAAGCCACTCCTTCTATCTCCATCCACCCACCCAGTATCCACCAGGATACTTCGTCTGCTTGAGACAATGCCTATAGTTAGCTAATTAGCTCTCTGAGCATCCAGCCCTCCTACAGTACTTTGGTTTTTGTTTGCTTTTGGAACAAGATCTCACTATGCAGGCCAGGCTGGCCTCAAACTCTCAAACCTCCTGCCTCAGCCCCTTGGGTGTTGGGATTATCAGCAGCCTGGGATACCATGCCCCAAGCTTCATGCAGTATTTTCTCCAGGAATTTCCACAGTGTGACTCTCGGATACAATTAGATTTATATTCTCAGTTAGGATCCTATTTTTGTTTTGTTTTGACTTATTTTGGTATGTGGTTTTGTTTTTGTTTTGAGATAGAGTCTCATATTGCCCAGAATGGACTTGAACTGTACCATTGGGGATAAATTCAAACCTCAGGACCTTCTACCATCTCCCAAAATGCTAGGATTACAGGCTTGAACCATCGACTCTCCCAGAGCAAACAGGCTTCATCCTGAAGATGCAAGGTTGGTTCAATAGACATGAATCAATAAATGTGAAATACCATATAAACAAAGGGTAGAAACTCACAGTCATCTAGAATGATACCCAAAGGGCATTTGGCAGTTCAACATGCTTTCATGATAAAAGTACTAGAAATGTTGGGAATAATCAAAAACTATAGACAACACACCTATACCCAATATTATACCAAATAGAGGGAAACAAACTGAGCATTTCCTCTACAATTAGGAATGACACTGGGATGCCCACTCTCTCCTCTCTTATTTAATATAGTTCTTAAAGTCCTGGCTCTTAACAGTTTGACAAGAGAAAAGCATAAAGGTATAAAAAGGAAGAATTATTTAGGTTTGCAGATATGATTCTATACATAAAATATCCCACAAAACCTAGTGAACTCTTCGGTTTAACAAACATGATAAAGTTGCAGGATGCAAAATCAGTACAAAATAGTAGCCTTCATATATATTAATAATGTACTCATTACAGGTCCCAAGACCTTAATAGACCTTAGCACAACTGATGCTATATTGGAAGTACCATTCAAGCCATTAAAACTCATCCTGTAGACAGCACCACCTGCTAAAATGAAAACGAAGGCCGTAATTCTAGGAAAGTCTCTGAATGTACTATCCTTGCTTTTTGGCTTCTGTAGTTCTGCTTCTGGCTAACTGTCTTTGCTAACTGAAGTATGTTAACCCATGATGTGGTTTTGTGCTTAACTCTGGCCAGCTAATAAAGACTTTCTATTGGCTTAAACTATGTCTGAGGCCGGGTGGTGGTGGCCCATGCCTTTAATCCCTGGGGAAGCGAGACAGATGGATCTCTGTGAGTTTGAGGCAAGCCTGGTCTACAAGAGCTAGTTCCAGGACAGACTCCAAAGCTACAGAGGAACTCTGTCTTGAAAAACAAACAAACAAACAAATAAATAAAAATGAAAGTAAAAAGAAACCATGTTTGAGTAGTCTTCTCTGGTGGATACCCACAACACTCCCAGAGAAAGAAATTAGGAAAAAATATCCCATTAGTAATAGCTTTAAGAAAATACCTAGGGAACACACATATGAACTACTAAACAAAAATATCCAGACATGGTTATACACATCTTTAATCTTGGCACTCGGGAGGCAGAGGCAGGCAGATTTTTGTGGGTTTGTGGCCAACCTGATCTACACAGCAAGTTCCAGGACAGAGGTACATAGTAGAGAGACCCTATCACAAAAAAGGACAAACCCCCCCCCCAAAAAAAACCCAAACATTCAGACATTGAAAAAGAAGTCAGATACACCAAGCAATGACAAAACCTTCCATGCTTCCAGAGTGGCAGAATTAATATTGTAAAGATGACTCTGCTACAAAAATTAAATCACAGACCTACTGCAATATCAATCAATGTTAATGACATATTTCAGAGATCTAGAGGAAACAATCCTATAATTCATATGGAACCACAAAATGCAACGAATAGCCAAATCAATCTTAAGGAGTAAGTGCACAGATGGAGGGACCGCAACACCCCACTTCAAATTATACTACAAAGCTGTAGAGATAAAGACAGCCTGGTCCTGGCATTAAAAAAACAGGCAGGTAGACCAGTAGAACAAAATAGAAGACCTAGGAATAAACCAGTAAAGTTAAGGACACCTAATTTTTGACAAAGGAAACAAAAACATGCAATGGGAAAAGATAACCTATTCAATTAATGGTGCTGGCAAAACTGGGTATCCGCCGGCACAAGAATGAAATTAGATTCATATTTTTTACTTTACACACAAAAAAAAAAATCAATTCAATTTGAAATGAATCAAAGACCTTAATTTAAAACCTGAAACACTGAAACTTCTAGATGAAAGTACAGAGAACACTCCTCAGACACCAGGGTAGGCAAGAACATTCTGAACAGAACATCAATAGCATAGGAACTAGCCCAAAGAATCAACAGATGGGACGATGTGACATTAAAAGGTTTCTACACCGCAAAAACTATCAGCAAAGCAAACAGACAGCCCACAGAGGGGAGATGATCTTTGTCAGCTCTACGTCAGACAGGGGTTAATGAAAGGAGCACTTTTCAAAAGAAACACGAATAGCAAAATAATTTTTTTAAGTGTTCAACTTCCCTAGTATCAGAGAAATGCAAATGAAAACTAGTTTATGATACCAGCTCCCCCAGTCAGAACGGCTCTCATCCAGAAGTCTGAGGATGGAGGAGGTGGGAAAGAGGGACCCTTGTGCTGGTGATAGTGCAAATTAATACAGCCACTGTGGATATCAACTTGGAGCTCCTCAAAAAACAGAACAACCATATGACCCAGGTAGTGTGTGTGTGTGTGTGTGTGTGTGTGTGTGTGTAATATACACATGCATACACATATACACAGACACACAGACACATGTACATATCACACACATACACATGTATACACAGATATGCACACACATAGCACAGAACTGTAACCTCAACACTTAGAAGACTGATACAGGAGAATTGCCATGAGTTTTAGGGTCATCCCTTGGGCTACATCATGAGTTCCAAGTCAGCCTAGGCTAGAGTAAGACCCTATTCAGTGACAAGAAGAAATTCCGAATAAACCAACCAGTAGATAATGAGCACTGGTCCAGCCTGGGCTCCTATCTTCAGACCTGTTTCAGAAAAGAAAACAAGGGGTCCATGAATAAGCCTGGTGACCTGAGTTCAACCCCTGAGCCCCACATTGGGACAAGAGAATTGCCTCTTAGAAGTTGTCCTTTGGCTAAATGTGTGCTGTGGCTCAAGCACTCTAACACATGCACATATACATACACACAGATATACATACATACACACATATGTATGCATACATGCAGATGCATACATATATACACTCATACACATATGTAGACATGTATACATATACACATACATACACATATACAGAGACACACATACATACACGCATGCACACACATACATATGCACAGGCACACACATACATGCACACATCTACATACTACATACAAACACATGCACATACCATACACATATACATTCAAACATACACACTCCGTACACACATATACATACATACATGCACATACCATACAGATATACACACACATGTACACAGACACATGCGCACATGTGCACATATATACACATACCACACACATACACAGCACACAAGCACCCTCACACATCACATAACCACACACATACACAACACACAAGCACTCATATCACACAACCACACACA
>JABTXL010007333.1:11740228-11758941 GCA_025134845.1 Neodon shergylaensis
AACACACAAGCACTCATATCACACAACCACACACATATATACACATATACAACACACACAATGACTATAATACAATTTTTTAAAAATTAACAGAAATCAAAACTCAACCAGAAAACTGAAATAGGCACAGGCTCCTTTATCAGCCTTGCTTTTCTTCTCTACTCTGTCCTTGCAGCTGCTTCTGTGGAGTGTTTCTAAGATGCTGTTACATTCTTGCTCCAAACCCTGGTTGGCTCCCTGCTGTCTCCTGCGGTAAATTTCCTTTCAGGCTGGCACTCACAGGCATTAGTGGCCTGGCACCTTAGCTGTATTAGTGAGGGGTCTTATTTGTTTATGTAAACTAACTTTGCTTCTTTAAAAAAGGAAATCTTATTAGGCGAGAAGAGTCTCCCTGCTGCTGCGGGGGTGGAGGAAGGGACCCTGGAAGGCTGTAGAAGCTTCCTGCCACCCCCTCTGCCTCCTTGCTTCCCTCCCCTCTGCAGACTTCTTGGCTCCCGGGGAGACAGGGTTTGTATAAGGAAATGAAGACGCAGGCGCCCAAGAGATGCGATAACCTCTGGACCAACAAACTTGGTCTGAGAAAGTTCTGCTATTTTTTTTTTTTTTTTTTTTAGACAGGGTTTCTTCAGGCAACAGCCCTGGCTGTCCTGGAACTCAACTCTGTAGATCAGGCTGATCTTGAACTCTCAGAGATCCACCTGCTTCTGCCTCCTCCTTTAATCCTTTGCTGGGATTAAAGGCATGTGCCACCATGCCCACCAAATTCTACTAATTCTGTGTTCATGTCCTTGTTATTTAAATTTCCCCTTAATTAGCAAATAAAAATTTTTTTTTTTGCTGGGATATGGAACATACATTTAATCCCAGCACCTGGGAGGCAGAGACAGGCCGATCTCTGTGAATTTGAGGCCAGTCTGGCCAGCATAGTGATTTCTAGGCTACAGAGTGAGACCGTCTCAAATATCAAAAAATAAATATATAAAACAAATTATGTCCATGAAACTATAACGTTATGATTTATTCAGAATTTCTAGAGGACTGGAGAGATGGCTCAGTGATTAAGAGCACTGGCTGTTCTTCCTGCATTCATGTTCAGTGGCCCATAACCTCCTGGAACCCCAGTTCCTGGGGACCAGGTCCCCACTCTGTACTTTCTGCAGGTATCTACACACATGTGTACATAAATACTATTTTTAAAAAAGCTTTTTAAAAAGAGAAATAAGAATTAATGGAGCCACGCATAGTGGCACATGCCTTTAATCCTAGCAGTTGGGAGGCAGAGGCAGAGGGATCTCTGTGAGTTTGAGGACAACCTGGTCTATAGAGTGAATTTCAAGGCAGCCAGAGCTACATTAAAAAAAAAAAAAACTGTTTCAATAAAACAAAACAAAATGTAATAATTTGGGCCTGGAGATGCACTCAGCTGACTGATGCTTACCAAGCGTGTGGAAGCCTTAGATTTGACCGTCAGCACCTCATCAGCTATGGTGGTATACACCCATAATCTCAGTACTGGGGGGTAGAGAAAGAAGGAACAGAAATTTAAGGTCATTCTTGGCCATACAACCAGCTTTAAGCCAGTCTGGGCTACAGTAGGTCCTGTCCCAGCACGGGCATGTAGAACTGAAGTCCTGGCTAATCAGAGGCTAAGACAAGGGACTGCAATGTCAGGGCTACAGAATGAGTTCAAGGCCAGCCTGGGCAGCTAGCCGTGACTCTGTCTTGAAACAAAAATAAATAAATAAATTACAAACAACAACAAAAATGAACTAGGGCTATAGCTCAAAATGGTAAGGGGTACTTGATCAAGGGACCAGGTTCAATTCCCATTACTGACAACAACAATAAAAAAGGCAGAATTTCAAGCCAGGCATGGTGGCTTACTTATGTAATACCCCACGCTTAAGAGGTTGAAGCAGGCCAGGCGGTGGTGGCGCACGCCTTTAATCCCAGCACACAGGAGGCAGAGGAAGGTGGATCTCTGTGAGTTTGAGGCCAGCCTGGTCTACAGAGCGAGTTCCAGGACAGCCAGAGATCCACAGAGAAACCCTGTTTCAAAAACAAACAAAAAAAGAGGTTGAAGTAGGAGATTTGTGCCCTGTAAAACAGGGTGGGATGTGGAAGGCTTTTTATGCATACTATGAAAGAAAGGGTACAAGTGGGAGTTAATTTACAAAAATATATTACATGAAAGCATCGGGCAGTCAGCCAGTACTGGAACTCAGGCCTATAATACCAGCTGCTTGGGACTCTGAGATATGAGGATCACAGGTAGGTCAGCCTGGGCTACAGAAGAGTTCAAGGCCAGCCTGGGCACAAATAAAAAGAGGGGACCTGGAGAGATGGCTCAATAGTTAAGAATATTTTCCAGGGTTCTGTCCCCAGCACTCAACATAGTGGCTTATTGTTGGTTGTTTTTTTTACTCTTTAGCTCTTTTAATTCTTTGGGGAGGGGGCTAGACCACCCAGCTCCTAAATAAATATACATGGAGATTTATTATTACTTATAAAAGCCTATCCTTGGCTTGACTTTTTTTTTTTTTTTTGCCAGCTTTTCTTAAACTATCTGGGCTTTTTCCTTTCTCATTTCTGGTTTTTTTTTTCTTTTTTTCTTTCTTTTTTTTTTTTTTTTCCAAGACAAGGTTTCTCTGTAGCTTTGGTGCTCCCTTTCTCATTTCTGCATTTCCTTTCTTTCCTTCCTATTCCGTGTCTGGCTGTGTGACTAGGTGACCGGCCCCTTTTTTCTTGCTCTTGCATCATTTTCTCCCCAGATTTCTCCTATTTATTCTCTGCCTGCCAGCCCCGCCTATCCTTTTTCCTGCCCAGCTATTGGTTGTTCAGCTCTTTATTAGACCAATCAGGTGTTTCAGACAGGCGAAGTAACACAGCTTCACAGAGTTAAACAAATGCCACATAAAAGGATGCAACACATCTTTGCATCATTAAACATATGTTCTACAACATGCACGAATGTAACTCATCTTAAACTAGTATTCTACAACAGTGACTCACAACTAACTGTGGTTTTAGTTCCAGGAGATTGGATGTTCTCTTGTGATCTCTGCAAGCACCAGGCGTGCATGTGTTGCACATACATACATGCAGGTAAAACACTCATATACATAAAAATACTTCTGCTGTTGTTTCTGACACAGGGTTTCTCTGTGCAGCCCTGGCTGTCCTGGAACTCACTCTGTCACCTGCCTTTGCCTCCTGAGTGCTGGGATTAAAGGTCTGTGCTACCACTGCCCTGCAAAATACTTTTAAAAAAGTAAAAGGGGGGCTAGAGATGTAGCTTGGTGGTAGAGCATTTGTTCAACATAAGGGAAGTCCTGGGTTCTGTTCCAAAAGTACCATATAAAGAAGGGAGGGGAGGAGAGAAGGAAGGAAGGAAAAGAAAGAAAGGGCAGAGGGAGAGCGCCCAGAGAGATTGCCCCACTGAGAGGGAGCCCAAGTTCTTTTACAGCAGTTAAGGGGAAATTACTTGGTCTTAGCTGCTGAGCCTTCCTTGTGGGGTCCAGATGTGGGTGGACATCTTATTATCTATTGAGTGTGAAGTGTTACGGGGTGAGTTGTTTCGAAACTTATCAGTTGTGTAAGGCTCTGTGAATCATTGGGAGTTAAGATCAAGATGTGTCTGTAAGACATCATGGATTATTAGGGCTCCAAATGGTATGACCCAGTTGGATGTGTGTGTGTGTGTGTGTGTGTGTGTGTGGTGTCTGTGTGTGTAGAAAGGTTTTCCTATAGTAGCCAAGAGTGTCCTTGGGTGTGGAAATGCGAAGGTCAGGAGTTTGCCCTAGGCGAGATAGCAAGTTCAAGGCCAGTTTTCCTTACTAGGGAGCTTATCTTAAAAAAGGAGAAGGAGGAGGAGAAGGAGAGAGAAACAAGAAAGAGAGAAAGAGAGAGAGAAAGAAAGACCAAACTTGCTATGTAGCCAAGAATTGCTTTGAACTCCTGGTCCTCTTGCCTCCAGACCTTCCAAGAGCTGGAATGATACATGCACGCTACCACATCTGACTCGCGACCTGATTGTTAAAATATGAGAATTTTACTTTTATTTTTGGCCTCTTGTCTCTACAGACTGCTAAGAGTTCCAGACCGGCATGAACTGCGTATTAAGTAGCTGTGGGTGCAGCTCCGAGGTAGAGTGCCTGCTTCCCTTACTTCGGCCCCTGCATTTAATTCCCAGCAGCAAATAAACAGTTTCACCCGCGCTTGCCTAGCATCCCTTGTCTGGTTAGTGTTGTGTTCATTTCGTTTCTCACCTAACCCTTCAGAGGCCTAAGAGGATTGCCAACTATTGAGAGTTAAAATAAAATAAAGGAAGCTGGATGTGGCGCCATAGATCCTTGATTCTATCAATCGGGAGGCAGAGGCAGGTGGATCTCTGTGAGACTGAGGCCAACTTGGTTTGAAAAATAAGTAAGATGTTAAAAAAAAAAGACAGTACAAACACTGCCACTAATAACAAAAGAACCCCCTACTTTCCAGCAAAAGAAAGACAAACTCCTAATTCTTGAATTCTTGGTAGTCTTCCAGGCTTGAAAAACTACATTTCTCATGTGTTGGGCCCATAAGTAACTACATCTATTAGGAACTCCCAAATCCTCACCTCTTTTCCTCCTGATAAGAGTTGTATGGGTTTTAGACTCATTGGCTCAGGCCTGTAATCTGAGTTATTCAGGAGGGTGAGGCAGGAGGATTGGAAGGTCAAGATCTGATTAGGGGGAGGGGGGCTAGAGAGATGATGGGTCAGTGGTTAAGACCACTAGGTCCTGAGTTCAATTCCCAGCCACCACATGGTAGCTCACAACTGTCTGTAATGAGATCTGGTGCTCTCTTCTACCTCCAGGCAGAACTCTATACATAACAAATAGATCTTTAAAGAGAGAGAGAGAGAGAGATAAATCTTACTGGGTCACCTTACACCTTCATGCTAACCTGGGCAACTTTGTAAGACTCTGTCTCAACATAAAAAGTAAAAGACGCCTACAGATGCAGCTCAGTGTCAGAGAGAACATTTGCTTAGCATGCTGGAAAATCTGGATTCAGTCAGCAGTAGTGTTTAGACAAAAGCAAAACGGGCTTGAAAGATGACTCGGTGGCTAAGAGGACACTAATTTTCTGGGGGACTTGAGTTTGGCTCCCAGTACCCACTTGGACACTTCACAACTACTTGCAATTCTAGCTCCAGGGGATCCAGCAACCTCTTCTAACCTTTGTGGGCACCTGCATATCTCTGTGTATGTGTGTGTGTGTGTGTGTGTGTGTGTGTGTGTGTGTGTGTGTGTGTCTGTTGTAGTCTCTCTCTCACACACAGATACAAATAAAATAAATGAAACAATCACAAATAATCTCATATATTGCTAAGGAATACTCTTTGTACACTGGGAAGATATATCTTTGCTAAAGTACCTTCAGATTGGGTCAATAAGAAACTAAATGGCCAATAGCTAGGCGGGAGGTATAGGTGGTACTTCCAGGCACAATGAGAACTCTGGGAAGAAGAGGCAAAGAAGCCAGCATGATGTGGAATGAGTTGGACACACCACGCAGAATTGGATAGAGGTAAAAGCCACATGATAGAGCGAAGATTAATAAAAGTGTGAGTTAATTTAAGTTATGAGAGCTATTTGAAAACAAACCTAAGCTAAAGGTCAAGCTTTCAAGTCTCCATGTCATTATTTGGGAGCTGGCTGGCAGAATAAAGAAAGACTTATTACAATATATGACTCACCAGGATCTGGTAAACTCATCTTTCAGGACACATACAGCTGTGATTTTTTTAAAGATACATTTCATTTTAAGTTATGTACATGTTATGTAAGTTATGTATATGTTAGTTATGCATATGATAGGAGGTGATATGTGCACGTGAGTACAGACCCCTCAGAGGCATCAAATTCCCCTGCAGGTGAAGTTCTGGAGGGTTGTGAGCCACCATGTGGGTTCTGGGAACCCACGTTGGGCCTTCTCTCCAACCCCAACAGCTGAGACTTCTGAAGTACTGCTTACTCTTGGTGGTGACTAAGAGGGCTGTGAAGGTAATAATTCTGCCCTCCTCATAAAGAGGTTCCCCAAAAGAGAAAATGGAACTTAGGCAATGAGTTATAATTTACTTTCGTTTTTCTGCAATCAATCTTTCTTTGATCCTTTAAACAAAAGAAGAAAAAAAAACCAACCAGGATTTTACTATGTAACTCTGGATAGTCTGGAACGCGGTATGCAGACCAGGCTAACCCTGAACTAACCAATTGCCTCTGCCTCCAGTGGTGTGGGATTAAGGGCATGAATCATACCTGGATTGGAATTTTTTTTTAAACTAAATTGTATTTGGAGTGCTAAGGATTGAACCTGAAGATTTGCACATGCTAGGTAACTGTCCTATACCTCAGCCTCTTCAGAAATATTTTTGCTATTTTTGTTCGCTTATGGGGTAGGAGATGGCACATAGGGCCTTATGTGCACACCAGATGGGCTCTACTGCTGAGACACAACCCCTACCTGCCTTCTGTTGAATGTAAAGTAAGTCTTGGGAGGCTGGGGATATAGCTCAGTTGTGGAGGGTTGAGTTTGATTAAGACTGCATGAAGCTAGGTATGAAGGAGCAAGTTTATAATCCCACTACTTGAGATGTTGAATCAAAAAAAAAAAATCAACAAGTTCAAAGTCATTCTCGGCCACATATCATGTTCAAGGCTTCATGAGACCTTGTCTCAAGAACAAAACAAAACTAAAACTGTTTCCCACTCTAGAGGCAGCAGAACCTGAGAGAATGGGAGCCAGTAAATGAAGCGAACTAAAGCCTCATGCGATAGTCATTTTTATTCAGAGCATCAGACAACTTATACTCTGAGGGTTGAAAAGAGTCACATGAATAGAGTGGCCAATCCCAAGGACAAGCCAAATGTGGCAAACACATGTTTTTCCACAGAGACACATAAATAACAATAATAATAATCAGAAGTAAACTCTCTCCTCTCTGCTCCACCCGGGAGGGGCACGAAAGCACAATCCAAGAACAATTCTGTGTCCTGAAGAAACGGGTCACAAGCGTCTTCCTTGTCTTGGTTTCTTGGAGTTTTCTCACAAGCACTCAGAAATCTCCCCGCGTGGTTCCATTCTTGGGACGATGTTCCAACACCAAAGCTACCAAATTTGGGGCGGGGGGGGAGAGAAAAAGTGCCTTTCATTTTTTGTTGCTGTGATAAAATACTGTAACAAAAGCAACCCAAGAGAGAAAGGTTTACTTCAGCTAGCTGACCCATCAACACAGAGACTCCAAGGCAGTGGGAGCTCAAGGCAGCTGGTTATACTGGTTAGACGGAAGTAGGTGGTGGTGACTGTTTCTCTCCAGCTAGCCTTTCCTCTTCTGTTTACTTCAGGACCCAAACCCAGGGAATGGTACTGCTTTCCCTCCGTGTCTCTTCCCACATCTCTGAACCTACCCAACAACACTCAGGTATGTTCTGAACCTAACGAATCCTCACGAGTGTGCCTGGAGGCTTGTCTCCTAGGTGACCCCAGATCCTGTCAAGCTGACAACACTAATTATAGCTTGCATGAAGCTCTGGGTTTGAGCCCCAACACTGCATAAACATGTTTGTCATTCCAGCATTGGGAAGGTGAAGGCAGGAGGCTGAGCAATTTCAGGCCAGCTCTGGTCACATAGCAAGGTGTGACCACACAGTCTAACTTCAGCTACCTGTCTTAAACAAAAATAGATTTGGCAGGTAAAGGGACTTGCTGCACAAGCATATCAACCAGAGTTTAATCCCTTGGACTTAAGTGAGGTGATAAAGAGAGAAATCTGTTGTCCCTCGTTATGGTTTTGGTCCCTTTAAGAGACAAGCCACGCCCACTCCCTCCCCCATCCGCTGAGGCAGGCTGATTTTCAGCTTCTGGCCGGAGCTCACTCTCTTTTCCATCTTCCTCTCGGAGAGGCAGCTTCGCTTCTGCCTCTCTCCCCACTTCTCTGCTTCCCCCCCTTTTCTGTCTCTTTCTCTTCTCTTCTCTCTCTCTCTCTCTCTCTCTCTCTCTCTCTCTCTCTCTCTCTCTCCCCCCCTTCACCCTTCCTCTTCCATAACCCCCTGAATAAACATTCAACCTCACCCTGCATGTCGTTTCTATTCATGTTCCTGTCTTCTGCCCGCCCACCATGTGTCTCCCTGTCTGGGACCAGCCACTGCTCAGGGACCAGCAGCCGTCTCTGCCTGGGGCCCACTGCCTGCTGCCACATGGCCCGCCACCACTGCTCTGAGACCAGCAGCCTTCTCTGCCTGGGACTGGCTGCTCCCAGAGCCCGCTGCCTGCCGCCACATGGCCCGCTCCCACCATTTGGGACCTACAGCATTTCTGCTGCCTACTGCCGCAGGGATCTTGCAGCATTTTTTTAAAAAAGAACAACACCTCTGACCTTTGCAAATGTGCTTTGGCATTTGCTCAATAATAATAATAATAATAATAAAATCTACTTTTACACTTCTCACTTCAATACAATCTGGTCAGGTTGGTTCTTCATTTCTTTCTTTCTCTCTTTTTTTTTCCCTTTTTGGTTTTTCGAGACAGTGTTTCTCTGTAGCTTTGGAGCCTGTCCTGGAACTAGCTCTTGTAGACCAGGCTGGTCTCGAACTCACAAAGATCTGCCTGCCTCTGCCTCCCCAGTGCTGGGATTAAAGGCGTGCACCACCACCGCCTGGTTTGGTTTTTCACTTCTTTTATGTTCTTTAGCATTAGGTCTAAATTCCTTTGCTGCCCGAAATGGTAGTGTAGTCCTATAATCCCAACACTAGGAAGCAGAAACATGAGGATTGCTGTGAGTTCCAGGATAGCCAGCACTACCTAGAGAAACCCTGTCTCAAGAAGCAAATTCAAAAAATCAAACAAACAAAAAAGCCTTCATCATCTGGATCTAGGAAGTCCCACTGTCTGCTCCCCCACACCCTCACACAGTGCAGAAGGTCACCTTTAGCCAAGGCCTCTCTGCCTCGCCCTGGGCACACAACACACCCACCTGACTGCTCTGGCTGAAAGGCTGTGACCCTTATCTTCCTGGATTATAAGCAGTCCTGCTTCTTTCCTGCTTCTTCCTCAGATAACAGGTTCCCCCAGTGCTGGAACTGTGTTTCATTTATCACTGTAACCCAGACTGAGACACTAAACAAAGACTCTCCATAAACGTTGAACTGAATTGAACTTACACACTTGTATTTTCTGCAATTATTTCCTAAGTTCTTATAAAAGTTAATTTGGAAAATGTCAACCTGTCTCAGCTGTCCTCCGAGGAGAGGAGGAAAAGGGCATTTGTGCTCCCGGGAATGAGAAAAAGCACATCTTTAGGGGCTAGGGACAAAGGCTGCTGTGGAAATACAAGCACGAGGTCACACAGGGAGTGGGGAGAAGGGCGACAGGGAAAAGGAGATTAAATGACGGTTGGTCAGCCAGGGGGATTGGCGCAAGCCAGTAACCCCTGCATGAAGAGGTGGAGACGGGAGGATAAGAAATGCAGGGCCAAACTTGTAGATATAAAATCCTAACTAGAATAAAAAGAAAAATGACACCTGATCGGTGAGATGGCTCAGTGAGTAGAGGTGCTTGCTACCAAGTTTGATCACCTGAGTTCAATCCCTGGCACCCACATTGTGGAAAGAAAGAATCAACTCCCTCAAGTTATCTTCTGACCTTCATGCTGGGTCATGGCACAGACACACATACATAGACACAAAGAACAAATAAATTAGTGGGTTTTCTTTTTAACTGGGGGAAAAGGTAGCGGGTCATTGGAAGATTTTGTAATTCCTCAAATCTAGAGAAATTTGGTTTTGTTGTTTTTTAATTAGAGGACCTGGCTCCATACATCTCTGTCTGTGATGAAGGTGGAGGTCAGCTTTCTGGCTGGGACTTGTGTCTGTTGGAACCGGGAGAGTCAACACAAGACGGTTGGTGAATGCTTGCCCGTTACCCCGTGACTTTCAAAGAAAGAAGTGCTATTACACGGGAGATGGACAAACACCGAGAACATCCTTTTGGGGCGTGACACAGGGTGAGGTTGAGACAGGGTCTCCTGTAGCCCAGGCTAGCCTGATGGTTGGTTTCGACTCTCCACTTGACACAATGTAGGATCACGTGGGGCAAGCGTCTCAATGAGGGATTGTCTAATCAGGTTGTCCTGTGGGCCTGGCTATGGAGGATTATGTTGATTACATTCATTGAGATGGGAAAACTCACCTACTGTGGGTGGCACCATTAGGTAGGAGTTTCTGGGCTCCATAAGACTAAAAGTAGAGCACCAGGGCTGAGCATTGGCAACACGTATGCATTCATTCTGTCTGCCCTTGACGATGGGTATAATGTGACCAGTTGCTCTAGTTCCTGCCATTTTGGTTTTTCGAGACAGGGTTTCTCTGTGGTTTTGGAGCCTGTCCTGGAACTAGCTCTTGTAGACCAGGCTGGTCTCGAACTCACAGAGATCCGCCTGCCTCTGCCTCCCAAGTGCTGGGATTAAAGGCGTGCGCCACCACCACCCGGCTTAGTTCCTGCCATTTTGATTGCCATTGAAACCCAAGTAATAGCCAAGGGTGGCCTTGAAACCATCTATTCCTTTCTTTCTATTTGTTATTATTATCATCAACATCATCGTCATCATTATTATCAACACAGATTCTCTCTATGTAGCTCTGAACTCACAGAGCTGACCTGATTCTGCCTCCCAATGGCTGGAATTATGGGGGTGCCCCGCCATTGCCCTGCTCAGAGTATCTCTCAGACAGGGAGGTGGAGCTCACTGGGCAAGGAGAGCCCAGCCAGAGTAATGTCTTCAGCTGGGCTTTGTTCTAGTGTCTCCCAGTCTCATCCTCAATCCTTCCCTCTGCCTGCTACAAGCCCGTGGTTCTGCTCTGAAGAGCCGTTGGCCAGGGCCCCCAGCCTTCCTCTCCACTCTGGATGGTGTGTACCAGGTCATTTGTGGCGCTGTCCGCCTTACTGAAGAAAAATGGATTTTTGCCTCAATTCCTGATTCCTGTTTAAATATTTAGTTTACTCAGCCCAGGCCCAAGTGCCTTTCCATTTCCCTGGGTGCCTGGGCGTCATGCTGACACAGGAGTCATAAATAATACATCTGATCCCAGCAACGTGCCTCTGGCTGGTGGGGGGAACCTCCAGTCCTCAAGCCTCTAGGCCTGGCCTGGCCTGCAGATGCTTCTGGAAGCTGTGGCATAATGGATAATCTCAGAAGGGTCGGGAACTCAAGGCTGCTGCTGGAAAGAGTCACCGTGACTCCAGCCCAATTTGGAGGGGCCTTCGTGGGAGTGAGGGCAAGTTGTGTGGTATTGATAGATGTAGATGCAAATACCATAGGTATGGAATGTTCTAACCTGGAGGGAGCTTTGAGCGTCACTTAGGTTACCAAGGGTCCCAACTTGGGTTCTTGTGAATGCCAGGGCCCGGGGAGAGAACATCAGATTGGCTGGGGGGCAGCCAAGTTTAAGGGTAAAGGAAACCATGAAATGCTGCAATTTCCTCCCCATTTTCAAAACTCTCATTTCTAACATGTGCTCCACCCTTCATTGTAAGGACATGGGTGAGGTTTCAACGAGTTGCCTGTCTCCTCCTGCAGAAAGGAACCAATGATGGGATTTGGTTGGACAGGTTCTAAGTCTCCTTAGCCAAAGCCTCAGAAAGGTCAAACTGCCTCCAGGTGCCCTCTCTGAGGCGCCTGAGCGCTGATCTGGGCAATTAAACACAAAGTGCTGTGTCCTCTGCCACTAATGACACGCTCTTGGCCGGGCTATGTAATAACAGTGTCTCGGAGGCAGCTCTGTAATACACTTTCCCCCAAAACTTTGCAGAGATAAAAGGAGACAAAAACAATGATTTATTTATCCAAAAGTTCAAAGTTTAGCTTCGAGCTCTCCAGCATTTTTAGTTCTTTTTGAAACCAAGAGAACAAATGAACTGCCCTCGCTCTCTAGAAAAAGCAGCCTTAGAAACCACCGGCTAAAGATGAAAGGAGCAGATGAAAGGACAAACTCCAGTCTCTGTCCCTCGATTTGACCGAAGGTGGGGCGGGTTAGTGAGTCTTCCTTCCTGTCCATGGCTAAAACCCTACCAATTTATTTCCAGCTTCCCAGGACTAGAGTTAAAAACACAAGATGGGCCAGGGAGTTGGGAAAGGTGGCAGATGTCTGTAAGAACCAATACAAGGCTGGCTCGGGTGTGCTTGAGACCAGGTTAGACAATTTAGTAAGGGCTTTTTGTTGTTATTGCTGTTTGTTTGTTGAGACAAGGTCTCACTATGTTAACTCTGGCTGACCTAGAACTTGAAGTGTAGAGCAGGTTGATCTCAGACTCATAGAGAATCACCCAAATGACTCCGGGACTAAGGTCATTCCACACCACGCCTAGTTCATGAGGCTCTGTTTTAAATTAAAATTTAAAAAAGAAAGAAAGAGGGCTAGGGGTGTAACTCAGTGTTTGAATGCCGGCCTATGATACATGAAGGTGGGCTTGATCCATATCTCTGCCCTCCTCCAAAGTGTGTGTGCGTACATCTATATGCATATATTTAAGGAGGCTGACGTATACACATGCACACACACACACACACACACACACGTGTATTCATTGTCATTGACAGCTGCCATGCTACTCCAAACCTTCATCAGCTCTTTCCTTGGACTAAATCAGTCTCTTTTCTAATTTCCCTGTCTCCATTCCCCCACTGTATGCCTTCTGCAGAGCTGCCCGTGTGATGCTTTAAAACAGAAATCATTATCTGGAGAGATAATCCAGCCGTGTGCTCACTGTTCTTGTAAGGGATCAAGGTTCCCAGCACCCACCCAGGCAGTTCACACTGTAACTCCAGTTCCAGGAGATTCCCCTCCTTCTTCTGGCCTCGCTGGGCACCTGTACACATGCGGTGCAATCAGCTCCCGAAGGCACAGGCACAGATACATACAGGAAAAGTAAAATTACAAGCAGAAGTCAAGGGCAGCTGAGATGGAGCAACGGGTACAGGCGTTTGTTGCCAAGCCTGAGGCCTGAGCTCAGTCCCTGGCTCACGGTGGAAGGAGGAGATAACTCCCGGGAACTGTCCCCTGATTTCAACGTGTGTACCAAAGGGCACACACCACACTCACAAGTAAATAAATGCGACCTTAAGAATTAGAAAAAAAAATCATAAATCAAACTAGGTATGGCGGAGCACAGCTGTAATGCCAATGACTGGAAGGGTGAGGATGTGGGTTTGAGTTTGAGGGTCGGCTGAGTAGACTGTTTTAAAAAAAATCGCAGGGCCTGTGGAGTTTAGGCTCAGAATTTAAGAGGGCTCGCTGTCCTTCCAGAGAGCTGAGTTCACGTCCCAACTCCCCTGTCAGATGGCCTGTAATCTGTCTCCAGAAGATCTGATGCCCTCTTTTGGTTCCCACTGGCACCCATGCACACATGGTACCCATCCACCACATACATGCACACCAATAGCTTTTAAAAAGTCACCTAAGTGAGATCACCATCAGCCCATGTTTCGACTTTCTAACTGCTGTGTGTGGTGGCGCACGCCTTTAATCCCAGCAGGCAGAGGCAGGAGGATCTCTCCAAGTTTTAGGTCAGCCTGCCGGGGCTGCATAGTGAAACCCTGTCTCAAAAGTAAAAATAACAACAACAACAAAAAATCCTTTAACCACAACCTATTGTACTTAGAATAAAATCCAAACCCTTTTCAGAAGCCACCAGGCTGTGTGTGACCCAAACCCTCGTCACCTCTCTCACCTTACTTCCTACCTACTTACTGCACAGCATCAAGAGGGCTAGCAGCTTCTAGCTGCAGGGGATTTGCAAGTGTGTTTCTTTCTGCATCGATGTTGTGCCCCAGATGTCCCAGGGCTCTAGCCTCTCAATGAGGTCTCTGTTTATTTCTTATGTGTTCCAGAAGCTTTTCCTGACCACATCAACATTTTGTTGTTGTTATTGTTGTTCTCTGGTCCTGATTTTAATCTCTAGCATTTATCACTCTCTACTATCATGTATATTTACCTATTTGTATATTTATTGTCTGCTTTCCTCACTAAAATATAAACTCAGAAGAGAGGTACTTGGTGCAGCTTGGTCTCTGATGTATCTGCAATGCCTTTCTCTGTGCTCAGTGTGTGTTTGTTGGTGTTGGGTGAATGAAAAGGGCTTTTTTCTTTTCTTTTCTTTTTTTTGGGCGAAGTGGTGCGCACCAGTAATCCGAGCACTTAGGAGGGAGCTAGCAGCCCAGTTTACAGAGCAAGTTATGGGGCCATTTAGGATCTCAAAAACTAAACACTTAGAGCCTTGGGGAGATGGCTCAGGTGGTAAAGTGCTTGCTACACAAGCATGAAGACCGGAGTTGGGATACCCAGAGCCCACATAAAAGCTGGGTACATTGGTCCTGTTTCAGTAGCCCCAATTCAAGGCAAGGGAAAGGAAAGGGTTGTCAGAATCAGACAGATCCCCAGAGCTTGCTGACGAGCCATCTGAGTCCGTGAGCTCCGGATTCAGTGAGCAATCCTATCTCAAAGGCGGAATGTGACTGAGGACGACCTTAACCACCGGCTTCCACAAGTACTCATGCACCCAAATGCATGTGCGTGTGTGTATAACACACACACACACTCATCCCTAAAACAAACAAGGGACATTTTTGTAAACAGGAGGGAGACTGATAGTCTCGCTAGTGCTCACCTGCACCATGAGAACATGGACTGATGTCTGAGGTGCTGGAGGGCTGCCCAACAAAGAAACTCCACTGGGGCATTAACTGGGACATCACTATATTGGTACTGCACTGGTGTTCATGGGGACATGTGACACTCCAGAGAAAGTGTCTGACTGCTCCGACTGCTCCCTCTGGTTCTTAATAGACATGTGTAAAACCCAGGTTTTCTTTCTCTTTCTTTTCCTTGTCTTTTTCTTTTCTTTTTTGGTGTTTGTGAAAGGATAAATAAAAAGATAAATAAAAAGAAGCGTAATAGTGGGTACCTTTTTGCCGGCCCTGCCAAGGTATGCCACTAAGCAAACATGTCATGTGCAGCAGAGTTAGTGCAAGAGGTTTATCGGTGGAGACTTGAGAGAGGCAGACAGACAAGAGGAAGAAGAGAAGCAAGAGAGGAAAGAAGAGACAAAGAGGAGAAAGAGGCAAGAGAGATGAGAGACCAGAGAGTGAGCTTTGCCTGGCAGGCATGTTTAAAGGCTGGACAGTCGCACGGCTGACCTGAAAAGGCGCCTGGAGACAGGTGATGACGTAAGTGCTTCCACGGCAGAGGCGGGCTGCTGTGGTGGGGGTGGGGCAGACAGTAACATTAATGTTAGCATTAAGGCATTCACACTGGCCTGCTCTCTAGCACCTAGTAGGACACACCATCAGCAGCAGCCAAGCTGTGACACCATAGCCACTGAGTAGACCGTTCTCCCTACGCACATAGGTTATATCCTCTTATAAAAGGCAGACCCTTCTCACCCCTCCTTCTCTTTCTTTCTGCCCTCACTCAGAGGTCACCTCTGCAACTACCCCTAATAAACCTCCCATGTGAGCTCTGTTACGTGAGGTGACTTTGTGGTGTCCCTTGGCTTCAACCTACCAAGGTCATCTTCTGCCATCAAACTATTACAACTTGTTTTGTTTTGTTTTTTTTTTTTTTCTTCTTCTTTTCTTTCTTTCTACAGGTGGCCCCAAGGGAGAACCTGGAGGCCCCAAATGCGACCCTGTCTTTCCTGGAACTCCAGTCTGGACTTGAACTTACATAGTAGGCCCCTTTGCTTTCTTCCTGAGTGCTGGGACTAAAGGTGTGTGCTGCCACACCCGGTGAACCCGGGTTTTCTTTGCCTTTATCACTAAGCTTCCTGGGACAGGTAGGAGAGACACTAAGAAAGATAAACTGGGCTGTTTCTATGAAGCTGTCGGGCCGCTTTGTGTGTATTTCTCTATGATTTGCTTATTCTGTTCAATTTTTTGTTGTTTGTGTTTGGAGAGAGTGTTTCCTGTAGCCTAGGCTTGCCTCAAACTCTCAGTGTGGCCAAGGCTAACCCTGAACTCCAGATTCTTATGCCTCTTACTCCTGTATGGTACAGTTAATAGGATGGGCTATCATGTCCCCCAGCCTGGCTTTTTCTAATTCTTTTTGTGGTGCTGAAGAAAGAACCCAGGGCCTCAAACACGGCAGCCAAATGCTGTACCTCCAGCTTCCGCCATTGGATTTTTGTGTTCTTTGTCTCTCTTCTCTGTAGGCCCAGTCCACCCTCTCCCCTAAGAGGGCCTTCTCTTCAATGTTATCTCTTAATCTAAACCTTGACATTTGTCTTTGGATTTTAGGCTTACTCTAATCCAAGATGATCTTATTTTGATATCTTCAACTTAATTACACCTATAAACAGTCTTTTTCCAAATAAGGCCAGATTCATAGATTCCAGGTAGACATCCTTTGCGTTCTCCCTCCTTTGATGAGATGGGAGTCCTTCAACCCACTATACCATCTGAGAAAGGGAAGGTGGACAGGGTGGGGTGGGGGAATCAGACTGGATTGTTCCTCTTCCTTTTCTGTTCTTTTCCAGACTTGAGGGTCGAGGCAGGACTCTATTAGACCATGTTTTATGTATTTGCATCCGGCCATAGTCAGAGGGGCAGCCCTGGACACTCTACCCTGAGCAGCGACTTGTGTGACTGCTCACGCCCGACTTGTTTGCACATTTGGACCTGACTTCCGTGGGCAGAGCCCAACTTGTTAAACCTGTTTCTGCTCTTGGGAGCTACTCCATCCCCTGCAGCCAGGGTTTGGCTTACTTCTGAGACCAGACAGGCTAGGTTGTGGGCTAATGGTGACGAGGGAGACAGAGTACAGCTCTGATCTTTCTCCTACACTTCAGGCCAGTTCACCGAATTCTTCGAAGAGGAATTCTCTACCCAGATACTTCCAAAGGCACCTGGAACCAACCTGTCCATCACTAAACTGTGTCTTGCCTCAGCTCCTGTGTCCTATACTCGGGGACCTCCGCCTGTCTCCAACCAGTTGCGTATAAACCTTCTGGCTTTATTTTCATTCCACATCTCCCGAAAGCCTCCAGATCTTACTATTCCTCCTCTACGAACGACAAACCTGTCAACTTCTCTCTCAGCCATTGCCTCTGGTCTAGGCTGGACTAGCTCCCCTAACCCACCTCATGCCTTCATTCTTGTCCTGGACCCTGCCTCTACGTGAGTAACTCTTGGTAGGACAGCCTGATCCTACTCCCCATCCCGCCTTTTTTTTTAAAAGACATATTCTCTCTGTATATTCTGGTTATCTTGGAGCTCTCTATGTAGACCATGTTGGTCTCAAACTCAGAAATATTCCTGCCTCTGCTTTCTGAGTGCTGGGATTAGATGTGTATGCTACCACACCAGACTCTGATTCATTATTGCAAACATCCTTACTACATCTCCCATTGCCCCGCCCTGAATTTTTTTCTCCTGACCCAACACCCTACATGGCAAATCTTTTCTCATTCAAATCCACAACAGGCTGAAAAGGGGGAACACCAGATTCAATTAGCACTAATCAATCACCTGGGCCCTCATCTCAGTCCCCACTGTAACTTCCAGATCCTACTTCTCTTTTCACCAGAGAAGGAGCCATCTTCATCAGAGAAGGAGCCTTCCTGGGACTAGAATCAAATGGCTCAGCTCACGCCCCTCTGAGGGCATTACAGAACTATATAGAATCTCAGCCAGGCTTGGCAGTGAATGCTTTTAATACGAGCTCTTGGGAGGCCGAGACCATACTGGTCTACATCGCCAGTTCCTGGCCAGCCAGACTGCACAGTGTGACTACATCTCAAAGAAAAGGAGCAAAAGAAAATTAAGCCCTTCTGAACTGTTCTGGGCTTCCATGCTTTAGCCATGGCAAGCCCTGACCGGAGAAGCTGTAGAGGTCCCTGTGCCGCTTCCCTTCTCCTTAGGGACATTCTTGTTTTGTTTGTTGATGTCACATGCTTTTCTACTAGGATTCATTTGTCCGTCTTTACAGCCCAGGCCCTCCCTAAAATATCTGAAACAGGCTGGATTTTTCCAAAGATTTTGCTAAAAAATAAAATAAATTAATGAAAGGGAGGGGGTGATAAATCACAGAAAAGACAAACAAGGCACAGTTTCTTCTCCAAAGCTGTGCTCTAGCTTCAGATTAATTACTCCCGAGGCCCCTAGGCTCCTTTCCGACGCTCAATATCACAAGACTCCCAGACTGCGGCCAGAACACAGAACACTTTTTTTTTCCTTTCACGAAAATTCCGTGCCTGAAGAGAAAAACTGAAGGAAAAAAACAAAACAAAAAGAACTCCATCTCTAAATTGATCAAAACCCAAATTCTCTGTCCCTTATATTTCTTTTTCCCTTTTCTTCTTCTCTTTTACTCTTTGTCTCTTTTTAAGTTTTATTTATTTATTTTACATTTTTTCCCCTTTGAGACAGGGTTTCATTATGTAGCCCTGGTTTGTCCTGGAACTCACTCTGTAGACCAGGATGGCCTTGAATTCACAGAGACCCACCTGCCTCTGCCTACCAAGTGTTGGGATTAAAGATATGTGCCACCATGCCCGGCTCTTTTTTTAATCCTTATATTTATTTAAGTGTGCATGAATGTGTGTCTGTGTGTGCGTGTGTGATGTATGTGGAAGAACAAAGAAGCCGGGCGGTGGTGGCGCACGCCTTTAATCCCAGCACT
>JABTXL010007333.1:11759341-11777224 GCA_025134845.1 Neodon shergylaensis
TTTTTTTTTTTTTGGTTTTTCGAGACAGGGTTTCTCTGTAGCTTTGGTGCCTGTCCTGGAACTAGCTCTTGTAGACCAGGCTGGCCTCGAACTCCCAGAGATCCGCCTGCCTCTGCCTCCCGAGTGCTGGGATTAAAGGCGTGCGCCACCACCGCCCGGCTTGGACTCAGGTCTTTAGACTTGGTGGCAAGAGCCTTCTTGGCAGTGACAGTGCCTCTTTCTTCTTTGTCTTCCTTTCAGATAAGGTCTCATGTAGTCTAGGCTGGGCTTGAACTTCTGATCCTCCTGCCTCTGCGTCCAGAGAGCTAGGATCATAGGTATATGCTGGCTCATTTGAAGTTTTTTGGCAGCTAAAAGGGTGGGATCTTGGATTCCAACAGGATTCCACTGTGGCCTCAGGCAATCCCTTCCATGTGCTTCTTTAATCTTGACAGCCATGCTAGGAAGCTTTACCCATGGGAAGACCTGATTTTCTTGGTGCTTCTGGCATGCTTTAGGAGACATCTGTTCTTTAGGGATGCCTGAAAATGGCCTGAGAGCACTGGGAACAAGCAAACATCTCTAACACGCAGCATTCCACCTGGTTTATTCAATGCTGGGGGTTGAACCCAGGGCTTCATGCGTGTTAAGTATGCATTCTACCAACCGAGCTACAACCTCAACCGCCATTTCTTCTTTCTTATTTTAAGATTTATTTTTATAGCTAGGCAGTGGTGGTACACGCCTTTAATCCCATCACTCAGGAGGCAGAGGCAGATGGATCTCTGTGTTTGAGGTCAGCCTGGTCTACAGAGGGAGTTCCAGGACAGCAAGGGCTACACAGAGAAACCCTATCTCGAAAAAAAAAAAGATTTATTTTTATTTATGTATGCATATATGTTTGTGTGTAGGTATATGCATGTGTGTTGTGTGTAGGTACAGGCATGTGTGTTTGTGTGTAGTTACATGCATGTGTGTTTGTGTGTAGGTATATGCATGTGAGTGTAGGAACATGCAGAGCCCAGAAGATGTCGAATCCTTTGGAGATGGAATTCCAGACAATTGTGAGTCATCTGATATGGGTTCTGAGATCTTAATTTGGGTCTCCTGGATGAGCGCGTGTGCTCTAACTGCTGAGCCACCCCTCCTCCCCCATTCTTTAAGATATTGAGCATTTCCTATGTAGAGGATCCTGTCTTGGAGCTGGAGGTAGGAGGAGCTTAACACAGAGATTCTAGGGGAGGCAGGGAGTCTGGTCTGGCCACCATCATTACTTCCTGCTCTGCCCCAGATCTCTAAGCCTTTAATGGGGCCTCCAGGCTAAGGCTGATCCTAAGAAGGAAAGTTGAGTGTAGATGGGTGTGGGAAATGTTCTTAGCGCTTTTCACACACTTACTGTGGCAAGACTAGGGACCACAAAAACCCAAGGAAATGAGACAAGCAGACAAGGAAGTAACAAGAACAAAGCAATATTTTGAGGAAGATGATTCTTACTGTTTTTGAGATGGGATCTCATGTAGTCCAGGTTGGCTCCAAATTGTGTAGCTGAGGAGGACCTTGAGCTCTCTATCCTATCTCCACTTCCAAGGACTGGGTGCAGGAATTAGAAGCATAGGCTATTAGGTTGGGTTTATTCAGTACTGGGGACCTAACCCAGAGTTTCCTGCATGGTAGTTAAATATTGTCAACTAAGCTGCACCCCAGCCATGGAGCCCAGCCTAGCTCAGATTTGCTATGCAGTTTAGGGTAATCTTAAACTCCTGCTGTTCATGCCTCTACCTTCCAACTGAGCTTCAAGAAAAACTTAGCGTGTAATTGTGCATGTATGTAGGCCATGATGTACAACTTTTTGTTTTGTTTTGTTTTTTTTTCAAGGCAGCTTTTGGTGCCTGTCCTCGAACTAGTTCTTGTAAACCAGGCTGGCCTTGAACTCACAGAAATCCTTCTGTCTTTGCCTCCTGAGTGCTGGGATTAAAGGCGTGCATCACCACTGCCTGGCTATGTGGGCAACTTTTAGGGATTGGTTTTTCTCTCCAGGCACTCAAGAGGCAGAGGCAGGCAGATCTCATGAGTTTGATGCCAGCCTGATCTACAAAGTGAGTTCCAGAACAGCCAGAGCTGCTACACAGAGAAACTCTGTCTTGAAAAAACAAAAATATAAAAAGAATTGGTTTTCTCTTTCTACCATGTGGGTTGCAGGGATCAAACTCAGTCACCAAGCTTGACAGCAAGCATCTTTACCAGCTGAGCCCCTCCCTGCCCCTGCTACCTCCCCAACCCTTGTTCATGACCTATTTCCTTGACGTTTTCAGGCTGCATTCTTACTAGGAGACAGACGTGGTTCATGGTGTTGTGGGCCAGAGGGAAGTACTGATGCCAGGAGACTATTCCAGGTGGATTATTCAGCCTATTTGTGTGTTAGCTCGGAACCAGAGACTAGTGCAGATAAGTCCCAATGTTTTTGGTGGGATCTCCAGTGAAAGAGTTAGATAAATAACAGCTCTGCTGTCACGGTACCAGAGCCCTTTGGTCTTTTCTGGTCCCCAAGAGCGGAGGGCTAACAGTTTGGAGCATTCTACCAACTCCTCTGGAATCTCAGGCTTTCTGGGGTAAAAAGGAAGCAACAGACACCTGCTGTTTGCCCAGTGCTTTCAAAGCCCCTTTAGATGTCATCACAGCGGACCCTTAGCACACCTGAGCGGTGGAAGTCACCTCTCTGTTTTACAGATGCGAAAACAGGCCACAGAATAACCGCTGTAACAACGGCAAAAGCATATTTATTTATTTGCCTCAGCTATTCATAAAAATTATTTTTTTCACAATATTTTGTGATAAAGGAATATCAACCAAAATGCAGTCTCCTTCTCTGGGGACACCTCCTACCCTGACACAGACCTCAGTCAGTATCACCAGGCACTAGTGGACGATCAGCGTAGTGTTTATTATGCAGCAAGGTCTGGGTGTAGTTTGGAATGGCTCGGGTTTCCTAAAGGAAGTCGTGTGTTCATTTGGGACGAGGCAGTCAAGAAGGTCTTGCTTTGTATCCCAAGACGGCCAGAAACCTCAGTGAAAGGGGGAATCGGCGTGGGAAAATTAACCGTTTACAAACTTTCCAGTGGGGCGTTGTTATCCCACACTTGTCATACAATCCCAGCACTTGAGAGACAGGAGGTGAGGAGAGCCAGCCTGAGCTGAGACTCTGCTTAACATACATAAGGCTGATGAGATAGCCCCAAGTAGGTGCCAAGTGCCTACAGCCATTGAAATGACTACCCGAGTTCAATCCCCGGACCCATATGATAGACCTACACCTAGGTGTCATGGCATTTGTGACTTCACATAATAAATAAATAAATAAATAAATAAACTAAAAATTTAAAAGCCAACCAACAAACACGGAAGAACTGGGACTGTATAGTTGAGTGATTACGATGCATAAAGCCCTGGCTTCAATCCCCAATAATGAAAAAAAAAAAAAAAGGCAGGGGTGTGTCTTTTTGACTTAAAACCAGTTAGGTGACCAGCTACACCAAACTGTTTGACAGGACTTCCTCCTTTCGCTGGGGCAATGGCAGCTTGTGGAGCCCCTGTTCCTCTACTGGCAAAGGAAGCCTTCCCGTGCCAAAGGTCTTTCCTGGCTAAAGCACGCGCCTTAAACAGAGCCTGTTTAGAGGCCTGAGGATATGGGAGAGTCGGTTTTGTTCAGTTCAGTTTTGGCACAACCATGATAGACCTGCCAGTGTGGTTGGGATGGATAGTTAGCTTCTTTTAGCTCTTTTCAGACTGGGCAAGTTGCAAGTAGGTAGGGTCTTCTCGGCCCCAGGACCTGCAGGCTCTAAAGCCACTAAACACCCTCTCACCACGAGGGAGGGACGCCAAGCATCAGTCGCTTGCCTTGACTAAATCGGAGAGTTGTACCCAGAAGGGCGTTCATGTGCTTGAGGTCACACATAGAGGGTTGTCCCCGGGGACAGAAGCAGGAAAGGAGAACCTGTCCCAAGGCGGACAGGTGACGAGGGCAGGGGAGACGCTCGGAGTGGCTCAGCCTCTGTCCCCACCCAGGTTCTTGCACAGCCCCCGGCCCTGGTGTTCTAGGACGCTAATGCGGGTGGCCCCGAGGTCCAGGGTCCCCGCAGCCCGTCGCCCCGTCCCTGCCGCGCTCCGGCCTCCCGGGCCCGCTCGGCGACGCTCGGCCGGCGCTGGGGGCGGGCACAGCCCCCTCCCTCGGTGTCCCCTCCCCGTTCCTCCCCCTCCCCCGTGGCGAGGCGGCGGCGGCGGCGGTCGAGGCTGAGGCGGCGGCGGCGGGCGGGGCTCGGCTCGGGCTCCGCGGGCGGGCGGGCGGACATGGCGGCCAACATGTACCGGGTCGGAGGTAGGAAGGCTCGGCCCTTCCCGGCCCGTCGGGGCGCGGGCGGCGGGAACGGGGGTCCGGGCAGCGCACGCTTACCGCCCGCAGCCCGGGAGCCCGGGCCGAGGGCGCCGCGGGCGGGGCGCAGGGGGCTCCCCACCCCCACTCCCCTCCCCCACCGCCGCTGCCCGGCGTCTCAGGGCCAGGCCTCTTCTGGGGACACGCATCGGACACCCTCTTTACGAACGCCCCAAAGGGACAGGGCCCCTGCAAGCCCCCTAGCCGAGTGGCTTTTTTCCTCGCGTGGCTTTTGGGCATTGGGGGTGTGTGGGGGGTGCTGGGGACAACCACCCCCTCCCCGACCCTGCTTCTGCTTCGGTGTTAGTGTGGGCTGGGGGCGATGGTGGCCCAGATAGGGGGCACAGCTGGACAGGCCTGTTTGCCGAGCCAGGGCTCTGCACCTTCGCTGCTTCACCCCCATTCCCTTCGGTTTTTCGTTCAGCCCCCCTAGGAGTGGGGGCTGTGTGTGTGTGTGTAGGGGGGGCAGGGAACCGCAGCCCCAGGTGGGGAGTTGAGCCCAGCCTAGACGTTGGCTCTGCTGTCTGTCTCCCCAGCCTTCTGCAGAAGAGAGAAATAAGGTCAAACAAACTTTCCCTGCTCACGACGCCCTCCCTGCCTCCTTCCTGGTAAAATAATAATTCAGATAAGTGGCGTGTTTGTGAGTGAGACTTGCTCTTCCTTCTTTGCTCATTAGCTGAGCTCCTGATGGTGGGGAATGGCCTGGCTAAATGAGGCCACTTAGCAGTAGAGAGCCGGGAGAGAGCCGGGAAGGTGGGAAGGTAGACAGTGACTGTGCAGTCTAGTCTCTCAGGTAAACACACAGTGGGAAGTTTCCAGCGACTCTGGAGGAAAAGCCACGCTTGGAAAAATCCTGCAGGTTTAGTTGAAAACTTGCCATGATTTCTTTATAAGAAAAGGGCCTAAATGGAGTTGGATCAAATATGATAAAAGGGTAAAAAGATCTCAACACCCTCCCTAGACAGCCCTGCCTCTCAAGCAAGTAGCCCTGCCCTATTCCTCACCTTCCCAGGTTGAGCATGGAAAAGTTTGTTACCAAGCTTTCTCTTACCCACTCTGCCCGCTGGCTTTCTTTCCTTTTTTTTTTTTTTTTAAGTTGATGCTTGAATTGAAGTTGGGCTGGTAAGCCCTCCTCTTTGCTCTGAATTTGTCTTAGGTCAACAGTTTTATGTAAGAAACCTTCTCCAGGGCTGACTGGAGGGAGAGGATGCAGATGCTGGGCTGGGAGCATGCCTCAGTGAGCTCTGATAAATAACTGACCAAGATGTAACATTGTTGTGGTGGTTTTTGTTTTATTTTGTTTGAGACATGGTGTTTACATAGCTCTAGCTGCCCTGGAACTCACTCTATAGACCAGGCTGGTCTCACAGAGATCTGTCTGCCTCTGCTTCCCAAGTGCTGGGACTTAAGGCTTATGTTTTTTCTCTTTCTCTCTCTCCAACCCCCCCCCCATTTCTTTTCTTTCTTTTTTGAAACAAGGTCTTGCTGTGTAACTGTGCCTGGCCCCTGCTTTGTAATCCTGTCTTTGCCACCCCACTACACCGAGTCAGGCTTCTTCATCTTCTTTTTGAAATTAAAGAACTAATTTAAGGTTGGGCATTGTGGCACGTGCCAGTAAATTCAGCCTGTGTAGAGGTGGGGGCAGGAAGCTTCAGAGCTGAGGGCCAGTCTCAGCTACATAGCTAGTTCTTGCCATCTTGGACTAATGGAAAGCTATTTCTAAAAGCAAAAGTGAGAGAAACCTAAGCAGGGTATGGTGCGTGCTGCCAGTCCCAGCACTTGGGAGTCTGAAGCAGGGGGATACTGAGTTGTAAATCAGTTTGGGCTACTCAGAAGTGGGGACTCTAGGAAAGTAACAGACATGGTACAGTTTACTGAGATTGCGGTAAGGTGGGTGTAACCTACCTACTTACTGAGGTGAGTTACCTGCTGCAGAAAGTTGTAACCCAATAAACTGTCGCAGGCTTCTAATCCCAGCACTTTAATCCTAGCAGAGGCTAGCAGGGCTCTGTGAGCTTGAGGCCAGCCTGGTTAACATGGCAAGCTCTAAGACATCCAGGGCTACACCATGTGACCCTGTCTAAAAAATCAGAGGGAAGCCGACTACTGTGAACAATTTCCTGAAAAGTCCTGTAACTTTTTGATTGCAGATTATGTTTACTTTGAGAATTCCTCCAGCAACCCGTACCTAATCAGAAGAATAGAAGAACTCAACAAGGTGAGGAGTGAACAGCGAGGTGCTTTGCGTTAGGGGTAAACCCTAGGGGTGATTTTTCCTTTCAGTTCCAGACTAAGAATTATTTATTTATTTATTGATTTAACCCTTTTTTTTTTCTTTTTTCTTTTTTTGTTTTGTTTTTTGAGACGGTTTCTCTGTGGCTTTGGAGCCTGTACTGGAACTAGCTCTGTAGACCAGGCTGGTCTCGAACTCACAGAGATCCGCCTGCCTCTGCCTCCCGATTGCTGGGATTAAAGGCGTGCGCCACCATCGCCCGGCTTGATTTAACCCTTGAGACAGGGTTTCTCTGGTGTGACAGCCCTGGCAGTCACCTTGTAGACCAGGCTGGCCTTGAACTCACAGCGACCTGCTGGTCTCTGCCTCCCAAGTGCCGGAATTAAAGGCGTGTGCTATCACGCCTGTTGTTCAGTTCCAGAGTGTGAAAGTCAAGCCGTCACATAGTTCAGCATTCTGCATGCTTCTGAGTATTTACTTTTTATAAAGATTTTTTTTTTTGGTCTGATGATACTGAGTAAAAAATTACAGATCTCTTCAATTGATTTGAGCGCTAAAAGATCAGGGCTGTTGAAGAACTCCGTTCCTTTTCCTATTTAGAACTGTAGTATGTATTTTGCTTGTTTGTTTGAGACAGGCTTTCACTGACTTCAAAATCACAATCCTCCTGCCTCAGCTTCCTAAGTGCTGTGTTTTGCAATTTTTAGTGAATTAATAGTTTCCTCTCCTAGCTTTAGAAGGAAGAATCCTTCTAAACTAGGCATAGCGGTTTATGCTTATAGTCAGGAACATGGGAGCTCAGGGTTAGCCTGGGCTACAGAGTGAGGCCTTGTCTCTCCACCACCAGCAACCCTAAAATTGTAAAATGAGTCAACGTGATCCTAGCACTTGGGAGACTGACACAGGAATATTATATGTAGTTCAAGTCTGGCCTGGGTTTTATTACTGAGACTGTCTAGAAAAACAAAATGAGAGGCAGGGTAGATGGCTCAGTTGGTAAAGCAGTTGCCTTGCAAGCTTTAGCGCCTGAGTTCAATTCCCAGAACCCGTATTCAAAACTAGAAAGAGAAACCGGTTTAGTGGCTCCTGCTTACAGTCCTTGCCCTGGGGCTCACAAGCCAACCAGGTGAACCTACCTGGGGAGTTCCAGGCCAGTGTAAAAACACAATGGTTAGGAAAATCAGACGGTTTGCGAGGAAGAGGGGAGAAGAAAAGGCAGGCAGATCTCTGTGAGTGGTCTGTAGCGTGAGTTCTAGGACAGCCAGTGCTACACAGAGAAACCGTGTCTTAGAAAAACAAAAACAAAAAAGGAAAGAAAAACAAGTTGAATCAAAGTACTTGGTAAATAGTAATGCTATGTATGTGCATAAACATGAGAAATTCAGAAAGTCATTAGTTCAACAATTGTTTATTTAATGCCTTTAATTATGTGCCAACCATTTATGCTAAGATACTTACAATGTGTTACTGACTGAAGCAAAAGACTATGATTCACACTAGTTTGGGAAAATAGGTATTGAAAGCAAACACAATGTAGTATGTATAAATTTATATGTACGTGCGTGTTTTCCTCTGTACCCTTCCTCTATTCATCTGAGTATAGACTAAGGGAAAGTAAAAAAGAGAAGTGGTTTTGAGACAGGGTTGCATGAAGTCCAGGCTGGCTGTGAACTCCTGGTGCTCGGTTCTGAGGTCTGGAATCGGCGTCGTGCACCACACACAGCAAAAGAGCACAAAATTTTAACAGTATTGAATTATGCTTGTCAGGAGGTTTTGGTTTCTAATTTGAAAAGTTATAGAATTTTAAAGAGGCTGTGCAAGGTCCTGGGTTCTATCGCTCCCCCGCCCCCAACTCAAAAGAGGCTGCTAATTGAACTCCAGATTGCGTATTACAGAGAGCTATCCTGTGTGTGACCTTTACGGTTAACACGTCTGTAGTTTTATTTGTGGGACTGTGGCTGGCTTGTTCATCTCTTACATACATATTTTCCGTCACCTCACCTATGCTTTTCCAGGTCAGAAAGTGCCACGTCCAGCTCAGGTGGTAACTCAGAGCTCCTGGGTTCAGTGCCCAGCATAGAAAAAACTGGGTGTGGCAGCCCATGCTGACAGTCCAGAACTGGGAGATAGAGGCTGGGGGGGATGGGAAGTCCTTATCAACCAGCAGAGAGCTCAAGGCCAGCTCCAGCAACTGAAGGCTTCGCCCCAAAAAACAAATAAAAATGCCGCCTGCTTGCTTTTTTCCCCAGTCGTTTATCACCTTCAGATACTTAGTTCAAGGCTGTGTGGCTCAGTGGTACAGCCCTTGCCTTTCCCTTTCTGAGCTCACTGTAAAACAGGAGAAATATTCTTTTACCCCATTGTTGGAGGCTGTTGGTTTGTTCCCGGCTGCCCTGACCTGAAATACTCACACAGAAACTGTATTAATCACAACACTGCTTGGCCAATGACGCTAGTGTATTCCTAGCAAGCTCTTACATCTTAAATTAACCCATTTCTATTAATCTGTGTATCACCACGTGGTGATGGCTTACTCAGCTGAGGGCATCTCCATGACTCCGCCTACTCTATTTTTTTTTCCAGCCTGGCTATATCCTGTTAAGCCATTGGCCGAAAGCAGCTTCTTTATTCATTAATCAATAAAAGCAGCACATATATAGAAGAACTCCCCCCCCCCCCATGTACACACACACATAACACACCCAGTATTATGCACACACACATCACGTAAAAACAGAGATTGAGACTGCATATTTTATTTCTTTTTTTTTTTTTTTCGGTTTTTCGAGACAGGGTTTCTCTGTAGTTTTGGAGCCTGTCCTGGAACTAGCTCTTGTATACCAGGCTGGCCTCAAACTCACAGCGATCTGCCTGTCTCTGCCTCCTTAGTGCTAGGATTAAAAGCGTGCGCCACCACTGCCGGGCTTTATTTTTTTTCTTGAGACCTGGTTTTGCTATGTAGTCCTGGCTAGCTTGAAACTTCCTGTAGAGACCAGGCTGGCCTCCGAAACACAGAAATCTGCCTGCCTCAGGTGCTAGTATTAAAGATGTATACCACCATACCCAGCTTTGAGACAAGTCTTGCTATGTTCCCCAAGTTAGTCTTGAACTTTCTTGGCGGTTCATGCTGACCTCAGAGTTTCTATTTTTGAAGCAGGGTCACATAGTTTAGGCTGGAACTCACTGTGAGGAAGAGGTGGGCCTTGAACTGATCTCCTGCCCTGCCTCCTGAATTCTAGAATCACAGATGGGCTCCGACAGGCCTGACTGGCTGGGGATGTTGAATTGTATCTAGTTTTCCCTAGCCACCCCCACACTACTCACACTAAACTCTGAGCCCAGGCCCTTGTGTAGCTAGACAAATGCCCTACCACTGAGCTGTATTGTTTTTGAGACAGATTCTTACAGTTTAGGGCTGTTGGTCTAGAACTTGTAGACAGAACTGGACTCAAACCTGGGCCAAACCTCCTGCCTCTGCCTGCTGAATGCTGAGCTTCTAGCATTGGTGATATACTTACTGAGTTACCGCACCTGCATATACAAGTTGTTTCAAATAATTTGCAAAGATCCCCTAAAGCCTTTCATGGAGCCTTAGTCAGATCCCTCCTGCCATTTGGGAACTATTGGCAATAGGCGTGGATATTAGGGAATTTTCCCATTGGTTGCCGACTGTCCATGTGGAGTACTGGGAATTGAACCCAAGGCCTTGAACATGCTGGGCCAGTGCTATATCATTGAGCTGTGTTTATATTCATAGCCCTCGTTTTTTGTTTCGAGACAAAGCCTTAAAAAAAAAAAAAGGACAGAGCCCAGGCTTGTCTTCAATTCTTGGTGTTCTATTTCTCTGATTCTAGAAGTAGAAGTTCACCAGGCTCAACTTTAATGCTTAACATTTATAACACATACACCCTCACTCCCTGTACTCACTTCTTTGCACACGAGAAGCACAGCAGTCTAGCTCAGTGCATCATTGTTTAGAGTAGCAGAGCTTCGGAGAAATGGTTTCTGTGTATTGTGTGGAAGGGAAGAACCATGCTGTACTATAGTCCTGGGGGAAGGACAATAGTCCTGTAGTCGTGAGGCAAGAACAATACTGCACTATTGTGAGTTATCCAATAGTGAAGAGTGTGTGTGGCCCAGGAGGAGATTTTTGTTGCTGGTCATTGAGCCCCAGACTGTGCACATTATAAGAATGCACCCTGAACTGAGCTACATCCCTTAGTCCTGAGGATATTGTTATTTATAATTTACTTATTTTATGTGCATTGGTATTTTGCCTGCATGTATGTCTGTGTGAAGGTATCGGATCCCCTGGAACTGGAGTTAAAGACAGTTGTGAGCTGCCTTGTGGGTACTGGTAATTGGGTACTAGTAATTGAGCATGGGTTCTCTGAAGAGTAGCCACTGCTCTTAACCACTGAGCCATCTGCAGACCCAAAGAGTTCTTACGTTGTTGTTGTTTTTTGTTTTTTGATAGAGGGTTTCTCTGTGTAGCCCTTCCTGGCTGGCCTTGAACTCACAGAGATTCTCCTGCCTCTGCCTCCTGAGTGCTGGGACTAAAGGTGTTCGTCACCACATCCAATCTCACCCAGAAATTTTTATGTCCATGTATGATGCTGTACACCTATTAATTTCAGCACTAGGTAGACTGAGGCAGGAGGATTACCAGTTCTAAGACAGCTTGTGTTATGTAGTAAGATCTTGTCTTTAAAAAAGGAGAGTGGGTGGTGGCACGTTCCTTTAATCCCAGCACTTGGGAAGGAGAAGCAGGCGATCACAGAGTTTGAGCCTGGTTTACAGAGTGAGGAAAGGAAAAGAAGAAATATTCTGAATTACGGCTTTATCCCTCAAGCAGGCTTAACCGAGAATTTGATCATCTTTGTAGAGCGTTGCTCTTAGGCAAGCTCACTAATGAGACGGAGATGAGAAAGCACATAGACTGGAGCTCTGGATTTTATTTACATGGAAATATCGGCCTGTTCATTTAGCAGATTGCTGGATCATTGCTTCTGGGGGATGAGTTTGATCACAACATTACAAAATGTATTGGCATTTGGGTAGGAATTTAATATGATTTCAATTTGAAGGGGCAATATTTCCACAGAACCATTTCTCACTAAAATATTTGCTGCCGAACTAAAATGTTGCTGCTGAACTTGGTAAAACTGACAAATTTATTAAAGTATACAATCTTTCTATTTGAATACATCTTTAAGTCCAAATACATTCTGCACGCATGTGCCACGTATGTTAGAAATTGGACATTACAGTAACATTTCTATTGTAATCTATGTGCTTTTATGAAGAGCTTGCCAGTGAGTGATTGGCCTGCTTGAAAGCCTGCAGAATTTATGGATATTAGAATAGGAGCCCGGGCCTCAGCTGCAGTAAATTACAGCCGAGCTGAGTGCAGATTGTATTCTAGACTAGTCATAGAGACTTCTGTGTTGGGAGCTTACAGTTTTGCATAGTTTCCTACTTGAAGGTAAACTGAGACTATTGACCATGTGGAGGGTGTTTCTGCAGTTCTGTTCTGCATGCTGGCTACTGCCCCCTGCAGAGTCGTCCTAGGACTGGGGCTGGGTGATATTCCACTAATTTGTGTCATCTGGGGATGGGTTTGAGCAATGCACAGCAATGCTTTACGAAGATGATTAAAATCAGTACCATGAACAAATTATTTGTGGCTTTTAAAATTGGAAGGATCAGTCTGGCTGGTCCTGGGGGAGGTGGAGGCAAGGCCAGCCGGGGTTACGTGAAGCCCTGTCTCACAACACACATGCGCACAAAGTTAGCGGGAGCTCGTCTCCATTTCCTTCTCTCCAGGTTTCGCTGCTGTTGTTTGCTTTTTGAGACAGTGTCTTGCTACGTAGCCCTGGCTGGTGTGGAATTCTCTATGTAGATCAGATTGGCCGCGAACTTTGTACAGTCCTTCCGAGTTAGCTTTGCGAGGGCTGAGGTTATAGGCACGTGCTGCCACATTCAGCTTTTTTTTTTTTTTTAAGTTTTTCAAGACAGGGTTTCTCTGTAGCTTTGGAGTCTGTCCTGGCACTAGTTCTTGTAGACCAGGCTGGCCTCGAACTCACAGAGATCCGCCTGCCTCTGCCTCCCGAGTGCTGGGATTAAAGGCATGCGCCACCACCGCCCGGCCACATTCAGCTTTTAACCACATTTTATCATTGAGACTTCAGGTCCCATATGACTTTTGTTTTTCTCATTTCTTAGACTGCGAGTGGCAACGTGGAAGCAAAAGTTGTATGCTTCTATAGACGACGTGATATCTCCAACACGCTAATAATGCTTGCCGATAAGCATGCTAGTAAGTGAAACGGCTTTCTTTTGGATGGGGGGGAAGTTTTGTGTTTCATGATGTGAGGAAAATGTTTTCTATGACTACAAAGCTTTTTGTCTCTTATTTGTTTTTTGATTTAATTTTTATTTCGGGTGTATGGGTGTTTGCCTCCATGTATGATGTGGGATGTACTTCTGTATATGTGTTGCTTTTATTGGTTGATGAATAAAGCTGTTTTGGCCAATGGCTTAACAGAGCAAAGCAAGGTGGGAATTCCAAGCAGAGATACACAGAGAGTGTAGGCAGAGTCAGAGAGACACCATGTAGCGGCTGAAGGAGAAAGATGCCCAAACCTTTACTAGTAATTCACAGCCTCATGACTATACAGATTAATAAAAATGGATTAATTTAGGATATAAGAGTTTGCCAAAAATATGCCTAAGCTATTGACCAAGCAGTGTTGTAATTAATATAGTTTCTGTGTGATTATTCTGGTCAGGGCAGCCGGGAAACTAACGAGCAGTCTTTGTTTACACACGTATTTGTCTGTGCACCACATGCATGCCTGGTACCTTCAGAGGCCAAAGAGGGTGTAGGGTCCCCTGGAACTGGAATTACAGATGGCTGTGAGCTGCTATGAGTGCTGGGAACTGAATCCAGGTCCTCTGGAAGACCAGCCAATGTTCTTGACCTTGGAGCCAACTCTCTAGCCCTTCTCTTTTTTAAAAAAATCAATTAATCCCAGCACTCGGGAGGCAGAGGCAGGCGGATCTCTGGGAGTTCGAGGCCAGCCTGGTCTACAAGAGCTAGTTCCAGGACAGGCACCAAAGCTACAGAGAAACCCTGTTTCGAAAAACTAAAAAAAATATATATATATATATATATATATTTTTTTTATATATATATTGTGTGTATGCGATTGTGTGTGCCATCAGGCCTAGGAGTCAGCTTCGTCCTTCACCTTCTTGAAGTTCTGTGGATCATTAGCCTTGGTGGCAAACACTTTTGTCCCCTGAGCCATCTTGAGGAACCCCCTTTCTGTGTCTTTTAATTTTCCTTGCATTTTTTATAATTTATTTTTGTTTTATTTGCATTAGTGTTTTGCCTGTATGTATGTCTATGTGAGGGTGTCAGATCTTGGAGTTACAGACAGTTGTAAGCCTCCATACAAGTGCTGGGAATAGAACCCAGGTCCTCTGGAAGAACAGCCAGTGCTCTTAACCAGTAAGCCACCTCCCCAGCCCTCCTTGCAGTTTAAATGGGAGTATTTTGGGTAGTATTTGTTTCCTCTTTTCTTCTCTCTGTGTATATACAGAGATAGAATAATAATAATAATTATTATTTTTTTGAGACAGGGTTTCTCTGTAGCTTTGGAACCTGTCCTGAATTTAGCTCTTGTAAACCAGGTTGGCCTCAAAACTCACAGAGATCTTCCTGCTTCTGCCTCCTGAGTGCTGGGATTAAAGACGTGCACCACCACAGGCTAGCTGCAGAGATATACTTTATATATACTAGCATGGTTTATATATTTATAATATTTGTGTGTGTGTGTTAGGGAGTGAACTCAAGGTCTCGTGCATTCTAGGAAGTGTTCTACCTCTGAGGTACATCCTAGTCCCAGGTCTCACTTCTTTAGATTATATCATGCACACTTTTATTAAGAAATTAACATATTGAAATAAAAAATTTTGAAAGTAACCATCAGGGTAGTGTTTTTGTTATTACTTATTATAGTTTCTTTGTGGGTACAGATTTGAGGAAATTTATATTTCATTGTGACAGTTCAATGGAGGAGACTTTTTCTCGCTTTAAAACAAACAGGCAGTATTATGATTTTTGTTTTTGAGCATCAACTTCATGTATACTTATTATCTTCTTGCCTCAGCCTCCTAAATGCTCCAAATATAGGTCTGTGTTACCATAGCCAGCTAATATTTATTGTTATACATTTACAGTATGAGGTATACAAGAAATTAAAATTTTGCTAGAAAAACTACCAAATCTCATTTAGATATGAACAATTCCTATAGATAGTATACTTGATAGGTTTTCTTTTTGGGGGGGTGTGTAGCTTAAAATGTGTGCATGTGTGAATATGGGAACCAAAGTGACACTGGGATACTGCCTTAGTTACTTTTCTATTGCTGTGATCAGACAGCATGACCAAGGCAACTTTTGAAAGAAGGTGTTGAATTGGGGCTTTCAGTCCCAGAGGGTTAGAGTCCATGATGACAAGAGGTAGCACAAAGTAGGCAGCAGACATGGCAGGGTAGTGACGGAGAATCGGAGAATCTACGTCTTTATCCACAGCCATGAAGCAGAGAACACACTAGGAATAGCCCTAGTCTTTGGAAACCTTAAAGTCAGCCCCTCCTTCCCTCCTCCTTTCTCCCTCCTCCCACCTCTACCCGCAAGGCCACACCTCCTCATCCTTCCCAAATAGTTAAACCAACCAGGGACCAGGTATTCAAGCATGTGAACCTATGAGGGTGTTCTCATTCAAGCCACAACAGGTGGCTTCCTATTTTTTCCCCCTTTTTTGAGACTACTTTTTGTGACTCCCAGGCTGGCTTTGAACTTACTACATAAAAGAGTCTGACCTTGTAATCCTGATCCTGCTGCTTCCACTTCTCAAGTGCTGGAATCATATGAGTGCACCACCACACCTGAGAGTTTCTTTTCTGTCTCTTTGAGACAGGGTTTCACACTACACGTAGTGCGGGCTCGTAGCCCAGGCTGGTCTCAAACTCTTGGCAATCTTTTCTCATCTTCCCCAGTCCTGAGATTCCAGGTGTGAGCCACTAAGTCTGGCTTTAGTTCTTTATAGATGCAATGTATTTAATTCCTCGTCAGTTGTTTACTTGGCAAAGACTTTCTTCCATTATGCAGGCTGTCTGCTCATTCTGCTGCTTTCCTTTGCTATGAGAAAGCTTTTTAACTTTATTCAATTACATTAGTCGATTCTTTACATTTTTCCCCCTTGAGACAGGGTTCACTGGCTTGGAACTCTCTGTGTAGACCAGGCTGGACTCAAACTCACAGAAATCTGCCTGTCTCTCCTTCCAGAGGGCTGGGGCTAAAGGTGTGTGCCTGGCTGCAAGTAGTCAATTCTTTTTTTTTTTTTTTTTTAATTTTCAGACTTATTTGTTTTCTGTATGAGTGCTTTGCTGCATGCATGTATGTGGCCCACACGTGTGTTCCTGGTGCCTGTGGAGTTTAGAAAAACGTGTCAGATCCACTGAAAGTAGAGTTATGGACAGTTGTGATCCACCATGTGGGTGTATAGAATCGAACCCAGGTCCTCTACCAGAGCAACAAGCACACTTAACCTCTGAGTCAACTCTCTAGTCCCCCCCCCCCACTGTCAGTCATTCTCTGTATTATCATCTTGAGCTTTTTTGTTTTGTTTTGTTTTTTTGAGACAGGGTTTCTCTGTAGCTTTGGAGCCTGTCCTGGAACTAGCTCTGTAGACCAGGCTGGCCTCGAACTCACCAGAGATCTGCCTGCCTCTGCCTCCAGAGTGCTGGGATTAAAGGTGTGCGCCACCACTGCCTGGCTCATCTTGAGCTATTGAAGGCCTTTCGGCAACCCCTTGCTTATCCTCCATCTTGAAGTGTATTCTCTATTTTTTCCTTTCAGGGTGCACATTAAGGTCTTTGATCCAGTTTGAATTGGTTTCGAGCAGGGTGAGAGAGGGTCTAGTTTCATTCTACACGTGGCCAACCAGTTTTCTCAGGATCCATTGTAGGAAAGGCTGCCCTTTCACCTTTGTCAGACTTAAGGGATTGTAGCTGTGTAGGTTTGTTTCTGGCTTTCTCTCTTTCTATGAAAAATTACTGTTTTATATGTGTGAGGTTTTGCCTCCATGTATGTCTGTGTACCACATGCATGCCTGGTACCTACAGAGGCTAGAAGAAGGCATTGGATCCCCTTGACTGGAGTCACAGACGGTTATGAGGCACCACGTAGGTGCTGAGAATTGAACCTAGGTCCTTAGGAGAGCAGCAGTGTGTGCCCTTTTCAGCTCTGGGTTCTCTAGTCCATTGCGCTGGTCTGTGTGCTTTGTGCCAGGATATGATCTTTTGTTGCCATGGCTCTGGTGCAGTTGAGGCTAGATTTTTTTTTTTTTTATTTTCGAGACAGGGTTTCTCCGTAGCTTTTGGTTCCTGTCCTGGAACTAGCTCTTGTAGACCAGGCTGGCCACGAACTCACAGAGATCTGCCTGCCTCTGCCTCCCGAGTGCTGGGATTAAAGGCGTGCGCCACCACCGCCCGGCAAGGCTAGATATTTTAGACCCCCAGCCTCGCTCTTTCTTCTTAGGATTGCTTTGATTATTCATGGTCTTTGTGTTTTCATATGAACTTTAGGATTTTTTTTTTCCCATGAGGGTATGTCATTGAGATTTTTTGTTTGTCTGTTTGGTTTTGTAGACAGGGTTTCCTCTTTGTAGCTTTGGGTGTCCTGGAACTACTCTATAGACAAGGCTGTCCTGGAACTCACAGAGATCCACCTACCTCCACCTCCCAAGTGCTGAGATTAAGCATGTGAGTCACAGCCACCCAACTTTTTGTTTTATTTTGTTTTGTTTGTTTTTTGAGACAGGCTTTCTCTGTGTAGCTTTGACTGTCCTGTAACTTGCTTTGTAGACCAGGCTGGTCTCGAACTCACAGAGATCCACCTGCCTCTGCCTCCCAAGTGCTTGGACCAAGGGCTTGCGCCACCACCGCCTGGCTGAGGAGGGTCTTTCAAGTGCAGACATTACCATTTGCAAATACGGATAATCTGACTTTTTCCCCCAACTGTGCCCTTTTTATTTCCTACTGTGCTGGAGAGCGCAAGCCCTGTTCTGGAAAGTATGGAGAGAGCGGACTCTCCTGACTTCAGAGCAAATGTGTTTGCCTCTTCCCTGTTTGCTGTAGTGTTGGCTGTGAGTCTGTCCTGTCTTACCTTTGT
>JABTXL010007333.1:11783015-11808554 GCA_025134845.1 Neodon shergylaensis
CTTCCTTCCTTCCTTCCTTCCTTCCTTCCTTCCTTCCTTCCTTCCTTCCTTTTTTGAGACAAGACCTCTCTATGTAGCCTTGTCTGTCCTGGAACTCACTATGTAAGCCAGGCTGGCCTCAAACTCATGGAGATCCTCCTGTCTCTGCCCCCAGAATACTGGGGTTATAGGTGTTACAGAGTTACCATGCTCTGCAGGCTTTTGAACCTTCGTCCTTAAGTAGGCCGGACCATGCTGCTGCAGCTGGGTCGTGTGAAGGCCGAGGGAACTAGCTGTCCTCAGTTTGCACGGGACTAGAGGCTGCGTACATGAGGTGACTGAGATGTGGCGGCAAACCCAGGGTTTTGTCAGCCCAGGATAGGATGCAGGCCATCCTACCGAGAGCTGTGTTCTTCCCTCAGGGAGGGCAGGGGTCAGCCTCCTACCCCTTTCCTTCCAGGCTGTGGTTCACACAGGCGTCCAGGGTGCCTCCGCTGCTCTTTCAGTTATGCTGGCACGTCCACCTTGCTTCAGCAGCTCCTTTCTGTGTCCTAGCACTCGCTCTTCTGGGAAGTGTGTTCCAGGCTCTTTCCTGGAACCCGAAATGATAGCCACAAGAAGGCAAACTTTCCTGTATAGTTTCTTAATTTATTTATTTTTATTTATTTTTTGAGGTCAGGTAGAAGAGAGGACGTGACTTCCATGGAAACACATGGCATGGTTGATGCTTAGATTTATAACCACTCAAGTCTCTGACGAGCTTTTCTTTTCTTTTCTTTCTTTCTTTCTTTCTTTCTTTCTTTCTTTCTTTCTTTCATCAAAACAGGACTTTTTTTTTTTTAAATTAAAATGTGGGCCGGGCGGTGGTGGCGCACGCCTTTAATCCCAGCACTCGGGAGGCAGAGGCAGGCGGATCTCTGTGAGTTCGAGACCAGCCTGGTCTACAAGAGCTAGTTCCAGGACAGGCTCCAAAACCACAGAGAAACCCTGTCTCGAAAAACCAAAAAAAAAAAAAACAAAAACAAAAACAAAAACAAAACAAAACAAAAAAACAAAAATTAAAATGTGATGTTTTTGGAGAATTTCACACATGATTATACTATTTATATCATTTTCACCCCTCCCTCTCACTTACCCAACTTCCTCTCAAATTCATGACCTTTTAAAAAAATTATCGTTTTTTGCACAAACACACACACACACTACTAAGTCCACTTTGTGTCACCCACTTTGTGTACATGTATTTAGGGCCAACTTCTTGTGACTGGGAAAATTACCAGGGGTTTTCCTTGGAAAAAGCTGTTTCTCCCTCAGCAGCCATTGATTTCCTGTAGTTCTTCATCTTGGAATGGGTCGTTCTTAAAATTTACACCATCTGCTGGGCATAGTGGTACATGCCTTTATTTCTAGCATTTGAGAGGCAGAGGTAGGGGGATCTCTGTGAGTTTGAGGCCAGCCTGGCCCATATAGTATCAGAACAGCCAGGGCTACATAGAGAGACCCTATTTCAAAAAACAGAGCAAAACCAAAAATTTCCCCATCCACTTGAGCGGTCACGGGTGCAGCATCCCTGTCCCCAGAAGACACCACCTTGCAGCAGTTGTCCAGGCCTCCGGCACTTACAGCATCCTTCTTCTGCAGTGTCCCCCGAGCTGTAGATGTAGGGTTGTGTTGTCCCTCGTTCTCTGTGCTGTGGATCTCTCTGGAATGGCCTCTGCTGCTGCAAAATGAAAGTCTGCTGAGGGACGAGAGCTGCACGCATGGGTGCAAGGATAAGGACTGAGTGTAGTTGGGAGTTGTGTTATTGTAGTAAGGTGGCTCTAGTGAGTTCTCCTCCAGGGTCCATGCCCTCTCCAGCCATGGGTTCTTGACTAGGTTCACAGTACCAGGCATGAGTTTTCTCGTTCTCAGCAGGCCTGAAGTCCAGTTGGCCACTATTGAGGATATCTTATGAGGCTAGTCATGTGGCTTGAAAGCTTTACAGCCGGGTAGGGCTGTTGGCTGCCTTTCTCTCTTGGCAGTTCGTATAGCATCTCCCAATACTATGGGAGCTAGTACCCGGGAGGAGGCATCAAAGTCAGAGCACCTATAATCCTCCAAGTCATGTGACCAGAGTGTGTGTTGTCTTCAGCCATGGGTCTGAAGATCTGGGAGGCAACCAAGGGCAGTAGCAATGGCCTGTATTTGGAGGCCTCTTGGACTCTGCTGAATGTTTATGGCTCATGGAGAGTATTATCACCCTGTAATAATAAAACTATATAGTATGTACACACATGCACGTACACGCACACACACACGCTCACACACATACACACACGATGTAGGTATTACTAAGTAAGCTTGTGAAAGAATAGGTTTTTTTCAAACATCCTAGTGTTATTTATTTCTCCCCCCTCTTCTTCTGTATTACCCTCTTTCTCCCTCAGTTAAGTATACCCCTTCCCATCTTAAGTTCTTTTTTAAAATATTTATTTGTTTATTTGTATGTTTGTTCATGTGTGACACTCAGGACAGCTTTGTGGAGTTGGGTCCACATGTGGGTTTGGAAATTGTAGTCCTGACTGCCTGGAATTCACTATGACTGGTCTTGAACTCACCGAGATATTTCCTGCCTCTGTCTCTAGAGTAGTGGGCTTTCTGGCATGCGGAACCACAGTGTGGGGGTTTGAATAGAATGGCCCCCTTAAACCCCTGTGTTTGGGTGCTTGGCCCATAGGGAGTGGCGCTATTAGGAGATGTGGCCTTGTTGGGGGAAGTGCGTCACCATGGGGGTGGGCTTGAAGGACTCATATATGCTCAAGCTACATCCAGTGTATAGACAGTTCTCTGCCTGCTGCCTGTGAATCAAGGTATAGAACTCTCAGCTCCTCCAGCACCATGTCTGCCTGCATGCTGCTTCCTGCCATGATGTACTAAACCTCTGAAACTGTAAGCCAGTCCCAGTTAAATGTTTTTCCTTTATAAGAGTTGCCATGGTCATGGTATCTCTTCACAGCAATAGAAATCCTAACTAAGACATATAGCTAGACTTTTTCTTTTTGGTTTTTGTTCTGAGAAGAAATGTCCAGCTGTGCTCAGGGAAGACAGTGTTGATAGTAAATTCAGGAGTAGGATGCTCTGGGAGGACGGTGCTGGGAGGATGGTGCTGGGAGGATGCTCCGGGAGGACAGTGTTGGGCGGATGCTCTGGGAGGACGGTGCTGGGAGGAGGCTCTAGGGGGATGGTGCTGGGAGGATGCTCTGGGAGGATTGTGCTGATAGCGAGCTGGGAGTTGGATGAGATGGTGGCGGTGAGCTTCTGTCATCTTGACACAAACCTACAGTTATCTGAGATGAGGGAACCATAACTGAGAAAGGCCTTGATTAAATTTTGCTGACTTCACATTTTCTTGATTAATGATTGATGGGAGAAGGCCCAGCTTTCTGTAGGCAGTGCCAGCCCTGGGCAGATGGTCCTGAATGGTGTAAGAAAGAGGCTGAGCCAGCCATGGAGAGCATGCCTCCATGACCTCCAGGTCCCTGCCCTGTGTGAGTTCCTGACTTCCCTCAGTGGTGTGGTCTGACTTGAGCCTTGTAAACTGAGGTAGACGCTTTCCTCTCGAAGTTGCTGTAGTCATGGCGTTCTCTCACCGGACTAAAAACCCCAACCAAAACACTTCTAGTTCTTTTATTTTGTTTCTTAAGTTTCACAGTTTATAGCAGCGGAAAGTTGCATGGTGGCATGCTAAGTGTACAGAATTCCAGATGGACTTTGATATATGATAAGATTGGGTAGCCTTTGCCAGATGCAGTTTTTTTTGAATAAATGTAAAACAGAAATAGATTAAATTCTTGATGGGATCCTAGCTCGCTAGAGAACAGCTGATGAGTCATGGTTGCTCACCGTGTGAAAGGAACATTTCAGAGACAGGCTTAGGCTTCTTAAAGCTGGGGAGAAACATAGTTGTGCTCCAGGCGAGGGTTGTGTTTTCCTGCTTGACTTTCTGTGCATTGGCTGGTTGTTTCCCACTCCCCTTGGAGGGGTCTGTGAGGTCAGGAAAACGTTCAGAGTGGCACTAAACTGGCACCCACCTGCTTGTCAGTCCTCCCTGCATGTGCTCCAGAGTTCTGAAGAGACTGGATTGTGTGTGAGACCTTCATTCTCCCTGCTAGTGGGTTGTGTACTTGCTGTTTGTTAAAAAAAATTATTGGCAGAACATGGTGGCGTGTGCCTTTAATCCCAGCACTTGGGAGGCAGAGGCAGGAAGATCTCTGAGTTTGAGGCCAGCCTGCTCTACAGAGTGAGTTCTAGGGTAACTAACCATGGCTACAGAGAGAAACCCTGTCTGGAAAAACAAACAAACAAACAAACAAACAAGCCAAAAATTGGGGGCTGGAGAGATGGCTCTGAGGGAAGTTAAGAACACATACTGCTCTTGTAGAGGACCCACGTTGGGCAATTCGTAAGGACCGGTAATTCAGCTCCAGGGGGACCTGATGCCTCTGATTTCCAGGAATACCTGCAGTCACATCCAACAAGGCCACACCTACTCCAACAAATAGTGCCACTCCCTAAACATTCAAATATATGAGCCTGTGGAGGTCATCCTTTTTCAAACCATCGAAATCACACTCTACCTTTTTTGAGACGGGGTCTCCTGGAAGCTGGTGCTCATGGGCCGGGCTGGACTGCTTTCTGGAAAGCTGCAGGCATATGCCTGCCTGTGGTTCCAGTTTCTCTTCCTTCCCTCTTCCTTCTTTCCTTTCTTTCTATATTATACATTTAGCACACAACTTTAATATGAGGTCCAATTTATCTACTTGTTTTTCTTGTTTGTGCTTTTGCATATAGTAACTATAAGATACCACTTCCTGGTCTAAAAGGTCATGGGGATACCTGTTTTATTTTGAATCTTAGCTCTTACGGTTAGCCTTTGTGTGTGTGTGTTTTGTTTTTCATTTTAGTGTGTAGTTTGAGGTGTGGGAGTTGCCTTGTGTAAAATCAGTGGATTGTATGTTCAGGGTCTCCGCTGTTGCTGTCTTCTGCTCTCCCATGTGTTCGCACCAATGCCTGTCCCACAGTCCATATCGCTGTAGGGTTGAGATGTACCTTAAGTTCATTCTTACTCAAGATTATTTTAGCTACTCTAGGTCTATAAATGCCTGTATGATTAATCTGATCTGTGTGAATTTTAACGAAAAAGGCAGTTGGAATTCTATTAGGAATGGGGTAGATCAACCTGGGAATTTACTGCCTTTTCAAGCCGTTTTAGCTCTTCCAAACAGTGAGCGTGGGTTGTTTCTTAGTTGATTTGGTCTTTGGCAGTGTTGTTTTTAGGGTACAAGTGCTGACATTTGTTAAATATATTATTATCATTGCTGTTTCTTTGTGGTTTTGAGACAGGGTCTTACCATGTACCCCAGCTAGCCTCAAACTCATTGGGTAGTGAACTTGCATGACCTTCCTCCTGTTTGTTGTGTTGGGATTGCAGGGTATGCTTCCATGCTTCTGTGGCGGTGACTTTCCTCTTTAGTTACACTGTACTTTATAGCTCTTAGAACTTTTCAACCAGTACCATTAGTTGTATAAGAAAATAAGATTTAAGAGCTGTCAAGATTGCTCAGTGGGGAAAATACTTGCCACACAAGCAGGCGGATGACCTGAGCTTGTTCCCCAGCTCTCTAAAGATGCCTTCCGACCTCCACGCGCTCCCTGTGCATACACTCCCATACTCTTACATGCTTTATTTTTTATTAAAATTATTTTATGTGTATGAGTGTTTTGCTCATGTATGCCTGGACTTGCTTGTTGCTCGTGGAGGCCAGAAGAGGGCATTACATTAGATCTCCTGGAACTGACATTACAGATGGCTTTGAAACATCATATGGGTGCTGAGGATCAAATCTGGGTCTTCTGAAAGAGCAGTCAGTGCTCTTAACTACTGAACCATCTTTCTAGTCCCTCAGGTACACAAAGGAAGGAAGGAAGGAAGGAAGGGAGGGAGGGAGGGAGGGAGGGAGGGAGGGAGGGAAGGAGGGAGGGAGGGAGGGAGGAAACAAGCCAAGTGTGGTGGTGCACACCTTTAATTCCAGTCAGTACTCAGGAGGCAGAAGCAGGTGGATCTCTGTGAGTTTGAGGCCAGCCTGGGTTACAAAGCGAGTTCCAGGACAGCCAAAGCTACACAGTGAGACCCTGTCTAAAAAAACAGAACCAAAAATGCCCAAACCAAAACAACAAAAAAGGGTGAGGTTTACTGTTGTTGCTGTGATATGTATTGGTGCTTTTTGCTCTGCAGGGCAGTGTTAGAGTTCAGTCAGCCATATCTTCTGGAGCAACAGTTTATCAAACTCCAGTTAGGTAAAGAGCATAATTCTGCATGTGGTGTTTGCTGTGCTGATAGTGCCAATGCAGCAACAACTTTATTCATCTCCCCTGGTGAGACGGGGATGGCTCCTTTAGGGCTGAGCTTCTCCTGTGTACGGCTTCAGAAAGAACATTCAAGGGAGCTTGGTTTGAGCGTGGCGAGACTCCACTTTCTTTTATTCCTCTGATACTGTGTGTGTGTGATTGTGTGTTCCCATGACCACATCTGCACGTATATGGATGTCAGAGGACAACTTGGAGGAGTCGCTCTTCTCCTTCCACGACGTGGGGCCCAGGGATTGGAACTCAGGTCGTCGGGCATTGTGACGTGTGCCTTTATCTGCTGAGCCAGCCTGCCTGCTCCTAGGTGAGGCTTTGTGACGTGTGCCTTTATCTGCTGAGCCAGCCTGCCTGCTCCTAGGTGAGGCTTTTAGAACAGTCAGTTTTCCAGGCTTGTTTTCAATTCAGATTTTTAAAGTCTGAAATTAGGGAAGATGACAGGCCTGATGGAGGTGGGTCTTGTATCTTATCTGTTGCTTTCATTGGTTAACTAATAAAGAAACTGCCTAGGCCCATTTGATAGGCCAACCCTTAGATGGGTGGAGTAAACAGAACAGGATTGGGGGAGAAAGAAGCTGAGTCAGAGAGTCGCCATGATGCTCCCACTCCAGCCAGACGCAGGTTAAGATCCTCCCTGGTAAGCGCACCTCGTGATGTTACAGAATATTAGAAATGGGTTAGATCGATATGTAAGAGCTAGCCAATAAGAGGCTACAGATAATGGGCCAGGCAATGTTTAAATGAATACAGTTTCTGTGTAATTATTTCGGGCATAAGCTAGAGCCATGTGGGCGGCTGGGTGCCGGGGACACAGCCCAGCCGCCCCGTACTGCTTCACAGGCCCTTTTGCAATTGAAAAAGAGTTGTGGGAATTTTGTTTGATACAATGCCTTCTATGGTCCCGGGCCCTGAAATAAGAATTGTGACAGTTAGATTTGCTGCTGTCTGTATGGCTCCTCTGGTCTCATGATAAAGGGTCACTCGAGGGTTGTGCTTCCTGCGTGAAGAGCAGCCAGCCCTCTTCCTCTTTCCTGCAGCTTCCCTCTGAGTCGCTGCACTCCTGCTATTTCCCATAGCCACACAGTCTGCTCCAGGTGAGGCTGCAAGGGACCAGGGAGCCTCCAGAGGCATTATAGTTTTTAAAAGTTGTGTAGCTTAAATTAATCAGAATTTTGTCTGTAAATGATATTGCTGTCCCTTTTCTCTTTAAAGATGTTAAATGTAATGTTGAAAAAAGATTATGTAGCCAGGTGTGGTAGCACACACCATAATCTCAGTTCTCAGGAGAGGAAGGCCAGAGGATGGTTAGTGTGCTGGCTAGTTTTTTGTCGACTTGACACAAGCTAAAGACATTTGGGAAGAAGGACTCTCAGTTGAGAAAGTACCTCCATAAGACTGGCCTTTGGGCAAGTCTGTCAGCCATTTTCTTAATTATGATTGATGTGGGGAGGAACAACCCTTGTAGGGGGTGCCACCGCTGGGCAGATGGTCGGGGTTATGAAAAAAAGTTGTATAAGAAAGCAGGCTGTTGGGCGGTGGCGCACACCTTTAATCTCAGCACTTGGGAGGAGGCAGAGGCAGGCGGATCTCTGTGTGTTTGAGGTTAGCCTGGTCTACAAGAGCTAGTTCCGGGACAGGCTCCAAAGCTACAGAGAAACCCTGTCTCAAAAAAACAAAAACAAAAAACACAAACAAACAAAAACCAAAAGGAAAGCAGGCTGAGCAAGCCATAAGGAGCATCCTTCAGTTTCTTCTGCTTCAGCTTCTGTCTCCAGCTTCCCGCCCTGCCCTGTCTTGAGATCCTGCCCTGACTGGCCTTATGATGCACTGTCACCTAGAAGTGTGGTGCAATAAGCCCTTTCCTCCCCTGAGCTGCCTTTGCTCAGTGCTGTCCCAGCAGTAGAAAAATACCTGAGGTGGTGAGTGTGAGGCCAGCTTGTTACCCGGCTAGTGTGCCCCAAAATCAGAACAAGACACCGTGTAGAACCTTGTTGCTTCATTTTTGCTGCCAGCCTTGCTTCTCGGTTGCCAAGGCCAGGAGTCATTTCTCAGTCACTGCTCACTGAGTAGCTCCTGGAATAGCACCTGCCTCACTCCTAAAAAACACTGATTGAGTGGATGGGAAGACCTCTTTGCTCATGCACTGGAGAACTGACTACAGTTCTAGTGTTGATCATTTGCTCTCCTCTTGGGAGACATTGCACCACCATCTTAACACAAGCTCTCCAGGAGCTAGTAGCTTCGATTCTATTCCAGCTTCTTGTGTTGTCACTTTTAAACAAATGAAGTATGTGGAGGTGCTGGAGGTTCGCTCCCTGATGGAAGGGACGGGTTTTCAGTAGCAACCCCCTTCCTGCTGCAGAGAGGAAAGACAGAAAAGATGGCTAGCTTCCTTTTTTTCTTTCTGGGCCTTTTTTCTTTTCCCTCCGTGATGTTGGTCTTCATAGGTTTTTGTTTTTGTTATGGAAAAAGGGTCTAGACGTGAACTCCAGCCTCCTGCCTCAGTCTCTGGTATTACAAGTATGTTTTCCCCCTGCAAAAGTGATTTAGTTTATAGTATTCATACAAGACAAAAAAGGGTGTAAGTATTATAAGTCTGATTCCTGTACACACAGGGTAGGGATGAGGCCCTCCAATACTGGTTTTGTTTTTTGAGACAGTTTTCTTAGAGCCTATGATGACCTTTCTGATCTGTATGCTTTCATCTCTGAGTGCTGGGGTTTCAGTGTACACCTCCATTTGGGGCCTTTGCAGTCCTGGTACCAATCCCAGGGTTTTCTTTGTTCAGCACTCCCAGCTCCATGCCTGGGCTTTAAAAAAATGTCTTAGTGTTTTGTTTGTTTTTCATTTATTCATTTTCTGCTTCAGGCTCTAATTTCTGACGCTATTTCCTCAATTCTAATCTCTCAGTTGGTTTATTATTTATGTTATTCAATTGGAAGTTCTGCTGTGTAGTCTGTCTGTCATCTCTTCATCGTGTCCCCCATCCCGTCCCCACCCCCCACCCCCGTTTGTTTTGAGATAGGGTTCACTATGTAGTTATTGCTGACCTGGAACTTGCTATATAGAACAGGCTGGCCTCAAAACTCATATCTGCCTGCCTCTGTTTCCCCAGTGCTGGGATTAAAGGCGTATGCCATCACAGTTGGCTCTATTTATATTTTATTTTAATTAAGGAGTTTTGAGATCGGCCCTGACTCTGTTGCCCTCGCTAGCTCAGAACTCCCCGTCTTCCTGCCTCAGCCTCCTGAGTGTTGGGATTTCAGGCTATGCTACTGCCATTCACAGCTGAGCTCTTAGCTGCACTTTTAGCAGTCATTTACCTTTAATGTTACTTGTTTGTAACATTGGTAAGTGTTTGTAAGGACACTGGCTTGTTATGCGGGTTCTGGAATCCTAACCGTGGTCCTTGATTGTGCAGCAAGTGCTCTCGACCACTGAGCCGTCCATCCAGCCACTGTTGGCTCACTAGCTCACTCGCTTGCTTATTATTTGTTTAAGACAGGTCTCACTGTGGGTTTGAATTAGTGATCCTCCTGCCTCAGCCTCCAAAGTGCTGGGATCCCAGGTGTGTGCCACCATGTCCGGTTCCGCCATTTTAACAATGGTTTTTTTTTTCTTCTTTCTTGGCGGTTGGGATTGCAATGAAAAGTTTAATGTGACGTTCAGAAGTGATTACTGTGAAGAAATTATCAGTTGGAATACAAATTTGACCTGCCAGTTCACTCTGTTTTAATAGCCCAAGAGGCAGCATGGGTTGTAACAATGGATTCTTTGGATTTTGTTTGTGTAGAAGAAACAGAGGAAGAAACGGAGATGACGGTTGAGGCTGACTTGACTGAGAAGCAGAAGCATCAGTTGAAACATAGGGAGCTCTTTCTGTCCCGCCAGTATGAATCTCTTCCTGCAACGCATATCAGGTGAGACCTTTAGAAGTTTCCCTAACTTCCCTAAGTGCCCAGAAACACTGTGACCAAAGCCCAGACCAAAGCCTTCTTGAAAGCCCTTCAAAAACTCTCTTCAAGATCTTGCTCAGCTTGGCATCCTGCAGACTTCATATTTGGGTATGATCTTGGAATTTATGGTGTGCATTAGCATACAGTGGTCCTGGCAGGTTCCACAGTGTGAGGCGTCTTCTCGTTGCCTCATCACTAATAGTTTATCTGAGTGTGTTAGCGTCACACACAGCAATGTCTAGCAGATACTCTTTGTGAAGTGCTTCTTCAGATCCCTGCAAATGATACAATGAGAATACAAGGCCAGAACACAAGAACACAGGATTTGGTTTGCAGACACACGACTCTAGCCCTCGTAGGTTGTATGGCTTTTTATTTGCTTGTGAGTATTGCTGGGATGAAAACCCAATGCTGGCATCAGCTCTGTGCATTTGCTTGGATTAAAACTCTAACAGACGTGTTTTTGTTAGAAATTGAAGCCTCACTTGTGCTAGGCGAGTGCTCTGCAATTGAACTGGGCTCATGACCTTTGTCCTGGGCACTGGTGGGATCCAGCCCTTGCTTTATAATCTGTAGGACTCGAATAATTGTGAGATTATTTTATTTCTGATTTTATTAGTGTTTGTTTATTCTATATAATAATGGTTTTTGTTATGATATTGTCATACATTATTTTTTACCTGTGCATATTTTTTTTGAGATAAGGTCTTTTATAGCCCAAACTGGTCTTAAATTGCCAGGTAGCTGAGGCTGGCCTTCAACTCCTGATCTTCCTGCATTGACCCTTCAGGTAGTAGGGATTATAGGCATGCGTCACTGTACCCAACTGACATTTTCTTAAAGATGTGCATAACTAAAAAGTCATAGGCTGTGATTATTTAGCTGGAAGAAGCTAGGATATAAAGATTCATTTGAGCTCAAGAAGTTGTGGTCGTAGATTCTTGTTAGATCTGACAAATGGTTTAAAGAATATATCCAAAACACAGAGAGTATTTTTAATTTACCCTTCTGATAGCTTGGAATCTGTTTACAAGTAATGTTGGTTTTCTTTAACAGATTGCTTGGAATGGAAAAATGGTGTTTTTCATCTTCCATAAGGCCTGAGAGAGTGTATTTTAATATAATTATCAAGACACTTATGCAAGGGCTTTACCTAGTGACGAAGCTTTGAATTATGTCGAAGAGACATTTATATGCCTTTTTCCTGTGTATTTTCTGGGTTGGGAGAAAGGAGAGCTAAGTCGCGCTTTCTCCTCTATGGCTCTCCTTTGCAAATGCTTGAAGGCAGTTGAAGCAGTCTCTAGCAAGACACAGAGCCTGGCTGAGCAGCCCACATGCTGATTTAGAACAAGGGCTCGGGAAAGTGGTCTTGACATTTTCCTGGTGTTGAAGTCCTGCCCTATCTGCCTCTGCTTTGAAAGGAGAAAATTGCCGAAGCCCCATTGTTCTTTGGCAGCTATACGGGCAATTTGGTGAATACTGACTTTTTGTTCTCAGAGACACCATTAAGTGCCCAGAATTTCCTCCCTACTGAATGGAACGTGGGGAAAGCCTGACTGCAATGTTCTCGAGCCCTTGAGTAGGTGAACTTTAGTGCTCACTTGCTGTAAGCCTCCGTGTGTGGTTCAGAAGCAACGCTTTGTTCCCTCTCACTGCAGCAGAAATGAGAGAGACAGCGAGACTTGGGCTTGTTCTGAGCAGACTGGCATGGAGCATGAGCAGTGAGCATCCATCCGGTGCATTTTCAGGAGTGCAGGAGCAGGGCAGAGGCAGTACCCTTCACTCATCTGCTGTGGCTTGGGACTTTAATAAAAGATTTTATGGTGCACACAAAGCACAACGATTTATTGTCATGCCAACGGTATTGTTTATCTTACTGCATTAAGCCATTTTATATGTACATTTGAAGGTTTTCATACATGTAGCAAATACTGCATGCTCGTTCAGTGACCATCCTGTGATTCATGAGCAGTCCTTCATTCGTCTCTAAAAGACAGAAATGTTCTAAGTTTGAGGAAGGCAACACAGTTACAGTTGGAGGGGGCTGATGTACCCATTGCTACTTGCCTCATTTCTAAGTGTAGCCCTCTTTCTGCTCTGTGGCAGTAATCAGTTTTACAAATGGTCTGGGTTTATATGTGCTTCGTGTTCTAACAGCTATTGGGCTTTTTATGGTAGGGCTGCTTTTCAAGTATTTAATCCTCACAGTGACTCTCTAAGTAGATCTGTTATTATCCCTGTTTACAGATGAGGGGGCCAAAAGCACAAAACAATTACGTTCTTGCCTAAATCTCCCACTTCATAAATTACACGTTTAGATATTGTCTGACTCCGAACTGCAGATATTCAGCTTCACTAATGACTCATGCACAGCTAGCGCCAGAAAAACATCAGGCACAGTGAGAGCTCTGAAGTCACCTGTTGAGTAGGTAGGCTTTCTGAATGTCAGCCTCACAGAATTCTTCTATAGATTCAAGTCAGGTGGGTAGATCTAAAATTAAAGCTATTTAAGCGTGTAAGTTGGATTATTATTCCAAAAGATAATGTTACAATGCTAGCTGCATGTAGAAACCAGGCAATAGCTCTCTTCCCCTGGTTTATGGCTGTGTCTGGCCTGAGCGTCCCCACATCTCAGATGCACGAAGCCGAGCCTTTCAACAGCTGTTAATTACAGCACTGGTACATGTAACGATTCCATCTCTTCCCAGTTTGTGGCACAGCTAGTCATAATTAAAAAGAGCTAATTCTTTCCATCTCTACAGCCCTAAGATCTGGACCACAGCCTTTAAAATTAGGCTTCAGTGTGCCTTAAAAAACTTGCCTTAGATGCTGGTGTTGTTGGTCCCGGTGTGTCCTCTAGTAACAGGTTTTGGATCTGAATATTTGTTCTCCAGGCGTCTCTTGTTGCAAAGCATGAAGAGACATGGAGACATCTATATATCCATGCTAGTGGACCTTGCCCTAGTTTAGGGACCTGTCTTCCTCATGTTTAGCTCTGGCTGTGCTGGGCGTCGTACTCGTTGTTGTTGGTGTCATCCCCTCATCTCCCCACCCCCAGTTCTGGGGTTGGATCCAGGGTCCTGTGTATCTTCAGTCCAACTGTGCTTTTTATTTTTATTATTATTTTTTTTTGGTTTTTCGAGACAGGGTTTCTCTGTGGCTTTGGATATTTTTATTATTTTAAAAAATAATTATTGAACTTTGTTTGCTTCAAGAAAGTTTTACTCTGTACAGCGGGCTGGCCTGGCACTCCTCCTGTCAGTCCTGATCCCGGCTTCCCTAATGCTGGGATTACTGCCATGACCACCACTTGCTTGCCCAGCTATGGGTTTTTATTATAGCTAATATTATTTAAACTCTTCTTTACACTTATTTATTGATTTGTGTCTGGGCCTGTGGGCATGTGCATGCCACAGTATATGTATGGAGGTGACTTGTGAAAGTCGGTCACTTATTTTTCCATATAGGTCCTGCGCATCGAACTCAGGCCGGGATCAAGCTCAGGCTGTTCCCTTTAGCTAGTGGCTTTATTTTCTGAGCCATATTGCTTTCTTAAAGGGGCCAGAGAAGCTACTTCAAACCTAAATTTGGTGACAGTAGTAGCAGGATAAGTTTTGAAGGCCAGGTGTTCAGTCTCTGCTTCACAGGTAGCCTGAGACTCTTTGGAACAGTTGTCAGGTTAGTACACCAGAATCCAGACGTCGCCATCCCCTTCGCTGTCGCCATGCAGAAGAATGGCTAAACCACCATCTGTAGAATGCATCTTTGTCTAAGGCTGCCATGTGGCAGCTCCAAATGAGGAGTTGTCTGTCTTAATTCAGTTCTGAGAGTCTCTTGAACAACTGTTAAAATCTTGCACCTTATGTAAAATTTGCCTAAATAGTTCTGTTTAGACTCCAACTTAGGCTGCAAGATCTCAGAGGTCAGCGTCTCGGTATCTTTTCTCCCCTCTGGAGAGCTGTACACAAGGCCCTTCAGAATTAGAAACTTCCACAGAGCCTGCTTTAATTTTTATTCTTTTGTTTTGTTTTTGTTTTTTTGAGACAGGGTTTCTCTGTGTAACAGCCCTGGCTGGCCTGGAACCAGGCTGGCCTCAAATTTACAGAGATTCACCTGCTTTTGCCTCCCAGATGCTGGGATTAAAGGCATGCACCACCACTGCCCAGCCTTAGTTTTATTCTTGGAAATAAAAGTTTATTAAGATAAATAAATAAACACATAAAAGATAATCTCTTTTCATTTACAATTGACCTTACATAGAATTTAAGATTGAGAGCAATTGGAATTGAATTTTATTTAAATCTTACTAGAATTGGAATTAAAGATTGGGTGTGTGATAGACAGGCTGCTCAGGACGTTGGGGTGGGAAACGACTTGCTTGGAGTCAATGCCAAGCTTCTACATAGCCCACAAGGCAGAGGATTGGATTGGGGGTGCCTCTAGAGACTGCTGTCAAGCAAAGTCACCTTGAGCATCTTTCAGTAACCGTGATGGAAGAAATGAAAACGTGTCAGGCCAGCGAGAGGTCTCTGTGGGCGGGCTTACTGAAGCCTTTGTGTGTCTGGTGTTTGTGAGGATGAGGACACTAGTGTCAGGATGTGTCTAACTTTCTTCTTACAGACAGCCTTGCATAGCTCAGGCCACCCTAGAACTACTGTGTAGTCCAGACTGACCTCAACTATGCGCCAGAGCAAGGCAGTCCCGGTTAAGCAGGGAGCAGATAGGGTCTCTGAGCAGCAGGGCCCACCTGCAGGGCTGTAATGAGTTGCTCCACCATTGCTCATGCTGCCCCGAGTGCTGGGATTTAGAACATCGAGCCTGGCTTTCATAAATAAACATGCATTGTATATTATGATATCATAAATTATGTATCATATTTCACATATATTCTGTACGTACATGTATGCGTGTTCATGTGGATTCCAGAGGTCAACTGTAGACATTGTTCTTCAGGTGTTGTCTACCTTTTGAAAAATATTTGTTTACTTTTTTACTATTTTGTGTGTGCATTTTGGGATAGGGGTTGCATCTAGCATGTGTGGAATGATGACAGAGATTTACTTGTTTACTATTTCGTGTGTACATTGGGGTGGCAGAGACTAAAAAAGTGGTTCAAACCCTCCTTCTCTTAGCTGGAGTCAGAGGCAGCCATGAAGCCCCGTGGCTGCTGAGAATGGAGATCAGTTGCTCTTAGCCAGTGACCCTCTCTATAGGCTATCCCATGTTTTCTGAGGCAGGGACCCCCACTGGGGCCTCACATTTATTGATGAGGCTAGGCTGCCTGCCATGAGGCCTGAAGATCTGCCTGCCTCCACTTCCCCTTGGGATTACAAGTATTAGCTACCATGCCCTCCCCCTTTTTTCTCTTTGTTTTTGTTTTTTGAGACAGAGTCTCCCTTTGTAGCCCTGACTGTCCTGGAACTAGCTCTGTAGACCAGGCTGGTCTTGAATTTACAGAGATCCTCCTGCCTCTGCCTCCTGAGTGCATGTGTGTTGCCATGCCATGCTCTCTTTTGTTTTCTTTTTCTTTTTCTTTTTTAAGGTGTTTTATAATGAAACAGGGAGTACAGATAAATTTACTTTTGCTTAATGAAGTGTGATGTTTTCTTGAGAGAAATAGTCATAGGATTGTTTGAATTATGAACGAAACTGGCAGTTTCATGGTACATTACCATTGGAAGATGACACCTAGCTCTTTAGATGCATTTGACTGACTTGAAAATGAAGAGTACCTGTTACACAAATCTCTAGTTGTCAGTTGTTTGCCAATGTGCATAACAAACCATCACATACAATAATGTATGCTTTTATATATCAGTTATATTTCACTGAAGGAGAGAGAATATTTGTCTCTTTTTTTAAAAAAGATTTATTTATTTATTATGTATACAACATTCTGCCTCGATGTATGCCCGCACGCCATAGGAGGCCAGATCTCAGTACAGATGGTTGTGAGCCATCATGTGGTTGCTGGGAATTGAACTCAGGACCTCTGGAAGAGCAGTCAGTGCTCTTAACCTCTGAGCCATCTCTCCAGCCTCCAAATATTTGTCTCTTAAGTTAGAAATTGAATATACTTGCAAAATTATCAAACAATATTATTTTTCTTTGGGGGACTGTTGTCTATGTATGGATGGCATTTAGCCCTGGCTGGCACAGTACTCATTTTGTAGCTTAGACTGACCTCATACTCAAGTAATTCTTCTCCCTCAGATTCCTGAGTGCTGGAATTGATGTGTGCCACCCCACCTTGAAAAATAATACTTTTCATTAATTTGAAAAATATACTCATATTTTTCTCAGTTTTAGTTTCTAACGTGGTAAGTTTTTGACAGATATAACTCACGTAAGCAGGCCTTTGCATTGTCAATAATTTTTAGAGCTGTAAATTGAAATGTAAGGTCAAAAAGTTTGAGAGCCATTAGTTGCCCTTGGAAAATAATGAAACAATAGAATGTGTGTTGCTTATATTAGACATTAAGATAATTGTACAAATCATAATAATTAAGATAAGGGAGTCTCTGCTAGTCAGCTTTTGTGAGTTTGACACAAACTAGACTTACCTGGGAAGAGGAAAATTCAATCAGGAATTGCCTCTGTCATACTGGCCTGTGAGCATGTCAATGGGCTTTTTCTTGATTCATGATTGATGTGGGAGGGTCTAGCCTACTTTTGGTGGTACTATTCCTGGGCAGATGGTCCAGGATGGTGTAGCTGAGCCAGCCAAGTAGGCAGTGCTCTATGAATTAAACCCTTTCCTCTTGTTTTTTTGGTTGTGATGTTTATCACAGCAACAGAAAACAAGCAAAACAGGGTCATAGTAAGTAGATTGAAAAACTAGATCAACAAAACAAAATAAAATAGCAGAGTCAGGGGCTGATGTCACCTATAATTCCAGCACTTGGATAGCATTTGGGGGTGAAGCAAAGATTGCAAGTTTGAGGTGAGCCTTATGCAGTAAGACCTATTTAAAAAACAAAACAAAATGAAGGAACTGGAACAAACTCATATATACAATGTAGTTTGATTTCTGGTACAAGTGGCATGGCCATAAGATGGGGTGGTATTGCTAAGGCCATTGGTGGTCATGGGGGAAAGAGTATTTCTCCTTTCTTTCTCTGTTTCCTTGGTGTTGGGGTGGCAGGGTGAAGAAATGTGTCTGTTTTGCTGCTTCCCTGTGGTGAATACTTTTTGCAATGTTTCTCTTTATCTGATATTTCTGTATTGGTGCTTAGATTTATGATATGGCTGGAAGAGGGTAGGGAAGGATATATCTCTCAGGTAGGCATGCTTTCTCTTGGAATATATGCTGTGTCTACTGATCCTTCTCAAGTAGTGCCATTCCCCGATGACTAAGCATTCAAATGGATGAACTTATGGGGACCACCATTTTCAAACTACCACATTCTACCCCCTGGCCCCCATAAAGCAAAAATAACAATCAGCCCAACTTCAAAGGTCCCCATAGTCTATCACAGTCTCAACACTGTTTAAAAGTCCAAAGTTCAAAGTCTCTTCTAAGACTATGGCAATCTCTTAACTGCAACCTCCGATAACGTAAAAAATCAGATCACATACTTCCAACATTCAATAGCACAGAATATGAATTACCATTACAAAAGGGAGGAAAGGGAGCATAGTGAGGAAATGCTGGGCCAAAGCTCATCCAAAACCCAGCAGAGCAACCCCCAAGTTCTCGTCTCTAAGTCTAATGTCAGCGCACTCTTCAGACCTTTACTTCCTGCTGACCGCAACACTCTTGTCTCGGGTGGGCTGGCTCCACACCTAGTCTCCCCTTTTCTTGGCAGATGTCCCACGACTCTGGCACTTCCAACATCTTGGTGTCCACCGACATCCAGGCTTCACCTTCACAGCTTCATGAATGAAATCTCTGGGCTTCCATGCAGGGTCACCCCTAGCACATGTCTGGCTTCAGAGGCTTGGCCACACAGAGAGATTTCATACCCTTTCCTTTGTGCGAGACGCTAAAGCCAGAACCTTATGGCCAAAGCTGCCAAGCTCTGCTGCTTGATGGGGTTTGAACTTGATCCTGCTGTTCAGTTACAATCACACCAGCTTTCTAATGTTGATAGTTTCCTTCACTGTTTAGGCTTTCCTTTAGTTCCTTTTATAAATTTGAAGCTTAGTTGGATGAGGTCTTGCCCTGAGGTCACCACTCCCTTTATTCCATTTAGCCTCAGGCTTTTCTCTGAATTTTTCATCCCCTTGAGCAATGATCTTGGCTCCTTTATATTTCCTGGTGCTCCTCTCAAACTGTATATTTTGTATTTATTCTTGCCCCACTTGTTCCTTTTCGTTGGAGATCTGCATAAGAGTGACCACTAGTAACCACATACTACAGTCAATACTAGGCTGTCCTGAACTCTTCTCTGCCAATGCCATTAATCCAAAATTCTTCAATTTAACTTCAGACAGATTTTTAGGACAAGGTTAAAAAGTAACCACACTCTGCCAAAATATCACAAAAATGATCTCTAGGTCACTTGCAATATTCTTCCCTTCTGAAACTTCTTGATCTGGGCCCCCATAGTTCAAGTTGCCCTTAGCACTATCTTTCATGCTCCTACTGGGATGACCCACTAAGCCTCACTTAAAACATTCAATCTCTTTTCTAGTCCAAAGTCCCAAAGCCTTCCAACAAACAGCATGGTTAGGCCTGTCACAGCAATGCCTTAGTCCCTGGTACCAAGTTATGTCTTAGTCACTGTTCTTTAGCTGTGAGGAGACACCATGACCAAGATAACTCTTTTTTTTTTCCTTTTTTTTTTTTTTGGTTTTTCGAGACAGGGTTTCTCTGTGGTTTTGGAGCCTGTCCTGGAACTAGCTCTTGTAGACCAGGCTGGTCTCGAACTCACAGAGATCCACCTGCCTCTGCCTCCCGAGTGCTGGGATTAAAGGCGTGCACCACCACCGCTCAGCTGGTAACTCTTACAAAAGAAAGCATTTAATTGGTGACTTGCTTAGTTTCAAAGGTTTAGCCTGTTATCATCCATGGTGGCAGGTAGTTTGTGTTGGAAAAGTAGCTAAGTGCTATTTCCTGATCCTTAGGCAAAGAGAGAAAGAGAGAGAGGAGGGTGGGGAGGAAGCATTAACAGAGAGACAGAGATGAGATCCTGGTCCTGGCTTGGGCCTTTGACACCTCAAAGTCCACTCTCAGTGACACACTTCTTCCTACAAGGCCACACCTCCTAATCCTTCTCAACCAGTGCCACTCCCTGATGTCTGAGATTCAAGTAGATGAGCCTGTGGGGCCATGCCCATTTTAGCCACCACTTGCTGTTTGGTTCTCTGCTTTTGGGTGTGACTGGCTATCACTGCTGTCTAGAACCATTGGTAGACAGCAGTATGAAGGTGGTGATCTAAAACTATACACTTCCTTGTTTGTAAAGTGATTGGGAAAGTTCTATGAAGAAAAACTTCCTTTTGTTAAGTATTTGATTATGTTGGCATTTCAACAAAATTCAATTACTTTTATGATTAGAAAATTAAAATGAACGCTGGCTCATCTTATTCAAACTCAGATGAAGTTTAAGTTAAACAATGGTATTTTCCTATAAAAATAATTTTAGCATGACAAAGTTACTTACTGCACTTAGTTCTGCTCTTAGCATTGTCATAGAATGAGGACTTGAAGGAAATCCAGTGAGAGAGGAAGCCCTGCCATAGCTTACATATTGAAGTTCCCACTCCAGACTTCCCTTCCCCATGCCTTGCAAGGCCTCCTGCATACTAAGCGGGTGTTCTAGTACAGGTTTATCCCCAGTCCCTAGAATGCTTTTCAAAAAGAATTTTTAAAATCTTTTCATATAACATATTTGGATCATACATATTTTGATCATATTCTTTCCCAACTCTTCCCAGATCCTCCCCATCTCCCTACACATCCAATTTTATGTTTTCTCTCTCCCTCCCTCCCTCTCTGTCTCTCTCCCGGAAATAAACAGGAAAAGCAACAACAAAAAACACAAAAATAAGAACAGACAAACTTAAAAAAAAAATCAATGAAACAAAAAAAAGTTCACCAAAAAAAAACCCAAAAATAAACAGCCAGACAAAACAAAGCAAAAGCAGAACAAAACATTAAAAAAAAAAAAAACCATGGAGTCTGTTTTGAGTTGGCCAACTCCTCCTGGGAATGGGGTCTGCTCTGGATTGCGGTTGATAAGCTGAGCCACATTCTATTTGGGAAAACGGTTACTGGATTTTCTCTTTCCTAGCAGGCAGCAATTGTAAAGTTGGCTAAGGGCAGGACCCCTTGTCTACTCCCCTTTCTCAGTGCTGGGATTGTGTCTGGTTTGAACCTGTGCAGGTCTTGTCAGTCTCTGAGAGTTGGTGTAAACATCAGTCCTACCATGTCTCGAAGATGCAGCTTCCTTATAGTCCTCCACCAGCTATGGCTCTTGCAGTCAAGGGCACAGCCGTGAGGAAGGCTGATGATTGCGTTGTCCATCTGTGTCTGGGTGCAGCACAGTCTGCTCTGTGCATTGTTCCCTGCCCTGACGTGCTGTGTGTGCTGCTGTCTGGGTTTCCCTGCTGTTCCCAGGATGTATCTGTCGTCTGTCCTGGAGAGTACTGTCTTCACATCCTTACTTTGGGACTTCCAGTTCCTGTGATGAAAGGGAGGCAGGCCAAGATGAGGGCTTTCCTTCGGAGTCCTCTTTGGCAGTTTCTTTCCATACTCGTCACCAAGTCTGTGTTCTTCACATGCCACTGCCACAGTGAACTTCCCCAAACACGGCTACTTACTAGGTTGTTCCCTCCTGTTTACTAAATCCATTGACATTAAATTCAGACTTCACCCTTCTTTTTTGACTTTTTAATTCTTGAATTCACTTACTCAAGTGGGTGTTGAGGTATCTACCTGTTGTTGTTCTTACACGGTGTATGTCACCCAGAGTAGCCTTGAACGCCTTAGGTAGCCAAGGAGGACTGTGAACTTTCATTCATCCTGCTTTTACCTCCCAGGTAATGGGACTCCAGGCAGGCACCACCTCTCCTGGTTTCTGAAGTGCTGGAGACCAAACACAGTGCTCATGAAAGGCAAGGACTCTTTCAGCTGGGCTGTATCTGCAGATTCCCAAATCACCTTCTTTTAATTTTTGCTTGTTCACATTTGTTAAAGTGTCACAACAGAAAATAAGTACGTGATTAGAAATGTATAGAAGTGTCCAGACTATTTCTCTTCTTTGCCCCATTTTTTATAATCTAAAAACCTACAAAATCATATTCTTCTCTGCATAGCTCTGGCTGTCCTGGAACTCACTCTATAGACCAGGCTGGTCTTGAACTCACAAAGGTCCGCCTGCCTCTACCACTGAGTGCTGGGATTAAAGGCGTGCGCCACCACTGCCCAGCCAAAATCACATTCTGTACTTGTACAAGCACTCTAAAATGTTTAGTTTCAAGATCCAGTTACTAAAACCATGATTTATTACGCCCCCTCCACTTGTAAAATGGCGGCTCTCAATGAAGGCTTGCCCCACACAGAACATTAATATTCCTTGATAGTTTTGTTTGTCATAATTGGGTACTGCTGTCATCCAGGGGTAAAGTTTTCAGTTGCTCCTAGCCCAGCAACAAAGACTCACCTATTCCCAAATGTCAGTCAAGGTGCCAAGTCCAAGAAACCTGATATAGAATTTGCAGCTTTGTGTGTGTATCTGTCCTGTCTGTCTGTCTGTCTGATATGTGATTTATAGTATCTACACACACTTGTGCAGTTTACCTGCTTGGGATCCTTCTTTTAGCTTTACCTTATTTTTTTTTTTAAATCACACACACACACACACAGACACGCACGCACGCACGCACCCTACTTCCAAGGCAGTCATGTACTTAATTCCCATTCTGTAGCCACTTTCAGTTCCTCTACAAGTGGCTTCTACACGCCATTCTTGCTATTCTTTTCTGTTCTCTTCCTTTGTTTCTGGGGCAGGGTTTCGCACAATGGCCTGGTGCATTGTTGCTGTGATAAAGCACCACATCCAAGACAGCTTACAGAAGAAAGAATTTGTGTGAGCTGTGGCTCCAGAGGGATGGGATCCACCACATCAGGGAGGCAGCTGTGGTAGCAGGGGCAGGAAGCTGAGAGTTCTCATCCACAATTGCAAATGGGCAACAGGGAGAAGGAACTGAAGTGGATAGGAGCTATGTGATCTGAAAGCCTGCCCCCAGTGGTGAGTTCCCAACAGCGAGACTGTTTATCCAAGCCTCCCCAAACAGGGCCACCAGCTGAGATCCCACTATCCAGATGCCCAAGCCTGTGGGGGACATTTCCTTTTCAAACCAACACGCCCAGAGAGGTGTGGAACGCACTACGAAGCTCAGGCCTTAAGAGTGCTAGGATTACAAGTGTGAGCTACTGTTCCTGGTTCAAACAAGCAAATTTTAGGGAACTTTAAAAAAAAAAAAAAAAGAAAAGAAAGGCCCCCTCCTCCAGGATCTTAGAAAATGGTCTCTTAAAGTTTTAAGTTGTTTCTGGGTAGTGGTGGTGCATATCTTTAATCCCAGCACTTGGGAGGCAGAGACAGGAGGATCCCTGAGTTTGAGGCCAGTCTGGCCTACAGAGAGAGTGTTTCAGGACAGCTAGGACTGATAACACAGAGAAACGTCTCAAAAAAAAATGAAAGAAAGAGAGAGAGAGAAAGAGAGAGAGACAGAGAGAGAGAGAGAGAGAGAGAGAGAGAGAGAGAGAGAGAGAATCAAACTAACCTTTTGAGCAATTCCAGTAAAGGTCAGTCGGTTACATCCTTATGTGAATCCATTATTTCCAAGTGTTCGTGCAAGTCACCGCCTGAGTCTATTATTTTATGTGCTGGGCTGTATGGGGATCGACCTCTTGTGTGTGATACCTCAGTGCTTTTATAGGTCGAGAATCTCGCTGTTACTCTGAAGCTTTCATTGAGTTCTTTTTTATTGAATGATTAGGAAGCGCCTTTAAAGTGTCTGTTGTAATGACTTGCTGTCTGTAACGCAGCTGGAGCTGACTGGCCTCTGTAAATGCCGATAAATGAAGCTTTATTGTACAGGTTCCCCAGTCCAGGGCTGCAGAGCTGGTCTGGAGAGTTTCAGTTCGTCCGTCACTGCCATCTAGACCTTCATCAACCCCGAGACTCTGAATATCCCTAGCCTGTGTAGCAATCACTGTGAATGTAATGCCCATCGTGTGGTCTTTTCTTTTAAACAGGGGGAAATGCAGTGTTGCCCTGCTGAATGAGACAGAGTCGGTGTTGTCGTACCTTGATAAAGAGGTAATTTGCAGTCGCTTTCGCTTTGTGCTTTCTCCCCATTACTTCACATGAAGGCCATACCCTGAACTCTATTTCCTTTGTGCCTGAGTGTTACTGTGCTATCCTGGCAAGATGGCATTGGCTGGAGTGCCTTTGGCAATTGCATTGTCCTGGCTGAAGGCAGAATTAGCAAAAGTGGCATCTCTTTGTCAGTTCCAATGAGAGGCTTACTGAAGTACGTACAGCCTAGGATGCAGATGAGGATTTTCATCCCTGGTCCTCATTCCTTCATCCCGTGGTCTGTTTTTGAATAAATACCTCACTCTCTAGTGGCTCTAGAGACTTCATAAGGACAGGCGGCCAGGCCACTGTACTTATTAACTCTAGGGCACTGGAGCCCTTTTGTTTGTTTTTAAAAACTAATCTATTATTAGTGTATGTGTGTGTGCCTGCCCACATGTACATATATGTGATGGGAGAGGGGCAGACACAGATGCCATTGTATGTATATGGCGGTCAGAGGACAGCTTGGTGGAGATATTTCTCTCCTTTTACCTTTTTATGTGGGTTCCAGGGATCAAACTCAGGTTATTAATTTGGGCTGTAAGCACCTTTACCCTCTGAGCCATCTTGCTGGGCCTTCTGGGCTTTTGAAAGAATCAATGGAATGCTTAATGTGTAGGTTGGTGGTAATCGTGTGTTTAGTTATGCTGTGTCTACCATTATATACATGACTGTGCATTACAATTTAAAAGAGAATGACAGAATTATAATAATAATTAAATGGGATTTGTATAGTGTTATTAACAAACCACATGTAAAGGGGCATGAGAGATGGCTCAGTGATTACGAGCACTTAATGCTGTAACGAATTCCTGGACTTAATTCTCAGCACCTGCATGGTAGTGTACAACCCTCTGGAACTCCAGTTTCAGGGGATCTGGTACCCTTCCCGGCCTCTGTGGCTCCAGGTATGCATGTGATACACAGACATACATGCAGGCAAACACTGATAAACAAATATTTTTTAAAAACTACATGTAAGTTCTACTCTTGTATATTCAGTCAATATGTGGGGTTTTGTTTCTTAGTCTCACTATGTGTCTATCTGCCTCTGTCTCGTGAGTGCTGGGACTAAAAATGTGGGCCACCAAGCTCCAGCTTCATTTTGTTTTTGAAGCAGGGTTTTTCTGTGTAGTTCAGACTTGTCTGAAAATATCTGTCTGTCTCAGCCTCCCTGCTAGCCATCCCGGCTAGCCTCTCAGAACTCTCTTTAGAGTAGTTAATGACTTTCTTTTATATTAAAGCAAATTGTAGAATTTTATATTCTTCTTAAAATTATTTGTTTTGGCTCTATGTAATTCTGTGCTATTGTACATGATGACAGTATTGCCATGTTCTCCTTGAAGATTTATTAATTTGTTCACTAAAATGAAATTTTATATATTCAAAAGTTAAGGTTATAATTTTCATTTCTGTGATATTAATTTTATTGCTTTATAAAACGTAGAAGTATTCAGTTTACTTAGGTGGTTTTTGTTATTTTTTTTCAGGATACCTTCTTCTACTCCTTGGTGTATGACCCTTCAGTGAAAACATTATTAGCCGACAAAGGGGAAATCAGAGTGGGACCAAAGTACCAGGCCGACATTCCAGACATGCTACCAGAAGGTGCGTGCTTTGGCTTCAAGTCCTGGGAAATGGTGTCTTACAACACGAAGGTTCTTGTCCTCGGGGAAGAGGTGTAGTGGAGAGTTCATAGTTTGAACCTTCGAATTTTAGAAACTTAGCAAGCCTCAGAGAATAATCTACTTGCTCGCTTACCCCTTCATGACTTCACGTTTGTTTGTTTTCATGGATGTGGTTTGTTTGATTTGTTTGTGTGTGTTCCACACATGTATGTGTGTGTGTGTTCCACACATGTATGTGTGTGAGTGTATGTGTGTTCCACA
>JABTXL010007333.1:11808564-11858595 GCA_025134845.1 Neodon shergylaensis
GTGTGTGTGTTCCACACATGTATGTGTGTGAGTGTGTGTGTGTTCCACATATGTATGTGTATGACTATGGGGTGCGGTAGGCCAGGGGTTAGCATTAGGGTCAGGGTCTTTCACTGAGCTGGAGCCTGCTGATTTCACTGAACTGGCTGGCATCACCAACCCTCCTCCTCAGTGCGCATCACAGGCATGCACTACTGTGCCCAAATCCTGTTTTCCTGTGGGTTCTGGGGATAAAAGTGAGATCCTTGTGTTTGCATGGCAAGCACATCACTCACTGAGCCACCTCTCAGGCTCTGGCTGTTTTCAAGGTTTAGATTGTTAGTGTGTGACGGGCGTGATGGCACATGCCGTTAAGTACTTGGGAGCAGAGGCAGGCTGATCTGTGTTAGTTTGAGGCTAGCCTGGTCTAGTAGTGAGTTCCAGGCCAGTCTAGCCAAGGCTACATAGACCCTGTCTTAAAAAAACACAAAAAGAAAAAAATAAAAAACAAACTTGGTTAATGTTGTTGAACTTTGATCTAATGTGTGGTTCATCTTCATTCCTATTTTCCCTCTGATTCTCTGTATCCCCCAACCTCACCCCTCTGGAGGATCAGGACCTGATGTATACTAGGCAACACTCTATCAACTGACCTCTATTTCCAGACCTCTGTCTTGAGATTTGTAAATGACTTTAAGCTATCTAGCTCAGCAGGCAATGGAACCTAGTAAGCAGTTACATTTTGGTGAGAATTTGACCAATCTGTATAGCCAAGAGGTTCACTGTTATAAATTTTTTTTTTTTTTTTGGTTTTTCGAGACAGGGTTTCTCTGTAGTTTTTGGTTCCTGTCCTGGAACTAGCTCTTGTAGTCCAGGCTGGCCTCAAACTCACAGAGATCCGCCTGCCTCTGCCTCGGAGTGCTGGGATTAAAGGCGTGTGCCACCACCGCCCGGCCACTGTTATAAACTTTAAAAAAATCTTTTATTAGATTTATCTTTATGTGTATGCATGGATCATGTGAGTATGTGTCACATGTGTGTGGTTGCCTGAGGGGTCCAGGAGAAGGCATAGGATCCCCTGGAACTGGAGTTACTGGTGGTTTTTTAAGCTGTTTAAATATAGATACTGGGAACTGACTGGGGTCCTGAAAGGACAGGAAGTGTTCCTAACCACTGAGCCTCCTCTGCCCTGAAGGATTATAACGAAGCAGATCTTTGTAGAGGGATGTGATTTTTGCTTGGCTTGTTTTTAAAGTTACTGTGGTTGGCTTTATTTCTATTTATCTTTTACTTAAAACACGACATTTGTAGATTTTAGAGCAGTGGTTCTCAACCATTTTAGGGGTCTAGCGACCCTTTCATAGAGGTTGCCTAAGATCATCTGCATATGATTCATAACAATAACCAAAAAGCAGCAATGAAATAATTTTAAGATTGGGGGGTCACCACAACATGAGGAACTGTATTAAAGGGTCGCAGCATTCGGAAGGTTAAGAACCACTCACTGTTTTAAAGAATACTGCTCTTTAAAATTTTTGTTACATTTTTATTTAGGGTGTGTTTGCATGTGTGTGCATGTGTATACATGCCAAATCTGTGTGCAGAGGTCAGAGAACAATTTCTGCCTTGCACATCCTGGGGGTTCAGATTCAGGTTGTCAGGCTTGGAGGCATGTGCTGTCCTGGGTGCTTTTGTGTGTCTACTTGACACAAGCTAGACTCATCAGAGGAAAGGGCCTCAGGTGAGGAAATGCCTCCTTCAGATCCAACTGTAAGGCCTTTTCTCAATTAGCAATCATGAGGGAGGGCCCAGTCCACTGTGGGTGGTACCACCCCTGGACTGGGTTCAATAAGAAGACGGGTTGAGCAAGCCATGGGAAACAAGCCAGTAAGCAGTACCCCTCCACGGCCTCTGCATCAGCTCCTGCCTCCAGGTTCCTGCCCTGTTTGAGTTTCTGTCCTGACTTCCTTCAGTGATGAACAGCAATGCAGAAGTGTAAACCAAACAAACCCTTTCCTCCCCAACTTGCTCTTTGTCATGGTGTTTCATTGCAGCAACAGAAACCCTAACTGAGACATGTGCCTTCATTTGCTGAGCCATCTCACTGGCCTAACATGACATTTTAGAAATATCAAAATGAAGAAGTCTTTTGGATACTTCTTGGGACCTATGGCATGTTCCCGGTGTTCTTCTCATTGTAACTGAGCAGTCAACTAGATGCGTGGTTTAAAGAACCTTTGTTTTCTTTCTTTCTTTTTTTTTTTATTTTTTGTTTGGGTAGCCCTAGCTGTCCTAGAACTAGCTCCATAAACCAGGCTGGCCTCAAACTCACAGAGATCCTCCTGCCTCTGCCTCCAGAGTGCTGGAATTAAAGATGTGTGCCACCACTGTCTGGCAAGAACCTTCTTTCTGATTACTATCTGCTAGGGGAAAGGACCTTAAGCACTAACAGACATATAAAGTCATGAAACATGAGCCTGGTGTGGGTGGATGCTTGTAAACCCAGCCCTTGTGAGGCTGAAGCAAGAGGGTTGTGTGTTCCATCCTGAATTACACGGCAAGACCATGCCTTGAAAAATAAATCGACAAGTATGACGCAAACTGTAGACATTGGCACCACACAGCAGTGTTGACAGTGAAGTCCCTGGCTGCAGGACAAATATACAGTAGAAAGCAGTATATTTGAGAACTTCGGGCTGCAATTCGAGCCTTCTGAGCCTGTTGACAATCTCCAGTGGGTGTGTTTGACCAGAGGACAGATCGCAATCTGCATTGGAATGGGAGGCGAAATTGGAGTAATATCTTGGGTAGGTGGCTGCAGCAGCTTGTCAGAATTCACATCCTGATGGACTCGAGAAGCCGGTTGTGGTGTATGAGGATTCACTTAAGGCTCTCCATCCCTTAACAAACACTTCGGATTTGGAATGATGAGTTTGAAAAATGAAAGTAAAGATTAGATTTTAAATATTTCACTAAATTTAAATAGACCACCTATTCCATGGAAAAAATGTCATGTAGGAAAGTTAAAATTATTATTTAAATGTATTATAACTTTAGAATTTGAAGAAAGAAGTCTGTTCTATAGATGATATTTTTAATTCTTAAACGGTTAAACTGAGATTGACCCTGGATGCCCAGATTTGGGTAAAACGTGGATAATAGGTCCTAATTATAATCTTGGGAAATAGTTCAACTCATCTGACTGAACCTTTCTTTCTCTTTAAAGAAAGAGGATGTGGGCCAGGCAGTGGTGGCCGTTGATCCCAGCACTTTGGAGGCAGAGGCAGGAGGTTCTCTGTGAGTTCAAGGCCAGCCTGGTCTACAGAATGAGTTCAAAGACAGTCAGGGCTACACAGAGAAACCCTATGTCAGAAAACCAAAAAGAAAGAAAGAGTATGCGGTTGTGCCTTTGACATTGTGATGAGTGGGTGATGTGCCTGTCAGCCATGGACTGTGAACTTCAGGGGAGGTTTCTCTTTTGAGGCTGAATAATTAATTTGTGCATATTTTGTTATGTGTTTTAAAAACAAGATTGTCTCACCTTTAATCATGAAATAGGAAACTATCAGCAGATAGTGTAGCGACAGCGTCCTTCCCCGCAGGCTTCCTGCAGTGCTCTGGGAGTTTAGGAGAAGCTAGGGGTTCCAGAGGAGCGCCTCCATCCAGCGCAGGCCTCCAGGAGGCTGATTCTGTGGCCCCAGAAGCTGTGCACTGCTCCACTGTGGAAGAACCACGTGGACAGCTTGACTCTGCAAAGGGAAAACACTCTTGCACCTTGGATTCGATTTTCAATTCCACTGAAACTCTGCCAGAAATCACCATTTCATTGGCCTACAGGGGCTGGGGTTTGACTCTGCCACAATCACCATCTCATTGGCCTACAGAGGCTGAGGTTTAAGGAGATTAAGATCAGCCGACCTCCTTCTGGCAGGTGTGGCCCTCCTGTTTACTTATTTCAGTGCTCCAAGGACAAGTTCCCTAAACCTTGTTATTTTCTTCTCTTGCCCTCTCTCCGGTGATTGAACACGGGGCCTCACACATGCTAGACAAGCTCTCCACTGATGTATTACACCCCCAGCTCAACCATGTTGTTTGTAGTGGCTAACTTTGTAGAACGTAGGTCTCTCAATGCTGTGTGAGAAGCAGGTAGGCTTAGATAGGAATCTCATGTTGGGAACAGCAAAAAGCTGAAGGCTAGTGCCAGCTTGGAACCCTAGTATCCAGGAAAGGACTTCACAGTTTGGTTTGTTTGTTGAGCAAAATCTTGCTGTGTATCCCTGGCTGTTCTGGAACTTACTATGTAGACCGGGCTGGCCTGGGCCTCATAGAGATCCACCTGCCACTGCCTGCCCAGTGCTGGGAGTAATGGTGTGTGCCACATGCCCAGCCTTAGTTTTAACTTGTTTGAGACTGGAGCCGAGTTAGTAATGGGCAGGGCCACACCATGGTCAAAGTGCTTAGCTGTGCTTAGCTGTGGCCCTCTACTTAAACCAACATCTCATGTCAGGACCGTGAAGATGGACTTGGAGGGGTGCTGGATCTCTGCCCTTCCTCCCAGTGTGGTCACATTAAATAATATTCTCCCTTTAAATTTGAGTATAAGCAGATATACACTGCTGACATATAGAACAATTTCCAACAACAGGACAAGTTTGTCCCCTAGGGAACATTGGCAATGTGTAGACATTGTTGTCATTTGGGGGAAGGAAGTAGATAGGTGATATTCTATAGGCACACCTTAGATAAAGTTCCCTGATGCTACCAAACAAAGGAGAGCACAGAATGTATTCAGCCCCAGGTGTCAAGTGTCTAGCGTGAGAAAACCTTCTCTAATGGCTTCTTGGATGTTGTAAGTGTCCAGTCAGTGTCAGTTATTATTTCTATGATAATAGGACTTAAGCTTTCAAATATATTGATTTTTTTTGAGATGGGGTCTTATGTAGCTTAGGTTGGCCTCTTCTTGCCTTCTTTATCTCTCAGGAGCTGGCAAAACCACCAGACCTGGTTGTATGTGGTACTGGGGATAGAACCCAGGGTTTTGGGCACGTTAGCAAGCATGTCACCCACCGAGCTATGTCCCCAGTCCCTATTTCTATACTTTTATCAACTCTTTCTTTTTGTGGCGTTGGGGATCAAACTGAGCTCAGCATTGTTTGGTTTACTGTCGTTTTATATTAGAGTTAATCCTGTTTCCTAGCTTACTACTATTTGACTAGTAGATTAATAAAATAATTTATCTGCTCCTAAAAGTAAGTTCTTATAAATTAATCCTATGAGAGAGTTGTACAAAAATGCTATCAGAAAGACCTAACACTTCACTGTTTATTTATTCAAATCATCTTTCCTTTGGAAGTTCTAATAATTATATAAATATACTGTCAATGTTGTTTATATTTCTTATTTTTCTTATGTTTTCTTTGGAATCTCCACTGAGCTTCTTAAATTCATATTTATGATGCTATTCTAGTAACTTATTATTCCTTTGATTCATATCCCAGTATATCATCCAGAGTTTTTCAAGCAATATTCAACAGAAATGATGATAAATGGTATCCTTGAGTGTTTCTGATTTAAATATAACATAAAAATGTGGCAGCTGATACAACTAAGATGAATTTTACATAGAAAGCAGATAATTCCAGTTGTCCTGGAAAGGGCTTCTAGGATGTGTAATGCATCATTGGTCCTTCCGCATGGGAAGACCTGGGTGCTTGTAAGGAATATACTGAAGAAATGGTTGGCTGTGTAAGCACATTTCTGGATCTATGTTTCTTCAACTTTATGTGACAAAAAGAAGTGGGAAGCTATACAGTCTTACAATTAGTTTTCTCATTGTGTTGTTCTGGCTCCTCTGGAGCTTGTATCCCTTCTCTTTCTCTACTGCCAACTGGGATTATAGGCATGCACCACCACACCTGGCCTAGGGTCTCAGGAGATGCTGCTGATGCTATGCTGGTGCTGATGATGCTGGTGCCTGGGGCTGATGATGCTGATGTTGGTGCTGATGGTGATACTGCTGATGCTGATGGTGGTGCTAATGATGCTGGTGCTTGTACCAGTGCTAGTGCTGATGATGCTGATGCTGGTTCTGGTGCTGATGCATGCCACGTTGTTGGTTTGCTTGTATCACCATCTCTACACACCTGCTACCAAAGGATGCACCCAGATGTGATTACTGTTTTCCTGACTTTTGAGCATCTAACACACTGGTGACCATAATCATCAACCATATGCCACAGTGTAAACAACAATCTTTTTCTTTTGTTTCTGGACAGGAGACTCAGATGAGAGGGAACAATCAAAATTGGAAGTTAAAGTTTGGGATCCTAATAGTCCACTTACGGATCGACAGATTGACCAGTTTTTAGTTGTAGCCCGGTGAGTATGCCATTATACAGTCAAGTCTTTTTATGAAACATCTTACACTTGTGTATTTTTAAAAAGATACTATTTTATTTTACATGTATGATTATTTACCTGAATGTATCTATATGTACTATATGTGTGCCTGTTACTTTTGGAGACCAGAAGAGGTTATTAAATTTCCTGGAACTAGAGCTACAGACATGTGTGATTTACCACATGGGTACTGAAAATCAAATTCAGGTCCTCTGTAAGAGTGGCAGTCTCTACAGCCCCCTATTTCCTTCCTTCCTTTCTCCCTTTCCCCTTCTTCCCTCCATCCTTCCTTCTTTTTATTTTTTTATTTTTATTTTTTATTTTTAATTGGTTTTTAGAGACGGGGTTTCTCTGTAGCTTTGGGGCCTGTCCTGGAACTAGCTCGTATAGACCAGGCTGGCCTCGAACTCACAAAGATCCACCTGTCTCTGCCTCCCGAGTGCTGGGACTAAAGGCGTGCGCCACCACTACCTGGCTTTTTTTTTTTTAAATACTTTTTAAGACAGAGTCACTCTGTGTAGCCCTGCTGGCTTTGGATTTACAGAGATCCGTCCACCTTTGCTTTCTGAGGACTAGGATTAAAGGTGTGTGCCATCATGCCTGCTTTCTTTATATTCCTTTATATTATATCCTTTCTTTATATTCCTTTATATTATATCCTTTCTTTATATTCCAGCCCCCACTCCGTTGGTTATCTTTTTCTTTTTCTAGTCCTCTGAGAAAACCAATGTCTAGTCACATTGTCTACTAAATAATGCCATCTACTGCCGTTAATTTGTTATAAGTGAAAATGTTTAATTTTAATTACAAAAGTGGAAGCGAGGGCTGGGGTGGAGCACTTGCTTGTCTAGCATGTGCAGCATCCCAGCTCTCATCCTCAGCAGTGCTAAAAACCTCAGTCAGCAACAGCTACCAGAAGGACAGGTGTAACAAAATGAATAGTGTGTGTGTGTGTGTGTGTGTGTGTGCGCGTGGTGTGTTTAAAAGTTAGAAGCATAAGGAAGAAATGGAATACCTGAATCCCATATCTTTAATGAAAGAAATGCCCTTTATTTTGGACATTGCTGAACTCTAAACTGGGTTATTCAGGTGCCAGTAAAAATGCGTCACTCAACCCAGGGGAGGTAACTCACACCTGTAATCCCAGTTCTTGGGAGGTGAATGCAGAAAGATCAGGAATTTGAAGCTAGCCTGGGATCATAGAGAGTTTGAGGCTAGCTGGGCTACCTGAGTCTGACTCAAAAAATCCAAGCCGGGCTGGAGAGATGGCTCAGCGGTTAAGAGCACTGACTGCTCTTCCAAAGGTCCTGAGTTCAATTCCCAGCAACCACATGGTGGCTCACAACCATCTGTAATGGGATCTGGTGCCCTCTTCTGGCCTGCAGGCAGACACACAGACAGAATATTGTATACATAATAAATAAAAAAATAAATAAATAAATAAATAAATAAATATTAAAAAAAAATCCAAGCCCCTAATGAAGGTGAGAGGGAGGAGAAGAGGGGAGAGGCCACGTGAGGCCTGGTAAGGAGGCTGCTGCTTGCAAGCCCCCCTCCCCCAAGGCTTGGTTACCTTGCTTCTCCCCCAGCTCTTCCTTAAGCAATGAGTAGGGGCAGGATTTTATTTTTATTTCTTCAATGATAAAAGTAAATGAGGCTTGTGGGGAAAACTGCCACAAAAGAGAAAGCAAATGAGATGAACATGCCATTGTCACGGCAGATAAATTAGAAAAAGTCCCAGTGGACATCAGCAAGCAGCTGAGGAATGAGTGAGTTACCCCCGTACAATGGGGTAGTACTTTACATCCGTTAAAATGAGAGAATTTGAACTTTGTGTAATAAAGGGCCAAATCCTCTAATATTGAAATGAAGGTCTACAAAGTATTATTGTTTATGTGTTTGTACTGTGTTCATTTATTTGAAAAGACTATGTAATGGACAAACTATTTTAGTCAATTAGTGGATATATTATACATTATGACTATAAGAGACTGCAACCAAATGTATGTTTAATTCCTTACATGAATCAGACATGGCAAAATAATTCAAATCAGTTCAACCCAAATAATAGGCGGAAGGGTCTCTGTAATAGTTTCTTATTTTGTGTTAAAATAGTCCTAGACTGTCACTAAGGACAGTAATTGTGGAAGGTCACACTCTAGTAATGGCCAGACACTTCGGATTCAGAGCCTGTCCTAGTTAGGGGTTTTGTGGTGGAAAGACAGCATGACCACAGCAGCTTTTACAGGGAAAACATTTAGTTGGGGCCGGCTGCCTTACAGTTTCAGAGGTTCACTCCACTATCATCATGGAGCGTGGCAGTGCCCAAGCAGACAGGGTGCTGAAGGAATAGCTGAGAGTCCTCATCTTGCAGGGAATAGGAAGCTGACTGAGACACTGGGCAGTATCTAGAGCATAGGAAACCTCAAAGCCCGCCCCCACTGTGACACATTTCCTCTAACAAGACCACACCCTCTCCAACAAAGTTACACCTCCTATTTGTGCTACTCCTTTTGGTATTATGGGGCCAGTTACATTCAAACCACCACAGAGCCCCTACTCTCACAGCTCAAGGATTGGATGGGGGCATTAGGTGTACATTGTTGGGGCAGTAGCCCGCCAGAGGAGCAGGAGGCTGAAGCAATGAGCCACGGATGTGGCAGTGGCCATATGCACAGGAAAGCACCTGAGTGGTGGGTTGTTAGGGAGACCTGCAATTTGCCAATTTGATTTACATTCTGTTTGTTTTTTTTTTTTTTTTATCAGACTACGGTTATCCACATTTATGAAACCTGGTCAAGGTGGTCTATTTATGAAAATTACTTTAAAATGTTTAATTAAACAAGTAAACAAAAACCCAAAATACTGAATCTAAATACAAATTAAAACCAATTATTTATATTTTTTGAAACAAGACTTTGCTCTCTATAGAGAAACTGTCAAGCTTATAACAATCCTCCTGCCTCGGCTTCCTAGATGCTATGAGCACAGCACCTAATCCTAACCACATTACTGCAGTTGTAACACCCTCGCCACCCCCACCACCCCTGCCCTCTTACTTTGTAGAGCCGGGACTTGACCTGAGTTATACCAGCCAAGCCCTGCACTCTGAAGTGCTGAGGTTAGTGTAGGTATTGGGTCCATCGGCATTGTCTCGTCTCCCTGGTGGGACTATCAGCTGGCACAGCTGCTTTGGAAAACTGCTTGACACTGTCGCCCCACACAGCCCGTAAGTTTTATGCTAATATCACACTCAGGAAGAGAGCGTCCTGGGTACTGGAAGATGTGCATGCAAATGGCTTTCATAGCAGCATCTGCATACTGGAGTATTATCCAGCTGAAGGGATGGGGTTAGGAAACAGAATCAGGGAAAATGCATTCCTGTCACTCCAGCTACAGCTGAGATGACTTCCAAAGGATGAAACGAGAGGGAAAGAATAGTGTGCACCCAGGTGCGGGGCCTGTGTAGGTTTGTGGTCTGCTGCTTGGGAGGCCAAAGCCAAGGGTTCTGAGTTTGGTGGCAGTCTGGGCTGCATCGTTCCAAGCCAGCCTGGGCTACATGAGACCTTATCTCAAAACAACAACAGCATGTGTAACATTGGTGGTTTCTTGCCAGCAAAACTAATCTGTGATCTCAACATTCTGGTGGTGTCAAGAGTGATGGCACACACCTATAATCCCAGCACTTGGGAGGCCAAGGTGACGTCGCAGGCTAGCCTCAGCTCCATAGTGAGACACTGTCATGGTGTGATATTTGTAGTTGTTGTTAGCTTTTGTATGAAGCAGGGTCTCACTATGTAGCCCTGACTGGCCTGGTACTCACAGAGATCCTCCTGCCTCTGCCTCCTGGATTAAAGATGTGGATCAGCTGTGTTTTTGTTTTATTTTGTTTCTTAGACTCTAGGATGGTGGTTCCTTTTGGGAGGGAGTGTGGGAAGGATTGGCCACCTTCTGTTTCTTCTCTTGAGTGTTGGTTGGACCCTAGGCATCTTCACTTTGTGAGAACTAAACATTTGTATAGGGGCTGGAGAGATGGCTCAGTGGTTAAGGGCATTGCCTGCTCTTCCAAAGGTCCTGAGTTCAGTTCCCGGCAACCACATGATGGCTCACAACCATCTGTAATGAGGTCTGGTGCCCTCTTCTGACCTACAGGCATACATACAGACAGAATATTGTATACATAATAAATAAATTTTAAAAAATCCTTTAAAAAAAAACAAAAAAAACATCTGTATAGTGTGGTAGTGTTTGCCTTTTCATATATATTAGATTTTAAGTAAAATGATATAACGAAATCTTCCCTGGCTAACTGTCCAGCAAAGCAGGCGGTCTGTGTATCTTGTTCCTCCTGGGGTTAAGGTCCCTTTCATACCAAAACACTCTAGATCATTACAAACAGAAACCATTGCTGTGGAAGTTGCTTTTTAAAAATGGTATAGTGAAAATGGATTATTCTGTGGAGACAGGAAGGGGTTTCTGCTATAACATTCATGTGAAAAACGTTACTGGGTTTCACACTTGGTATTTAGAACTCGCTTCGCAGTGGTAGTCAGACGCTCAGCGGATTTCCTTCTCCTGTTTTTGAGCACATATGAATACCAAATGATGTGTCTGTCCCCTGGCATTTTAGACTCCATCTTCTCTTTCCTTCTCTGTGGCCACACAGGTTTGTTTTTTTCCTTGCTTGAATGATAATTACCTGCATATGCTGATTTTTGGAACCAGAGCTTCTCAGAGTCCTGCTCTGCGTTCCGTTTGGGATTTGGCATCTTTGTCTATGTGATGAGTTGTCATGGGGATGTGTCCCAAGACTAAACAGGAAATTCCTTTATGTTTTGTATGTATCTTACAGAGCCTTAAAGTAATTTTATGCAATATCTTTTTAAAGATTTATTATTTTTACTTTATTTTATTTTGTGTGAATTGATATTTTGCCTGCATGTATATCTGTGTGAGAATATCAGATCCCCTGGAGGTGGAATTATAGGCATTTGTGAGCTGCCATGTAAGTGCTGGGAACTGGACCCAGGTCCTCTGCAAGAACAGTCAGTGCTCTTAACCACTCAGCCATCTTTACAGCTCCCCTATTTGCAATATCTTTTTGTTGTTATTTTGTTTTGAGATAGGGTCTCACAGTGTAGCCTTGACTGGCCTAGAACTCACTTTGTAGACTAGGCTGACTTCCAACTCATAGAGATCTTCCTACCTCAGCCTCCCGAGTGCTGGGATTAAAGGCATGCACCACTATACCACCCTTTGAGCAATTGAACAATTTTTTTTCTTAAAAAATTATTAATTTATTTTTATTTCATGTGCATTCATGTTTTTGCCTGCATGTATGTCCGTGTGAAAGTGTCAGATCCCTGAAACTAGAGTTACAGCCAATTACAAACTGCCATTTGGGTGCTGGGAAATGAACCAGGGTCCTCTGGAAGAGCAGCCACGCTCTTAATCCCTGAGCCACCTCTTTAGCTCCTTGAACCAAATCTTAAATGATTTTATACATGAGACAAAGTTTCATAGCATGGAATTTTTCCTTGTGTCATGTGGAGTTTCAAATTTTTGAAAATTTTACTTTTCAATATTACTCAGTTTTTATTATATCTTAAAAGAGAAAATTACCACACATGCTTTTCCTTTCTTTACAGTTTTTTATTTATCACCCCCAAATCTAGCCCTCCTCCATGGTCTTTGCTTTAGTTCCTGTTTCTAGTTAAAACAAAAGCAGGATTGAGGGAGGTAGCCAGGCAATAAAGGCCCATGCTGCCAATACAGGAAGGCCTGGATTCAACTCCAGGACCAGGGTAGAAAGACAGGCATGTGCTTGTAAGCCCAGTGCTGGGGAGTGCCCTAGCTCGCCCTCCCACTTGTAAGCCCTTCGGTTCTAATGTGAATGACTGTGTCAAAAATAAGGGTGGCAGCTCCTACCACTACCACTGGAGCTGCCTTCTGCCTTCTGCATGTGTGCACATGCATACACACACATATATAAGGCTTTGCATCCTCCTCAAAATACACACACACTCACACACCTTACTTACACACACACACACACACTTCTACTCACACATACACACACACACCCCACTTACACATCAATTATAAAACAAACAAACAAAAAGTAACAGGCAGGAGTGCTTGTTAGTTTTTTGGCAACTTGCTACAATTTGGGGTCATTTGAGAAGGGGAAACCTCAGCTGAGAAAATGCCCCTCTTAGATTAGCTTGTATATAAGTCTAAGTGGCGTTTTCTTGATTAATGATTGATATGGGAAGGCCCAGCCCACTGTGAGCAGGGTCACCCTTAAACATAAGAAAAGACAAGCCGAGCAAGCCATGGAGAGCATGCCAGTAAGCAGCACCTTCCATGATCTCGGGTTCAGTCCCCGCTTCCAGTGTCTTGCCTTGACTTCCGTCAGCGATGGACTGTGGTCTGGGACATGTGAGATAAACCCTTCCTTCTCCAAGCTGCTTTTGTTGGTGGTGTTTTTCCCAGCCCTAGAACACACACTAGGACAGAGGGGCTGGAGAGATGGCTCAGTGGTTAAGAGCACTTGCTGCTCCTGCAGAGAACACCAGTTCCCAACACCCTCATGGCAGCTCAGTTCCGAGAGATCTAGCATCCCCCTCTGGTCTCCTCCAGCAGTGGACATGCGCATGGTGCTCTTACCTGCATGCAGGCAAACTATCATGCCACAAGATAAATAAGTATGGTCACCTTTTATTGAAGAAGTAACTTACTGTTCTCTGTGTTTGGTTCCTCAGTGCTGTTGGGACATTTGCCCGCGCCCTGGATTGCAGCAGCTCCGTGAGGCAGCCCAGCTTGCATATGAGTGCGGCTGCAGCCTCCCGAGACATCACCTTGGTAAGATGTTATTCTTTTGCTGCTTGCTTAATTATAAGCCATGCGAAGAATGCTGGGTTCTCAGAGCTCTCTGACGGTTGTCCCTGCATGTATTTCTGTGCCATGTTTGTGCAGTGCCCATTTTGACCAGAAGAGGGCGTCAGATGCTCTAGAACTGGCATTACAGAAAGGTGTGCACCTCACGTGAGTGCTGGGAATCAAACCTGGATCCTCTTGCGCTCATACTTCGTTGCTCAGGTTTAAGAATGCCTTGAACTCTGGGCTCAGGAGAACCTCTTGTCTCAGCCTCTGCACCTGGCTCATATTATTCATGTTCTATTACACTTATAAACACTTTTCTTCTGCTGTTTCTCATAATTTCGTATTTTAAATTCCCCAACACCTTTTGCCAACTCATGTACAATTATTCTCTGCTACAGCTGGTATTGATTGGAGCGCTGCTTCCCAGGGAACTGCTCCTTTAGAATGTAGCCATCCATGTATTGCAAAATCATTCTGCACACCAAGATGGAAATTCGTAACCCTAAATGCAGTCACAGTGTGATCTGCACTTTGTGTGTGTGTGTGCGTGTGTGTGTGTACATGGTGGTCAGAAGACAGCTTGACATTGACAGCTTTCTGGTATTCCCTCTATCTCTGTGGAATTCAGAGTCATCCGGCTTAGCAGCAAGCACCTTTACCCCCGGACCATCTCAGTGTTTCCACATAGTTTATTTTGTTGCTTTTTTTGGTGTTGAATAGCTCCACCTAGTAAGCATTGACTGATAAGCCAAGTCTCCTGGATGTTGTTTGTAACAGATTTGAGTTTATCTGGTGTGCAGCTTTTTCATCCAGTCTCCCCCTGGGTTTCCCTGATCTGTGGAGCATAAGCCATGCTTTCCTGTGTGCCTTCTTTGGTGATGATGTGGTTGGTGCTGATGGGATTGAACTGAGCCTCACATGTGCTGGGCATGTCTGCTATTGCTGAGCGACACTCAGACAACAAATGTTTTCTCTTAATATTTTAAGAGCCTGGGAACGCTCCCCCCCCCCACATTGCATGTTCTTGCTTTGTATAGATGGAGCGTTATCTGTAATCAGTCCTTTGTTGTTTAATGCCATTCTTAGGAAAACGTGCTTATAAAATTAGACATCCGCTCCTAGCGGGTTCTCTCTGCCCTGACCGAGGATCCAGAGTGAGAAAGTCAATCCCTGACCAGGATTGAGCTGTGTGGCAGTTGGTGATTGGGGCTGATTTGCCGGGTGGTGTCATATGTGTACACGCAATTGTGTCATATGCGTGATCTTGGGAAGTCACAGTGACTCTGTGTCCCACTGCTGGTGGCCTCAAGGGGATTTGTCCAGGAAGAGGGTATAGAGTTCAGTATGGGGCTTGCCAGTGAAGGCTCTTCATTATAAATATTATGTTATATAATATCACAGCAGTATATATATGTTTTCTCCTTTGAGCTGCAGTCTTGCTGTGTTGCCCAGGGCAACTTACTCTTGGGCTCAAGACAGCCATCCTGCCTCAGCCTTCAGAGTCATCAAGATGTTAGGTGATGCCACCATGCCTGGCTGAGGACTGTTTATAAAAAGGCTCCCTTTAAAGACACCTATTGTACACATCTGTGTATTTACAGAGGACCTACTTGTACTTATTGTGTGTGTGATGTGTGGGTGTGTATGCCGTGACCCTTGTGTGACATAAGGCAGATGACCTCCTGTCCTCCTGCCTCCACCCTCATGTGCTGGAATTCCAGGTGTTTGCCACTGTGTAACAGGTTTAATGCTTGCCTACTATGGGCCTTTTAAGAAGATGTCCTCCGACTTCCCAGTGTTTCCATCTCTTTGTTTTGTTTACTTTTGTTAGTTGTTTGGAAATCACCTTTATATCACAAACCAAAATTGCCGGAATAAATAATTTAGGATAAGTAAATTTATTTGTTTAGAGACAGAGTTTTGTAATGTGGCTCTGGCTGTCTTGAACTCAGTCTGTAGACCAAACAGGCCTCGAACTCACCAGAGATTCACTTGCCCCTGCCTCTGACGTGCTGGGCTCGAAGGCACGCGCCATCACATACACACCAGCTCATTACTGTAATAATTTTTCTGTTTTTAAACAGAAGTGGACTTGGAGGCCCAGGCAGTTGTGGGCTGTCAGGTTGAATCCCATCCATTCTTGTCTCTACCAAGTCCTCTCCTGTTCCAGCAGGTTCCCTTTCTATCCACCTTCTGCCTCTGCTTCATTAGAACGCCTGGGCTGGGTCTTCCTGGGTTAGATATGCTTGAAGATGGAGGGGTGTGCGTGAGAGACAGACAGACAGAATGACATGCAGAGAGATAGAGAGAGACGGGAGTGAAGAGACAGACAGGCCTCCTGTTTAAACTGCTGTAGCTTCGGGCTCACTTGGAATCTTATGGTCCTGGGGATTTATGTACAAACTGAGTGGGCCGGGTTAAAACTGGTGCTTCAACTATGGATTCAGAGTTTGGGGATTGCTTGCCAGAAGGGATGTGTGAAAGGTTCAGAGTAACTGTCGATTTCCCTTGGGAATTTTATGTGGGGACGACTTCCAGAAGGCTTTTAGCATTCCTGGACCATTTGTTCATCCAGGGATCCTAGACCTCTTGTCAATCACCAGTAATATTTTTGGGGCAGGTATTGTACATGCCTGGGTCTGACTTCCTCATTTTGAGGTCTGTTATGATGCAGCTAAACTGCAAGTTTCAAGTGTTGCTAACCCAAGATTTCTATTGCTACCCGGGCATGGTGGTGTACCCCTGCCTGTGGTTCCAGCTCTTGGGAGGTAGAGGCAGGCAGATCAAGAGTTCAAAGTCAGTTATGAAACAGTCTCAAAACTCAAAAACAAAACAAAACAAAACAAAACAAAAAACCCACAGCCCGGTGGTGGCAATGCCTGGCTTTAATTCCAGCATTCACAGAACAGAGGCAGGCAAATCTCTGAGTTCACAGCCAGCCTGGTGCACAGAGAGAGTTCCAGGACAGCCAGGGCTAACCAGAGAAACCTTGTCTTGAAAAACCAAAACCAGACCAAAACTAAACAAAACAAAACAAATCTAAAACAAACCAAAATACACTGAACTCATGGAGGTTTCATACATGCCTCTTACTTCATAAAATAGAAAGTATTTTATATAGTATGCAGAGGGGAAAGCATCAATTAGAAATACTGACACAGCTGGCCCCCTCTCCCCCACAGCCCCTCACTTGAGGAATGGTCAGTATTATAGTCAAACCATGCCTTACTGTTGTGGGAACATTATGGCGGCCTCACACAAAGAAAGATAGCTGTGAAGTCACCAGGCCATGTGGCCATGGCGCCAGTGTTATGTGTGACATGTATACAATCTGACCTGTACTGAAACTCCTCCCTGAGTTTGTGGTGGTGGCCACAAGGCCACTCCTTGGTCTGCAGAGCGTCGTCAGTGTTGGAGAAGCAGTGCTCTGGCTTTACTTTCCTGCCTGGACTCTGGAAACTAAGTAATTGGGTGAATTTTTGAGTAATGGCATTGAAAACCCAGGCCCCAGGATGGTAAATGAACTGCGCAAGGACTTGTCCCTTTGGGTTGGTGCGGGCAGGACTAGACAAGGCTTTCTGGTGGCAGGTCTGGACAGAGGAAGGCTGGCTGTGCTGGGTAGTGAGAGATGGATTCAGATACAGGGGCAGCGCTACTACCTGAAACGCAGCTGATCTAAAAGTGCACCTCCTTCCCGGCTCCCAGCCTGTGAGTCCATAGTATCATTTAATCGTATTTATGACAACATACAAGTCCCCAGTATACCTTCCTCTCTCCAGACTCCTGGCGTCCTCAGGACTCCTGACAGTTTCCTGGCTTTGATTTTTTTTTTTTTTTTGCTGTTATTGTTGTTTCTTTTTGATTGAATCTCGCTGTGCAATTCTGGCTGGCCTGGAACTCACAGTGGTCCACCTTCCTCATGCTTCCAAGTGCTGGGGTTAAAGGCTTGTCCTGGGCCTTTGTTTGTGATTCTCTGTCTCTCTCTCCTTCTCTCCTTCCCTTCTTCTATTGAATAGTCACTTCTCACGTAAACTATCCGTCGGCCAGTGGCTGTGCCTGCCCCTCTTCACTGGTGACTGGCACCGAGCACCGTGCCTGTTAGCTCATGGGCTCATTAGAATCTGGGACTGACTCTGGTAGTTTCCGGTTTCAGATGAGACAGGCCTGCTCCTTTGTTTCACCAAGTTAGTAGATCTTTTTAGTTTTTCATGGCAGGGTTTCTCCCTGTAGCCCTGGCTGCCCTGGAACTCTCTCTGTGGAGCAGGCTGGGCTTGCACTCACACACTTGAACTCCCTGAGTGCTGTCCAGGAACATTATTTTGGTGTGTGTGTGTCTGTACACACATGCGGACACCAGAGGAGAACATCAACTATCCTACCCTATTGCTGTCCACCTTATTCCCTTGAGACAGAGTCTCCTTCTGAATCTGGATTGGCAGCCGGCCAGGCCTAGCAATTTTCCTGTCCATTCACCTCAGTGCTGGGATTGCAAGTGTGTGCAAAGCCATCTGTACCTGACTTGTTAAAAGTTCAGGTACTTGCACAACAAGTGCTGGCACTTCCTCTGAGCCATCTCCTTGACTCTGGTGTTTTAGCAAATGCATGTGCACTTGTGCACATGTGTGTCAGATGACAACTTGGGAAGTTAATTCAGATTGTCAGGCTTGTTGGCAAATGCCTTTACACACTGAACCCCCATGATGGAGGAGGGTCATCTGTCTATGTGTTACTTTCATTGGTTAATAAAGAAACTGCCTTCCTTGGCCCTTTGATAGGACAGAAAATTAGGTAGGTGGAGTAGACAGAACAGAATGCTGGGAAGAAGGGAAGTGAGGTCAGACGTCATGGAGCCAGCCGCCAGGTCAGACATGCTGAATATTTCCCGGTAAGCCACCACCTCGTGGTGCTACACAGATTATTAGAAATGGGTTAATCAAGATGTGAGAATTAGCCAATAAGAGGATGAAACTAATGGGCCAGGCAGTGTTCAAATGAATACAGTTTGTGTGTTGTTATTTCTGGGGCTAAGCTAGCCATACGGGAGCCGGGCAGACAAAAAGCAGGCCCGCTCCCCTCACTACACCCCCAAATACTGCTTGCTTGCTTCCTTCCTTCCTCCCTCCCTCCCTTCCTTCTTTCTCTTCTCTCCTCCCCTCCCCCTCCCCTCTCCTCTCCTCTTTTCTCCTCTCTTCCCCTCCCTCCCTCTCCCCCCTCTTATTTATTTATTTATTTATTTATTTATTTATTTATTTATTTATTTATTTATTTATTTATTTATTTATTTATTTTAGAAAGGTTGTAAGTACCCTAGTCCAGCCTTGAACTTCCCATGTCTTGACTTCTGATTATCCTGACCACACAGCCTGGGTGCTGGGATTAGGGTTTACATCTCTGCAACTGGTGTTATTTGGTACTGGTGATTGGGCCCAGGGCTTTGTGCAAATTCAGTGAAACATCCTACCCACTGGGCCTCTTCAGCCAGTACTTTACTTCTCTTTTTGAGTTAAACATCAATATAGGAAACTTCAGAAGATCGCTGTATTTAGGGAATATAGTTGAGAAATTTAAGTACTCTAGATTTTTTATAAAGAAGTTTTGGATGTACAGATATGAGTTGATAACAGTTTATGCTTATAATATCTTAATAGAACTATGACTTTGTATTTTGGAGTCTAATACAAAGGCTTCTTTTGTTCCTGTCAGGTCAGTTCCATAGCTATTACCTTTGTACCTTGACTGCTCCGTCACCTTTCTCTCTATGGTCAAGAGACAAACTTGAACAACAGATGCAAGAATCTAACTGGCTTTATTTACATTTCTAGCATTGGACAAGACTTTATTTATTTTTTCCTTGATAGCCCTAACATTTGTGGCTATGAGACTCCTATTGAATTTAATCAGTCGACTTTAGCAGAGGGTGCTCCATTCTGATTTGGTCTAGTCTGGTGGGGCCAACTGCAGGTACTCAGGCCAAACACAAGCTACCTATCAAGTTTAACTACCCACAAGTTACTCAAATGGCCACCTGTCAATTTTTAACTATACATGTATTATTTTTAGACAGCTTGAATTTCAGAATGAATATTTCTTTATTACTAAGTATTTGTACCTAAATAATAATTTTCTCCTGCACTAACATAGTATAATATGGCACCGTGACAATAGTTTAATGAAGGGTCTTTATTCCTGTAGACCACTTGTCCCAGTAATGTCCATTAAAGAAGAAGGAACAACCATTTTCGGGCCCTAAATCTAGCTAATAGACTTTGTTATTTGTGTGGTACCCTTTAGTACTATTCTGTTGCTTAGTCTTTCTTTGTCTTTGTGTCAAGAAAAGAAATATCACACACACACAAGAGATTTTTTTGTTTTCCATGATAGCTTTGTGTAGACGGAAGTTCCTATCATACTCAGTCCCGTATCCTTTCAGTTCCAAAGAAACACATAGAGGCTTATATTAAGTATAAACTGTTTGGCCTATTAGCTCAGGCTTATTATTAACTAGCTCTTACAACTTAAATTAACTCATAATTCTTGTCTATGTTTAGTCATGTTGCTTGGTCCCTTTTCTCAGTAAGGCATTCTCATTTTGTTTCCTCTGCTTCTGACTGGTGACTGCATTTTGCCTTTCCTCTTCCCATAATTCTCTTAGTCTGGTTGTCCTGCCTATACTTCCTTCCTGGCCACTGGCCAATCAATGTTTTATTAAATTAATACAAGTGACAGATCTTTACAGGGTACAAGAGCATTATCCCACAGCATTTCCCCTTTTTTCTTTTCAAAATAAGAACTCTGAATCTAATCTCCTTTGTTCAGCTTTTTTTTCCTGACCATTATTTATAACAACTTGTAACTAACATTGTAAACAAAGACAAACATCCTTAATCCATTTTTTGGGAATGTATATGTAGTTTTCTAGGCTATTTCCTGCTGATTGGAGGCATTGATAATTTTATGGGAACCAAAGAAAATTTACGATTATGGTCAAGTCCTGACTGGAATATTCTTTGAGGTTGGATCATCTCAGCCAGCAGTCTTGACGCTGTTCTGGATGTAGAATTCAGCAACAGAGGTGCTCTGAAATGTTGGCTCATCTGGACCATCTGTTCCCATTAGAGATTTTTCAGGGGATCTTCCTCAATCCAACTTTATTTTTCCTTAACCTAGAATGAATCTACAGCCTCTCATTTGCTGTGGAAACAAAAGCAAAACCTCCAAAGTAGCATATCTTTTGACTTAAATTTTTTTTAAAGATTTATTTATTTATCATGTATACATTATTCTCAGTATTCTGCCTGCATGTATGTCTGCTGGCCAGAAGAGGGCACTAGATCTCATTACAGATGGTTGTGAGCCACCATGTGGTTGCTGGGAATTGAACTTGGGACCTTTGGAACAGCAGGCAGTGCTCTTAACCACTGAGCCATCTCTCCAGCCCTTGACTTAAATTTTGAAGTCAAGGCATTTTCAAAATATATAGGTTGGATTAATCCAGCAGCATTTATAATCAAATATCATTTAGCAGCTGTTTCTCCGTCCTTAGCAGTCAAACAATTCAAAGATAACATAATAATATACAGTATTCAGACTCTCTCTGTATTTTCCATATTTATGTGGCTTTTTTTCAAAAAGTTTATTTATTTTTATTTTTAAATTTTTCGTTTTTTGAGATAGGGTTTCTCTCTGTATCTTTTTATTGTCTTGGAACTCACTCTAGAGCAGCTTGGCCTTGAACTCAGAGATCCACCTGCCTCTGCCTCCCAACTGCTGGCATTAAAGCTGTGTGTCACCACGCCCAGCTACTCTTATTTCTTTTTTTTTAAAGGACTTTTTTTAATCTTTTCTCTCCTAAGCCTATGCATATTTTTAAACACACTGTAAACCATTTAGAGATTTTTTTTTTTTTAAAAATCTGAATCTGTCTTTACTGCTTACCTTTCTTCTGACCATGTGAGTCTTTAATCTGCTAAGCTGCATAGCTAGGATTGAAACTGCGGCTTTGGCAGATGGCTCTGCTCCATTCCTTAGCTTTCTGAGAGTCTAGCTTAATGGTGGAGGTACTGGCAGTAACCATGTTTATTGCCACAACTCTGTGGAGTTTTGAGGTCCATGCCACCACGAAGAAGCTTGCCAATGACTACACATAAATACCATTTAAGTGTTTGGTGGCAGAGCTTCTTAAAAGAGCTGCAAGGTTTTTGCCACTAACGCTGAGTCAGGAAGCCTCTCCTAAAGGAGCTGTGCCTCTGCTTGCTGCCAGTAACAGATCCTCCTGGAGAAAAGACAGTTGCCAAGAAGCAGTGCTTAACTCTGTTCTTGTCAGCCTCGAATCCCATTTTTTAAAGATTTCTCAGGCTTTATGTGGCAATTCTTGCAAAATGTTTGGGTGCCATTTATAGACGGAAGTTTCTGTCTCATCCGGTTCTGCATCCATTCAGTCTCAAAGAAACACACACAGCCTTATATTAATTGTAAACTGTTTAGCCTATTAGCTTAGCCTCTTATTATTAACTAGCTCTTACAACTTAAATTAACCCTTAATTCTTGTCTATGTTTAACCACATGGCTTAGTACCTTTTCTCAGTGAGGCATTCTCATCTTGCTTCCTCTGTATCTGACTGGTGACTACATCTCTGCCTTTCCTCTTCCCATAATTCTCCTAGTCTGGCTGCCCCGCCTATATTTACTGCTTGGATACTGGCCAATCAGTGTTTTATTAAACTAATATGAGTGACAAATCTTTACAGTGTACAAGAGTATTATCCCAGAGGAGCTTTGCCATATTCCTTTTTGTTCATTTAAATGAGATTTTATTGTATGTTTTCTATTTAATTTTCCTCTTTATTTTCTACTTTTAGATTTACTTTGATACTTCTTTTCCTGATTGATTGATTTTTTTTTTTGAGAGAGAGAGAGAGAGAGAGTCTTGCTGTGTAGCTTTGGCTGGCCTTGAACTAGCTCTCTTAGACGAGGCTGGCCTTGAACTCACAGAGATCCACCTGCCTCTGCCTCTCCAGTACTGGGATTAAAGGTGTGCGCCTTTGCTTGGCTCAGGCCTGGTATTTTCCTAAAGAATGTTTTTAGCCAATTCTTTTTTTCTTTTGTTAGGATATTTTATTATACTAACAAATATGAAACCAGAACACTTTTCGTGGTGTGGGGGGATTGTACCTGAGATGCCTGAGCTGAGCAAACTTGAATATGGAGGGGAGCTTCCAGGTGTCCAGGGATCCTCTTCTAGAATCTTTCATCTTTACTCCATGGACACTGAGAAGCCATAAAGATGTAAACAGACGTTTCCTGTCCTGACCACTGGGCCCCAAATAACCAACTCAGAGGCTAAATATAATTATAAATACTCAGTCGACAGCTCAGGCTTGTTACTGCCTAACTCTTAAACTTAAATTAGCCCGTATTTCTATTTATGCTTTGCCACGTGACTCATGACTTGTTATCTCATTTTTTATTGTTTTTGTTGAGCTATATATTTTTCTCCGCTCTCCTCCCTTACTTTCCCCTCCCCCTTTACCCTCTCCCATGGTGTCCATGCTCCCAATTTACTCAGGAGATCTTGTCTTTTTCTACTTCCCATGTAGACTAGATCCATGTATGTCTCTCTTAGGGTCCTCATCGTTGTCTAGGTTCTCTGGGATTGTGAATTGTAGGCTGGTTTTCTTTGTTTAGCATATTCTGATTTGTATTTCCTTTATATGTTTTAGATTATAAGTGTTTCTCTACCAGCATGACTTTAACTAGAATATTTTGATTTATAGCATTTTCCTTATTATATGCTTCTAATTATTTCCTAATTTTATACCTTTTAATTTGAAGTATTAGTTTATTTCTGATTAAATAAAATTTAAAATGTAAATTAATTTTTTGCAGAATTACAGAGGAAATGTGTATATTCCCAGTTATTCTAATATGTTTCAAATTCTATATTTTTGGGGGTAGCAAGGCACCACCTGACCCCTACCTGATAAGGCCCCTGTAGTAGGGAGCGAGCGGGCTGCTTGTCATCCCAATTGCCCTGCTAGCTTACACCCGAAATAATCACACAGAAACTGTATTTATTTAAATCACTGCCTGGCCCATTAGCTCTAACTTCTTATTGGCTAATTGTTACATGTTAATTTAACCCATTTCCACTAATCTGTGTATTGCCACCTGACTGTGGCTTATGGGCAAGATTCTAACCAGTGTCCATCTCAGGCAGGAGACCCATGCCATCTGCCTGACTCTGTTCTTCTTCCCAGCATTCAGTTCTGTCTAACTCTGCCTACCTAAGTGCTGCCCTGAAAAGGCCAAGGCAGTTTCTTTATTCAACCAATGAAAGCAACACATAGACAGAAGAACCTCCTACACCAGGCCCCCAATGCCAAGCTATAGTTTGAGTCCACCAGAGTTCACCCTAGAGAACCAGCAAGTTTATTAGGGTTCCTTGCAGAGTGTGGTGACCCTGGAGCAACCACACTGGAAGGTCTGCTTCCAACATGGATACTGGCTTCCCCAGGGCTGCATAGATGGTAGATATTCCCACCACCAGCACCCATATTTTCCCAGTCTATATAGTCTACATCTCCTTAAGACCAGGTACAATTAGGGTAAAATTGCATACAGCTGGCTGGGAGGTGCAACTGGATAATTGGGTTCAGGTCTCACTCTCCTCCCCACCCCCCTTCTGTACTCAGAAGGAGCATCAGTTGTCAGCAAGTCTAGCTGTGCTGAATGTCTGCACATGGGTGAAGGCGTAAGTCACAAACAATGCCACACCAGTTTGGAATTATGATTAATAAGGTGGTATTTATTCAAAGGGGAAAAAACTTACAGATCACCGTCCCAGACAACAGCTCTCTGCGCAACCAGGAAGGGAGTCTAGTCGCCGGCGGAGCAGGAAGTGAAGAGAGCGAACGTAGGGAAATAGTCACTTTTTAAAGGGGGAGAGACCACGCCCCAATGGGCTGGTATCTCAGCAGCTATTGGTTGGAGGAGCGGAAGGACCTCCCGTAACACCTCCCCCTTCTGTTTAAGTAAGAGAGTTCTAAACCTACTACGAAATTATATACAATGAGTACAAATATCCTATTCTAATTAGCTTAGGTCTTGTATAATAAATAACTTGGCCAAGTCATGAGAGAAAAGTAACTACATTTATAGTCTTCAACCCCATCGAAGATCTGAGAAGGAAAATAATGTTACCTGGGTAATTAGGAAGTTCAGTAAAACAACTTCCAAAACATGCAACAAATCACAGAGACAACTAGCTACCTGGGCAATCACCCAAAGTCACGTTTGCAGCGTTGAAGCAACCAACTTTGGCTAAGGCCTAACATAACTGACATACCATTTTCAAAGGCAAGCGACTTTTCAAAACTATCTTACCCTGTCTTGGCAGGATATGACAGTCCTGTTTTATCCATTGATACACGCTCTGTATCTGTCAGTGGTTGAGGTATGGGCATTTCTTTGCCCCAAGGCCAGTTCTGCCAAAAAGAAAGGCTCCAGGTGGAGTGTCTTTGGTGCTCAACATTCACTCGGGAGTAGAACGGTATTGCCAGGAGCAATTGTGCCTCACTACCATAAAACTCTGAGTTAGATTAAAGGCCATTTTCTACAGCTCTTTGAAGAGGTTGAAGATTATCTGTCTATACTGAGTATAATCTCTATATATCTAAAGAACCTGATTAGTCTAATTATAAATGACAAACTTAGATGACTATTAATCTATTTAATTCTCAGTATCTATCTAACTTAAAGACTAAGACAATAAACGACTATGAAACAAATGAGGACAATGACCTCCAAATATAAACAATGTACAAATATACATTGCAATATGGTAAATATATAGCAATACACAAACAATATATAAGTATCTTAATCAGAGGTAGAAATGTACACTGCAATATGGTAAATACATACTATATATATATCAATACAATATATGTCAATACATAAAAATATTTTAAACAGAGGTAGAAACATGCATGCATACAATAGTCAATATAATTTAACTTTGTATCAATATACAAGAATCGATACCAATATATTTGTCTAAAAACAGTAACTCACAATTACAAATCTATTATCCCATCATCCCTCTTTTTTATTTTTTCAAAATGATCCCTGAGCTTATAAAATAAAATTCCTCCCCCAACCTCCCAACCCCTAAATGATGTCCCTAAACCCAGGGGCAAACTTTACTGGGAGAGGGGACGTCATCCTCTAGAATTACTTCCAGCTGTCATGGGGGCGACGTTCTTTCTGGGGGATCCTGTGAAAGTAAAATGATGGTTAAATTTCAAGATCAATGTCTTTTAAAATTGCAAATAGTCTCTGAGTATTTTGTGGAGTTCTGGCCAGAATGTTGTACAAGATGTGCACCATTTCAGCTAACCAAGTTGGGATTGTCTTGTGCAGCTGGTACCCAAAACAGGTCTTGTAGTAGCGCTATCAGTATCATGACGTCATATCAGCCAGGTAGAGTTGTTGTTGTGGGGCCCCATCTTCTTCCTGGAAACTTCAAATGTCACTTCAGAAAAGACTCATTGTTCATTGTAAAAAACTTAAAACATTAATCATATAGACATATATAGACATATATATATATATATATTCAATGAAAGGCATGATAGATATATTCAATGAAAGGTATGATAGATATGAAGAAAAGCAAAGATGTTTTCTAAACTCATATTTCTTTCTGTCCCATATCATGGCTCTTGACATGAGACAGAAACTCCAGAAACTCTGGGTTTTTCTCTTACTAACAGGCTTGGAATTGGAGAGGGACTGAGCCAGAGTCCAACTTCAAAACCAGCTCTATAAATTTAGAAATATGGTTTAATATGATTTACTTACACAATCCGTTCAGTTTTCTTGATATTTCCTATTGGGCAGGTATTTTCCCATCTGTCAGTATCCAAACATCCAGGGTCCCTTGAATTTTTCAAGATGAGTGTTTTCCTGTGGAGATAAGAACAGAACCCTGCCCCCATTCTATATGTTTTTCTTACCACCTGTATGAATATCATCATTGTGGATGAGTTGTCATTTCTCCTTTCCAAGAGGTTTCTCCTCTTCAAATCGAAACTTTATTAATTTTGATGGTATCCACAATTTTTCTTCTCCTGTGGAAACAAGAGCAAAACCTCTTCCCCAACGTAGCACATCTCCTGGCTTCCATTGAGAGGTCAGCACATCTTTGAAATAAATCGGTTGATTTAGTTCAGCAGACTTTTCCATTATCCAATGTCTTTCTGCTGCTGTTGTTCCTTTCTCATTAGCGTTAAGAAAATTCAAGGTTAATAAAGCATTATGTAATCTATTTCTGGGGGTATTTTCAGTCCCTTTCTGTTTGTTCAGCATATCCTTTATAGTACGATTTGATCTTTCTATAACTGCCTGACCTGTAGGATTATTTGGTATACCTGTAATGTGTTTTATATTATAATAATCAAAAAAGCGTTTCATTTTCTTAGATACATATGCTGGACCATTATCTGTCTTTATTTGTGCAGGTATACCCATGATGGCCATAACTTCCAATAAATGTGTGATTACTGAATCAGCCTTTTCTGAGCTCAGGGCAGTAGCCCATTGAAAACCTGAATACGTGTCTATGGTGTGATGTACATATTTTAATTTACCAAATTCCATAAAGTGGAACACATCCATCTGCCAGATTTCATTTCTCTTAGTACCCTTTGGGTTACTCCCTGCAGGCAACGGTGTTTGATTATAGAAAGAACAAGTAGGACATCTCTTTATAATGTCCTTAGCTTGTTGCCAAGTAATGGAAAATTCTTTCTTTAGGCCTTTACTATTGACATGATGCTTCTTGTGAAATTCTGAGGCCTGCAACACACTTCCAATCAATAATTGATCAATCTCAGCGTTGCCTTGGGCTAGAGGACCAGGCAGACCTGTATGGGACCGGATGTGTGTTATGTACATCGGACAAAGCCTGTTCCTGATTATGTCTTGTACCTGGATAAACAATGAAGTCAACTCTGTGTCATCTGGTATAAATTCAGCGGTTTCAATATGCAAGATAACTCTTTCTGCATATTGTGAATCTGTAACTATATTAAGAGGTTCTTTAAAATCCCTTAGCACCATAAGAATGGCATATAATTCTGCCTTCTGGACAGAATTATAAGGGCTTTGTTCCACCTTACTCAATTCATCTGACTTGTAACCTGCTTTCCCTGATTTATTTGCATCAGTATAGAATGTACGAGCTCCAGTTATTGGAGCATCACGTACAATTCTAGGAAGAATCCAAGAAGTTCTTTTTATGAGGTTAAGTCTACCACTTTTGGGATAGTTGCTATTAATTTCTCCCAAAAAATTAGCACAAGCTCTTTGCCACGGTTCATTGTCTTCCCATAACTTTTTTATTTCTTCAGTAGTAAAAGACACTATAATTTCTGCTGGGTCTATACCTGCTAGTTGACGAAGTCTCAGCTTACCTTTTATAATTAATTCAGAGACTTTTTCCACATAAGTTTTTAATTTTTTACTTGGTTTATTAGGTATAAATATCCACTCTAAAATAATATCTTCCCTCTGCATTAGAATTCCTGTAGGAGAAATTCTGGAAGGCAATATGACTAGGATGCAGCTAAGATTTGGGTTCACCCTATCCACATGTGCCTCCTGTAATTTTTCCTCAATCATTGTCAGTTCCTTTTCTGCTTCAGCTGTTAGTTTTCTTGGACTATTCAAATCTTTATCACCATCTAAGGTTTTGTTTAAATGAACTATTAGATCAGGTGTTATCCCAACAGCTGGTCGTAGACTGGAAATGTCTCCTAACAATCTTTGGAAGTCATTAAGAGTCTTTAACTGGTCTCTCCTAATTTGTGCCTTTTGCGTTTTAATTTTCTCTAACCCTATTCTGTAACCTAGGTAATTAATAGAATTTCCTCTTTGAATCTTTTCAGGGGCAATTTGTAATCCCCACCTAGGCAAGACTTTCTTTACTTCTTCAAACCCTTTCTAAAGTATCTTTATTTGAATCAGATAACAAGATGTCATCCATGTAATGATAAACTATGGACTTCGGGAATTGTTTACGAATTATTTCCAATGGCTTACTTACAAAATATTGGCACAATGTAGGACTATTGAGCATACCCTGTGGGAGGACAGTCCATTGATATCTCCTATTAGGCTGAGAATTATTATAAGTTGGCACTGTGAAGGCAAATTTTTCTCTATCTTTTTCTTGTAACGGTATAGTGAAAAAACAATCTTTCAAATCAATAACTATAAGAGGCCATCCTTTTGGTAACAGAGAAGGCAAAGGGATTCCAGATTGTAGTGGGCCCATAGGTTGAATTACTTTGTTGACAGCTCTTAGATCTGTCACCATTCTCCATTTACCAGATTTCTTTTTTACAACAAACACAGGAGAATTCCAAGGACTGGTTGATTCTTCAATATGGTGAGCATCTAGTTGCTCTTGCACCAGCTGTTCCAATGCCTGTAATTTATCTTCAGCTAGAGGCCACTGTTTAATCCATATTGGCTTCTCAGTTAGCCATTTTAGAGGTAGGGCTGTTGGCACCTCTAGAGGTTTGGTATTTGCTGTATGTTCTTGTACAGCCTGAATGGCTGGAAACCTTTTTCCATAATACCTCATCATATCCTTCCCAGAATTATGAGTTCCTGGAACTACAGGAATGTTAATCTGGGTATTCCATTGCTGTAGCAGGTCACGGCCCCATAAATTTATTGCAATATTGGCTATATATGGCCTTAGTCTTCCTATTTGCCCTTCGGGCCCTATGCATTCAACCCATCTTGTGCTTTGTTTTACACGAGATAGGGTTCCAATTCCCAGGAACTGAACATCTACCTCTTGAAGAGGCCAATTCGGATGCCAAGATTCTGGGGTAATGATACTTACATCCGCACCTGTGTCTAATAAGCCTTCAATAAAAGTGCCATTTATACAGACTTTTAGCTTTGGTCTTTGATCGTTAATAGAAGTCTGCCAAAATATACGTTTACTCTGTCCTACTGGGTTTTTTGACTCATTCTCCATGCATAATTCATCATTTAGACCAGTATTACTTTTTACAGCAGAAATTGCAGCTTTTAATTTTCTTGGTGAGGCACGTTCTCCACTGTGACTGGGAATGATTGGGCCACTGTTGGCTTGGGGGCCTGCGAGAGGCCCCTCAAGGAGTTTCCCGATGGTATCGGGTTGCCTTGTTTGTCTGTTGTTGACCTGCATTCGTTGGACCAATGACGGCCTTTACCGCATCTCCTACATATACCTGAAGGCCTAGGTCTCCTATTTTTGTCATTCCCAGAGGAGATATTATTCCTAGAAATTCTGTGCCTGCAATCCCTTTTCAGATGTCCTAATTTACCACAATTAAAACACCTGGCAGTTTGATGTCTCCTCATTGCTGTGGAAATCGCTTCTCCTACCCAAGATTCATCATTATAGCTAAACGTCTCAACATTCATCGTATGCTGAATCCATTCATCCATAGGTGCTGATCTAGACTTTAAAGGCCCAATTATCTTTTTGCATTCTATGTTTGCATTCTCAAAAGCTAGAGATTCAAGAAGTATTCGTCTAGATTCTGGGTCTGTTACCCCTATGTCCAGAGCCTTAATTAATCTTTGCAAAAAGTCAATAAAGGGTTCTCTCTGTCCCTGCCTAATTCTGGTATATGATTCAACCCTTTTTGTTGGATCTTGTATCCTATTCCAAGCATTTAAAGCTGCTTGGTGACATAGAGACAGTACTTCATCGTCATAAAGAGCTTGGACCTGTGGATCAGCATATTCTCCTGCACCAAGAATTTGATCTTGGGAAACCTCGACACCTTTTGCTCTTCCTTGCTGTTCCATATGTTTGGATTCTTCTCTGAAATAAATTCCAAACATGAAGGAAGGTCCCTTATCTAAAACTGCAGACACTAACTGATGGAAATCATAGGGGGTAGCTCTAGCATTAGAAGCCCAAGTTTTTATCATTTCCTTCACATATGCATTATGCAAGCCAAAATTAACAATAGCCTGCTTAATTTCTTTTAGATCATTCATTGCTATTGGCGTCCATCTAGCTTCTCTGACTCCCTTTGAGCCTTTAGAAGTTGACGCTTTGTCAGAATTAAGTATAGGGTATGCCGCTAAAACCCTGGGTAAGCCAGTTCTAATAGCTGGTGGCGGCATTGTATACTGTCCTTGTGCCTCCTTACTCTGTTCACCAGCTCCAATAATTTCTTCAATCTTTTCAAATCTTTTTATCATTGTCTCTCTTAAATCCTGAATCTCCTGTCCTGTATATGTTTCTAGTGATTTCACTGAGGTATCAATTTTTTGGTCCCCATTCTGCACCTGTGATTCCAAAGCTTTAAATTTTTCCTTCAAAGATAACATATCCTCCTTAAACTTTTCTTGTATATCATGTAGATTCCCATCTTGGAGGTACATTCTGTCTGTTACCTTATCAAAACTTTGTGATAACGTCTGAACATCAAATTCAACAGCCTGAACCCTTTCAGGTAACTTTCTAGTACCCTTGGATATGGAGTCAATTTTGTCTATCATAGTATCCACTTGTTCAGATAACCTCTGATTTTCAATAATTTTAATCCTGTCAATTAGTTGTTCATTATTAGTTCGTAAAGATTCTATCGTTCTTAGGAGTACCATATTCTTCCTTAATGATAGAATATGGAAAAGAAAACTGAAACCTAGTAACAAGCAAATTAAAGTATCCCCATAATCATATAAACCTTGTATGATGTAATCCATTGTATTAGTAAATACAAATTCACTAATCCATTGTATTAGTAAAGACAAAGCAGTAAAATTTGCGTTAGAAACGAAAACTGCCATATTACCTATTATCCAGCAGGTGGCGCTGTTGCCGAGTCACGACGAAAACGGGGTCCTGTCCGCCTAGGATTTGTCAGAAACTGGGAAATGCAAGTTGCTCAACAAAGTAAATGTAATTAAATCAATTCCGTACAAGGAACCATAAACCCAGAATCCAGGGGTAGAGAAGAGTAACCCGGAGGCCGTGTATGCCTCCACGTGACAGAGTCACCCTGAGGGGTTGCAGCTTTCGGCAGGCAACCGGCAACCGCTTGCTCTGGTTTGCGCCACTTAAGAGCTGTGCTTGCAAGGGAGATTTAAAAACGACTCAGAAAAGAGCAAACTACGCAGGCAGAGACTACGCGGGCCTGTGGAGTTTAAATCCACGTGGGGAGGCAGATGATAGGGTGCGTGGGGACTTGAAGTCAATCTGAAGTGTCTAAAGGGAAAATATAAAGAACTGCAGCAAGAAAAGCCACTGCGTGATAATTTATATTAAACTGCTGGCTCCACGCACAAGGCACAGGCCGCAAGGCACAGGCTGCGGCTGAGGAAGGGAGGGGCTCCCGCCAAGCCGAACTCGCGGCCGGCAGCCAAGCCGGGGAAGGAGAGGGTCCTAAAACCCGTTGGGCGCCAGATGAAGGCGTAAGTCACAAACAATGCCACACCAGTTTGGAATTATGATTAATAAGGTGGTATTTATTCAAAGGGGAAAAAACTTACAGATCACCGTCCCAGACAACAGCTCTCTGCGCAACCAGGAAGGGAGTCTAGTCGCCGGCGGAGCAGGAAGTGAAGAGAGCGAACGTAGGGAAATAGTCACTTTTTAAAGGGGGAGAGACCACGCCCCAATGGGCTGGTATCTCAGCAGCTATTGGTTGGAGGAGCGGAAGGACCTCCCGTAACATGGGGACGGCTGAACTCAGGATGGTGGCAGCAGTTGGGCTCAGAGCTCAGTCCTGTACAACAGAGGGGTACGGGAGTGTAGTGTGAGGCCGTTTCATATAGCCCAGGCTAGCCTGAAGCTCAGTATATATTTGAGTCTAGCCTTGACCTCTTGATCTTCCTGCCTCATTCTCCCAAGTGCTCGGATTATCCGTCTGCACCACCATGCCCAACTGTAATTTCTTCTAGGCTTGAAATTAGGATATATTGTATGAGAAAAGAATATTTTCAATTAAAAAGTAAACCCTTTCCCTATTTTTTTAAAAAAAGGAAATATAACCTTCTCTCTATTTTGTTCCTACCTAAACAAAAATTGCAAGTGGATGGTACACTTTTTATATATAAAAACTTTTGCTTGGATCATAGTTTCAGATTTATTCCTAAGAGTTTATATTCACCTTCTGCTTGGAGAGAAAGCTTGAGTTCAGTACGTTTTGAACTGACTTAATATCTTATTTATTTTTTATTTTTTTAGATTTTCGAGACAGGGTTTCTCCGTAGCTTTTGGAGCCTGTCCTGGAACTAGCTCTTGTAGCCCAGGCTGGCTTCGAACTCACAGAGATCCGCCTGCCTCTGCCTCCCGAGTGCTGGGATTAAAGGCGTGCGCCACCACCGCCCGGCCTGACTTAATATCTTGAATGCTGCTGGGCGATGGAAGGCGCATTTGTGCTGGCTTTAAAAATGTAAGGTTTTTATGAAATTGTGCCTGAGCAAATGAGTAATTAGTGTTAAACATGTGCATGTAAGGTAGTGTTGTGCAGTGGGGGCACATGGGATTGTGCATTCCCTGGAAAGCAGAGCCTAGTAAGCTTCAGGCCACACTGCTGTAGTGCAGGGGAAGCAGGCGGGATTGGAAAACTAGCAGAGGTGGTCCTCCCTGCAGTCTGAATGGAAGTCGCAGCCAACTGATGGGGCGCACTGAAGCGCTGTCTCAGAGCAGGGCCCTTACGCCCTGCGTCACCCATCAATCTTGAGCTGAAACAGCTCCATCTAGACCAACTGCGAAGGTGACCGCCTGCAGAACCTGGAGCACCTCCACGAATGTGGGTTCTCAAATGGCGCTGCTCACACACTGCCCCAGAATGCAGAGGCTTATCCAGTGCATGCCTCCTCTCAGCCACTCAGCTGCAGATTGTCTGGATTCCGGTGAACTAGACTCAGCCAAGCCACGCGCTGGGCCAGGTCCGCTCTCCTAGCCTCATAGCCTCCGTGAACACAACGCAGTAGTACAAGAGACCAAGGCCAAATGCACAAACACACACCAAAGATTGGTTGTCTCATATACCTCCCCTTCTGTTTTTGTTCTGGCTTTTTTTTTTTTTTTTTTTTTTGAGACAGGGTTTCTCTGTGTAGCCCTGGTTGTCCTGGAACTTACTTTGCAGATCAGGCTAGCGTTGAACTCAGAGATCCACCCTCCTTCTGCCTCGCAAGTGCTGGGATAAAAGGTGTGCACCACTGCCCAGCTATGTCCTATGTCTTAACATACTACTGGCCAAGCAAATCATGTTCCAAAAGCCCAATATCTGTGTGGGGCAGAGTAGCCTCCAGAGGGAGGTCCAGGGCAGAAGGTGAAATGTTTGCTGACCAACAAACCAGTTTGCCACAGCGTGGTTCTATTTAACGAACAAAAGATGAAAACCCCTCCACCGAGATTTCCTTGTCAGTCTTCCTCCTAAAATACTTCTGTTTGTCACTGCCATCTGTTGTGAATGGGATGAAATGTGACAACACCTTTGCTTTTTGGCAGAGGGAACAGCTTGTGCTTGGTTGTGATTTTCAAAATTTAGATTTGAATGGATCTTGCAACGTGTGTTTGTATTTATTGAAAAGATGTGGTCTTTGCGAAGCATTTATCTGAGGGGGACTTGGGTTATTTTATGCTTAGTTTTCAAATTTTAAGTTGAGATATATGTACACTATATCTCATGCACGGAGTGAACTTCATGGTTGCATACGTCATTGTAAAAGCACTACTAGGTGTGGATATAGTGTAGGGTCCCCAGAGTGTCCTTTGTGTCCTCCCAGGCCGTATTCTGGAGTGCACACCACCCAATTTGTACGGTCTCTTAAATTTTCTTCCTTTTTTTTTGTTTGTTTATTTTTTTTTTTAGAGACAAGGATTCTCTGTGTAGCCCCTAGCTGTCCTGGAACTTGCTCTGTAGACAGGTTGACCTCGAACTCACAGAGATCTGCCTGCCTCTGCCTCCCGAGTGGTGGAATTAAAGGTGTGCGCCACCACCGCACACCTTTGAATGTTGTTTTCTTTGGATATAGCAACTATGTTCTTTTACTTAAAGCTTTTAAAGAGTACAGTTAGACCACACAAAAAGCAACACCTGAGCATCTTAGAAAGATGAGGTTAAAGGGCCTTATGAGAGATAGGACCCTCTGGTTTCCATCGTGAAATTGTCCCCTCAAGTTCAGCGGTGCCTTGTTCAGCCAGCTCCTACCAACTGCACTGCCCTCTCCGCCAAGCTGCAGTTCACTTATTTGGCATGGGTCTCGTGATTTTAATGCTGGCTGAAGCTGGTGGTGGCCTGGAAGCTGTCCTGCAGTCTGAGCCTCCTCAATGGCTGGAGACAGGGGACATCCTTGCACATGGCTTGTGCTGTGGTTTATCATGTGGTTTCTTCCGACTAGCTTTTTCCTTTTGAGGAATTACATCATCACAGTGAATTTGCATAAGGTTTTAGAGGGGGTGTTGAGGATCATACCTGGGACCTCAAGCAAGTCTGGCTCTGAGCTTTACTCGAGCCCTTGTATAATTATTGGTTTTGTTGTTTTTGGTTTTTTGAGACAGACTTATTATATTCAGGGATAACACTGACCTCCTTATCCTCCTGCCTTCACATCCCAAGTGGTGGGATTGGCTTTTGAACATACCTAGTCTTTCAGGTTTGTTTTTTTTTTTTTTTCAATTTTATTACCAGTTGTCAATTTAGGACATTAAAATAACAGTTTATGGCTGTATCCTTAGTTGAAAGACTCCCTAGGTACTATTGATCTCTCTGTTTGTATAATGAGATGGTCAGAAAGAGTACTCAGATTTGGAGATAAAAGAAACAGCTAAATCACAGGGTCTAGTGGGTGAGGCTAGCTAGAGAATCGGATTCATTGCTTGTGAAACTTGACCGGGTGAGAGCAGGAGGCAAGAACAGGGCCAGCGTTCTGAAGCCGTGGTGCGGCAGAGAGAGCTTCTCTCAAGAGAACACTGTCCATCACCAGCGCCTGCAGCAAACGAGCACCTCAGACGGTCACCAAGCTGTGACTGTCAAGGGAATCTGATAATGGCATTTTCTCTTCAGCTTTTCGTTTTGTGGAATCCAGAGATTTGTTTTAAAGTAACGCCAAACCCCGTTCAGTCATTAAACAGATCTGTACCAGTTGCTGCCTTTGGCTTTGTCAACAAATTCAATTTCTATGTTCGTGTTGGCCATTTTGGTTAATGTCTCACAGTGTAAATGCATCCTTGTTGTGTTATAGGATTTCACTGGTTGGCTGGCTTCAAATTTGTAATCCTCCTGCCTCACTCCTGAGTGTGTTAGGATTACAGACATGTACTACCATGCCCAACTGTAAATATATACCTTAACTAATTAATTAATTAATTATTGTTGTTGTTTGGTTTTTTGAGGCAGAATTTCTCTGCGTAGCCCTGGTTGGTCCTAGAACTTGCTCTGTAGACCAGGCTGGCCTTGAAGTCAGAGCTCCCCCTGCCGCTGCCTCTCTAGAATGCCGGGATTACAGGTGCACATCACCACCACCTGGCTAATTAATTTTTTTTTTTTTGGTTTTTCGAGACAGGGTTTCTCTGTAGCTATGGAGCCTGTCCTGGAGCTAGCTTTTGTAGACCAGGCTGGCCTCGAACTCACAAAGATCCACCTGTCTCTGCCTCCCGAGTGCTGGGATTAAAGGCGTGTGCCACCATCGCCCGGCTAATTAATTATTTTTTAATGTATTTGTTTTATTGAGTGACAGGCTCTCACTGTGTAACTGACTGTAACTCAAAGACGCCTGCTCTGCCTCCAAGTGCTGGGATTAAAGGTGTGTGCTACCACATCCTGTGCACTTGTGAAGTTTTAAATGATCGACCTGTTGTGATGGTGTAAAAGATGCAAGGCTTGGCATTTATGTGCTCCAAAGCCTGCGTGTATAGTGGGATGGACACAGAGTCAGAATAGCCTTGCCAGCCAGTCTGCGTGTCAGTGCACGCGCGCACGTGTGTGTACGCATGTGCATGTGTGTGTGCATGTGTGTATGTGTGTGCACATGTGTGTGTTTGCAGGGCTGACCGTCCTACTTTACTGTTTTCTTGGCATTCGTAAACGTCTGCGCACATGTGTAAAGGACTCTCTTCAATAGATAAACTATCAAAAGTTCTGAAGTTTTATATCCTAGTAGAGCGCCCGGATTCGAGCCCAACACTTGGTGCATGACAGGGAGTACATCACCACACCCTCCTAAATATGTCCTCACCTCTGTCCCCTTCTCAAATCACCCTTGCTTATCATCTATAGAAGCCCACACTGCTCATCTGTTCTTGGTCAAAGTCTCAACCAAGTTACATTAGAACATGGATTTCTAATCTTGTTTTGTGTTTAATATGAATATGTATTTCTTTTACGTATTTATTTTATGTGTGTATATGTATGTGTGTGAGTATATGTGTGCCGTGGAGTCAATTCTCTCCTACCATGTGGGTGAGGGAATTGAACTCAGGCTGTCAGACTTGGCAGCAAGCACCTTTACTGCTAAGCCATCTCATTGGCCCAAATATGTAATTTTGCTTTACATATGATGCACTATTCTGATTTTTCTTTCTGTCTCTTGTTCTTTTTTTATAGTACGTTATTCTCTAACTTGAATCAATGTTTTTAATACAATGCTTTCTCTCTCATGCATAGTATGCCTTCCTAGTCAGTGGTGGTTATGCCAGTCTTCCCCAGTAATTGCAGTGACTTGGGTATTTTTAAGTAAATGAAATCTTGAAGTCAAATTGATTGTGTTCTTAATTGAATATTTTGAGCATTTGGATCTTCATGGTTGTTGTGATTCCAAATGGATGTATTTTTAAAACACCTTAGCATTCTTTTGCCAGTAAGCATTCTCTTCAAACAATTATTTGGTGGTGTTTGGCTGTTTGATTCGTTTTTTAAAGGAACTCCTAAGGATCCTGTTAATTATGCGTATCTGCGTATCTGCATTCAGTGCTCTGGCTTTCACCGGCCTGCAGGTGTAGGTGCCCACTTGACATTTCATGCTCGCTTTTCTTCTCCCCAGTTCCATGCCATGGATACACTGTACAGGCACAGCTATGACCTGAGCAGTGCCATCAGTGTCCTTGTGCCACTCGGAGGACCAGTCCTGTGCAGAGATGAGATGGAGGAGTGGTCGGCCTCCGAAGCCAGCTTGTTCGAAGAAGCATTGGAGAAGTATGGCAAAGACTTCAATGACATCCGTCAGGACTTTGTAAGTGGAAAACCGTGATTGGGCTGTTGAGACTGAAATGTTGATATTTCTGTTTGTTAACTCTTTCACGTTTAGTACGCCTCTAACTGTTCTGTTGGTGCCAGGGCCTTGAGGATGTGTTCTGCACTGGCCACACCCTCAGCCACTGACAGTGATTTTATTCGCTTAAAATAGAATGAAGGGTCACTTAGAAGGAAGCAGTTGACATTGGCTTTGTATTGTGACTATGACCCAGGGCGAGGAGTCCTGAGCTCCTGGAATACACACACCTTGGTTGCATGAATTTACCCTCTGTAGCTCTCTGATTTCCAAGAGGAAATATGGACTTTTCTGAGCATTTGTGCTAAATATTACAATCTGTGTGTACTCTCTCTGTCTGCTCAGACTTCCTCTAGCTGTGTTACCAATTGTTGGTGTGTATTTGTAACATAGCTGTAACCTTGACCAAACAAAAGAGCCGGATTTGCTTTTCAGTTCCCAGCTGTCTCTGATTTGTTTAGTTTTGTTTTTTCAAGACAGGGTTTCTCTGTAGCTTTGGAGCCTGACCTGGAGCTAGCTCTTGTAGACCAGGCTAGCCTTCAACTCACAGAGATTCACCTGCCTCTCTGTCTCTCAAGTGCTGGGATTAAAGGCATGCAGCACCACTGCCCCTAGCTTGTCTTTGATTCTTAATGATATGCAGTGTTCTACTTAGAATCAATCTTATTATGTCTAAAATCTATTCCCTTTTACATTCAGTGAGAAATTGTGTATTCAAGTTGCACAGCGTGATGTACACATACTGAGAAGTAATGACCACACCTAACACGTCTACTGACAGTTACTGTTGTGCGTGTGCGCGCATAAGCCCGCCTAGGAAGACCTACTTATAAGTTTTCAGTCCTAGGGAGCAAACACAAGCCTCTGGTGTGTCGGGAGCACTCCATCACTGAGCTCTAACCCCAAGCCCTTTCAAGCCTTCTTTGTCAGAGTTTTGCTAAGTTGCTCAGGCTTCCCTTGAACTTGCGACCTTCTACCTCAGCATTTGGAGTAGCGGGCATTATAACTGCACAGCCACCCCAGAAGTCTTGCTTTCTTTAGTTTTAATTTATCCTCTTTGAAAAAGAAGTTTTGCTTGAGATCTTCATAAATTGCTTTCTATAATAACTATCCTTCATTTTCATTGTAAAAATGTTTGTTTGTTTGCTTATTTGTTTGTGGCAGGGCCAGACTATGTAACCCTAGCTGGTACAAACCTGGGCAGGTCATCCTGTGTCTGCCTCCCGAGTGTTGGGATTACAAGCGTATACTGCTGTACTGACCTAAGGATCCACTCCTTGACTATCACACTTAGATATAAGCTGGTGCCATACCTTTCAGTTTGTTGACTATCTCTTGAATTAGTTATAAAACAAAATTGTTACTTATCAATGTAGATTGATACATTAGATTTCAGGCACAGTACTTATAAGTTGTTATCAATGAAATCTGCCCCAGCAAAACCTCAGTCACACCTAGACTGTTATGTGCTATAGTACTAAATTCTAAAACCAGGCAGGTGACAGGTCTCTGTAATCCTAATGGTCAGGGAGCTGGGTCTGGAAGATCTTAAGTTCAAGGCCAGCCTAGAATTTTTTTTTTTTTTTTTTTTTTTTTGATTTTCGAGACAGGGTTTCTCCATAGCTTTTGGTTCCTGTCCTGGAACTAGCTCTTGTAGACCAGGCTGGCCTCGAACTCACAGAGATCCGCCTGCCTCTGCCTCCCGAGTGCTGGGATTAAAGGCGTGCGCCACCACCGCCCGGCCCAGCCTAGAAATTACACTTTGTTAAAGACTTATGGTCAGGTGGCCATAGCAGTACAGTGTTATTGATATGAAAGTTATGAGCATAGCTGGGCGATGGTGGCGCATGCCTTTAATCCCAGCACGTGGGAGGCAGAGGCAGACGGATCTCTGTGAGTTCGAGACCAGCCTGGTCTACAGAGCGAGTTCCAGGACAGGCTCCAAAGCCACAGAGAAACCCTGTCTCAAAAAACCAAAAAAAAAAAAAAAAAAGTTATGAGCATAATACAGCTAAAAGTGCAAGCTCAAAAGTCACCCAAAGATCCTATTCTGGGTCAATGAGATGGTTAAGCCAGTAAGGGCACTTAACTGCCCAGCTTTCTAACCCGAGATTCATGCCCTGGACTCACATGGTGGACGGTGAAAACTGACACCGCAAACTATCTGTGTGTGCACGTACTCACACTCATAATGAACAAACAAACAAATAAATAAATGGTTTTGTTTGTTTGTTATAAACAACAAAATCTTGAACCAAATATGGTGTGGTACGCGTTTGTAAAACCAATGCTTGGGAGGATCCGGAGCTCAAGGCCACACGCAACTACTTGGAGAGTTTTGAGACCAGTCTGAGCTACGTGAGAACCTTCTCTCACGGCAATGACAAAAACACACTGTTCTCATAATGGATAAGATGAGAAACGCTGAAGTGAAGGGTTTCCTGTTTCCTTTGTGTTCTAGTGATAGTTCAGAATTTGGTGCTTATCTGCTCTGTGGCAGGAATCCTGCCCTTAGCTTCCTCTCTTTTTCCATGCTAGGCTGTTCCTTTTCTCACAGTACCCATCCCCTTGGTGGCAGCAGCAGCATCTTTCTTGTGGATTTGCTGTTTGTGGTGGAAGGAGCAATCCCATGTTTCCTGAGAGGACCAGAGAACATAGAGTGTAGTGTTTTTCTCCACCCCTCTGTGGCTCTCATTTGTGAATTGCTAGGCCTCACTGAGGATCAAAAACAAGGCACGATTTTAAACCTGTTCCCTTGACCTGCAAGATCCTACCTGATTGAGCTACAAGCCGTTGGAAGGGCAGAGCCCTGCGACCCCACACTTCCTAAACAAAGCCCGGGACACTGGGGCTAAAGCCATGGAATCATAAGCCTGGGTGCTTGGCCAAACTGACCTCTGTGGCTCAGCTGCCCACCCCTGGCTGCTCATTCTTGATTCTCAAGTCCCAGGCCCCACACAGCTCCTGTGGCTCCCAGTCTGGCAAGACATAGCTCCATTGTCCCCAGTGGCCTCCAGACAGGCTCAACAGTCTGTGATGCTAGCATATAGCCTCAGTGGCCGCAGGCTCACACTTCAAATCTGTTGAACGAGAGCCACAGAATCCACATGCCAAAACCATACATCAGCCACACCTCTCTCTTTTGCTTGATGAAATTCCCTACATATTCCCTGCAATCCTAAATATTGTCCTCCTTTCCAGCTAACATGGTCAGTGTTAATTTGGGGGGCAGGGGATAGAGATGTATGTGAGCCTGCACAAGGTTCTGGGCTGTTCCCCATACCCCACACCCATGAAAGTGCACTGTATCCATACGGTTATCTTAAAGTTTGTATCTGAGTGTTCTACCATTTGGGGCTAGTTTAGAGCTTGAGGTCTGTCTGTTATTTAATTCCTTGACAATGGGTTATTTATAGTCTAGCTTTTTTGCATTTCATGGGATTTGGTTTTTTTTTTTTTTTTGGTGTGGTTTTTTTTTTTTTTTTTAGATGCAGAGTTACCTTGTAAAAACACTAGCAGACTGAGTATAATAGTGTTTGTATGCTGAAATGAGCATGTCTGGTCCATTCAGGTCTTGGGGTGGGGTGGGGTGGGTGCAGACTCCATTCAGCTGTCCCAGCTTTGGGGCTTGCTTTACGGCTGAGTTTTCATCCTGCGCTGGTGTCCGTGTTTGCCATCTTTGCAGCTCTGTGTCTCACAGGACCACAGAGATCTGAGTTTCTTGCTTCTGCTAGACATTTTCCTCGCCCACCAGGAAAGTCTCCCTACCCGGCTAGCTCTCCTAGCATCTGCCACCCCCATCCCAGCTCTCACCTAATGGGTTTTACTGCCTGGCTGGCTTGCAGGATTATTCCAGCAAGCCCATCATATCCACCCATGGGATCCTTCTGCAGTATCCAAGCGACACATTATCCTTTTGATGCTGGCAAGTTTCATTTCCATGACTTCACTGGTTACTCCATTTTCGGGTGCAGCTCTTACATCCTTCAGGCCGTGAGCACGCGTGACTAAACCCACTCTTCCATTTGGTCTTCTGCCTTTTATTATGTTTGCATATTTAGCCAATTATGCTGTTTAGGGCAGCAATGAATAGGAGATGATCTGAACCACAAGACTTGGAGTTCTTCTCTTTTTACTATTTACTTTTATTCTGTGTATATGAGTGTTTGGTCTGCATGTGTGTCTGCATGTCACATGCATGCCTGGTGCCCATAGAAGCCAGAAGAGGGCATTGGATCCCCCAGTACTGGAAGTATAGGAGGTTATAAGGTACTATGTGGATGCTGGGAACTGAACAGGGTCCTCTGGAAGAGCAGCAAATGTGTCTCTCTGGGGGCTGGTGGAGAGATGTTTCAGAGGTTAAGAGCTCTTGCTGCTCTTTCAGAGGTCCTGAGTTCAGTTCCCAGCAAACACATAGTGTCTCACAACCATCTATAATGAGATCTGGTGCCCTCTTCTGGTGTGCAGGCAGAACACTCTATACATAATAAATGAATAAATCTTTAAAAAAAAATGTGTTCTCCAGCCTCCTTCTTTTGGTTTTTGAAAGAAGGTCTCATGTAGTCCAGGCTGGCCTCAAATTTGATGCTCCTGTCTCAGAATCCTAAAGCTGGGCCGGGCGATGGTGGCACACGCCTTTAATCCCAGCACTCGGGAGGCAGAGGCAGGCGGATCTCTGTGAGTTCGAGATCAGCCTGGTCTACAGAGCAAGTTCCAGGACAGGCTCCAAAGCCACAGAGAAACCCTGTCTCGAAAAACAAAACAAAACAAAACAAAAAAAAAAAAACAAATAAAAAAAAAGAATCCTAAAGCTGGGTGGGGCTAGAGGCATGCCACACCATGCTCTGCTATCTGTAGTAGCTTTCCTTCCGTTCAGGTGGTGAGTGTAATATGTCTCGTGGCTTGCCGAGTTATTGCTGGTGTTGCAGTGTTACCTCACTGATCCTGAAAGATACCTTCTGACAGGTGTTGATGTCTTTGGGAATGGGTGTCGCAGGAGCTCTCCTGAAGCCATAACTGAGATTGAGAGAGGGCACTGAATCAATTGTTAATTTCCTGCCGCTGTCCCTGGTTGCAAGGAGCTGGTGCCGGGCTAGACCTGTATGGGCTTCATAGACCAGATGACATACAATGTAAAATGGTTGGGCTTACATGGCCACTTGGCTTCCTTTTCTCGACTTTCCAGACAAATGCCTGTCAGATCCTTGTTTGTTTAGGAGAGAAGACAGTAATGGCTCTTAGCTTGCTTAGAAACCACAGCATGGCTGACCTAGGGCCCTGCTGAAGGTGCTTTCACCGCCTTTCAGACAACTCCATTAGGCGAATGCACTGGGTTTAAAACTGAAAACCCTGAACAGCTATTTGCTTCAGCTGCACCCCAGAACTAGCGGCTGTGCCGTGGTCCTGCAAATGGCAAAAGTTACGTCCTTGTAACTACTGTTTAAGTTGCCGTCCAAGTCAGCTGTGAACACTGCCTTTCTCTGAAATTCCTGGCTTCTCTTTAGAACAGACATTATAAGGAAATTAGTTGGGGGAGTCTAGGTTGGCGTGGATGGTGCCAGGTGGGTCCCAAGTCCCACAGCTGCTAGGTGTCCAAGGGTGTGGTTTTAAGTGGCTCCTCCTTATGGCATGCTGAGTCATGACGGCTGAGTTCCCTTCTCAACAGCGACCACAGTTCAAGATGGCCCTGTCAATGCTCCCTGTTACCGTGGAGGCCTACTGCTCTCAGTTGTCTGGGTGATGACCTCATTTGCAGAGGGCTCTGAGGAGTGTCTTCTTTGCTCTAAAACTCATGAGTCGGATTTTTTTTTTTAGTATTATGGAAAACAGCAAAGGCAAACTTACTTTTTAAATAGAAAACACAATTAGCTAGGTCCTTTTCTCCCCAGAGATGTAGCCTGTTGTTTTATTTATAATAAAACAAAACAGAGTTGTCAGGAAAGGGTTGAGAAATATTACGCCAGAGACCAATAGAAGTTACCCAGTTGCAGTGACCTCTTTGTAAGTTAGAGTAACTCAGCCTTGAACTGTTTAAATAATATTTCTAAAATTACGCATCAGAGGTGATGATATAGCTTACGGCAGTGCAGCTGCCTAGCATGCTGCAAAAGGCCCATTTTAATTAGTTAATTAATTGTTCTTAGTCTCTCCTGTCACTGCTCCATGGGGCTAAAACCTTTCCTGAGTAAGTCAGGAAATTTTCCCAGTGATGATGTTTATAATTTTTAATCAAATTGATGAGGAATGGAATGCATGCATTGAATGGGATCTCCTATTAAATATAACGTATACTTTTTGCTAAGAATTAATTTTGTTTTTTTTTTAAGATTTTATTTCTAGAATGAGTCTAATATATAGATCCTTCATTTCCAGTAAGTGGTTTTGAAGGAAAACACTTTATGCTGTGGGTTGTTTTCAATATCATCGTAAATGTCTTTCAGCTCCCGTGGAAGTCCTTGACGAGCATCATTGAATATTACTACATGTGGAAAACTACTGACAGATACGTGCAGCAGGTAACTTCCGTGCCGCCAGCACCATTCAGCGCGCTTTCTGTTTGTGTCAGTGTTGGCTAGCAATGTACTAATCCTGAGCCCATTTGACCTTTCCTAGAACTACTTAAATTCTACGATTTCATGTCTTTTTTTTAATATTTTCATCTTAATAGTTCACTGTTCTCAGCATTTGCTTTCGTGACAATTTGAGAACAATACTAGAGAGAGATGTGGGTCGAGAGACCTTGTTTCCCTTCTATGGCTGGGGCTTCATCTCTTTATGACAAGGGGAGTGTACTAGAAATCCAGCCCTGTCATGAACCCATGGACGATATGTCTATGGATTAAAAGTTGAGCCTGATGCCATTGGCCTTAAAAACTCAGATGCTTCTATGATTTTCTGAAACCTCCTTATATGACATTTTTATAGGTCTGTTCTGCAAGCTCTAGAGCATACCCCGTTTGAGGTCCCTTCTGCAGTGCTAGGGAGCCTACCTAAGGCCTAGTCTATGGTAGGTAGGCACTCTGTCTCCGAGCTGCATGCCCAGTCCTCCCCTCAGCTTTTGACCTTAATTGTAACACATTTGTTATTTTGAGAAGGTCTCACTGGGTGGCTTAGGCTGTTCCTAAACTTGAGTTCCTCCTGCTTTAGTCTGGAGTGCTAGGGTTGCAGGTGTTTGCCACCAAGCCTGGGTATGGTAGCCTTAGTCTTTGTAATTTGATGCTTTCTCCTCCAAAGTCATCTAAAAGGAGGGAACCATTTAATGTTTGAGTTCTTCCCAAATGTCCTAAATTCATATAGCTCTTAGTTACTTATTTTGAAAAACCTGCCTTTGGGGAAATGACCTCAGTAAAGGCCTGTTTTAGAGTCTAGCAGTCACATGCAGAACAAGGCAGAGATTAAAAACAGACAGCATTTGCCTAAATGTGCAAGCTGTCCAGTGGCTTTGCTGTACTGGATGCTGTACAAATTCATCTTAAGGATGGCTCCCACATGCCAGGAGTTGCCGTGGTCATGAATAGTGGATAGAAATCCACAGTGTATTGAACAATTCCCAGTGTCAACACCATATGTAATGCAGAAAGTGCATATTTTAAACAACTGTGGTGGAAATGATGGCTCTGCTGCCTGGAAACCTGTGCTGTTCAGATCAGGAAGTGTCCCCAAAGAAGGGACAGGCACAGCACTAAAGATACTTAATTAAATAAATGTTGTCTCCATTTGAAGTTTCAGGTTAGCCCTGAATATTTTTGTTTTCATCTGGTTGGACAACTGAAGGGTGGGTTTGTAGTCTCTCTGGGGACTGTGCTGTTCCCCTTTCTATTTGCTTTTAATTTTACATTGATCAGGACCTAGATCTAAGATGTCTTCCCCTTCCCTCTCTTTCCCTGCATTTGGTTCCTGGTTGGCTTCAGTACAGCGTTTGTGAGCTCAGCCGAGGTTTAAGGTTGCATCAGAGCCAGGTGTAGAGGCGCACACTTGTAAACCTGCACTTGGGAGTTTGAGGCAAGGCTGACCAGCACAGTAGTGAGTTCCAGGTCATCTCAGCTACACAGCCAAACTCTGTCTCAGACCTGACAACAGTTATTACGTATGGTTCAGTTTACATTTGAGGGTAAAGCTTTATTTAGTTTTTTTTTTTTTAGAGTAACTACAGTCATTTCCTCTTGCAGACTTCACTGCAAGTCTTGCATGGGTTTTAGAACTATCTCTAAATATTTTTTACAAGCAAAGTTTTTGTTTGGTGTGTGTGTGGTGGTGGTGGTGATGGGACAGTATATGTGCACATTTTCCTTCCAGAAAGACAAGAACTAAAATAGAAAACTGAATTTACAAAACTAAGAACGGCTATTGTTGATGTCCTCTGAGGACTGGAAGTGAAGCTCGGTGGTAGAGTATGTGCTTAGCATGTGTCGAGGCCCCGGGTTCAGTTTTACACACACACACACACACACACGTTTCCTCATAGAAGATTGGGAAGTGGAACTTTTCATTGCTTTACTTTAAAAATCTATTTCAGAAGCTTTATGTGTGCTTACATTTCTGTAGCTTAGAATGACATTCTCGAGTTACTAAAGCTTTAGAATATGTTTATGATAGAAATCTTAACATAAGAATTCTGCTGTAATCTTTATCTTCTTGTGTTTTTAAGGCTATGAGATGTTAATAATTAGTGTGCATTTTATGTAAACTGTTTTGTCCATCTTTCCAATTAGAAACGCCTAAAAGCAGCCGAAGCCGAGAGCAAACTGAAACAAGTATATATCCCAACTTAGTAAGTAACTGGTCCTATGAAATATTTATCCTGCTCTTAATTCTGTCACTCCAAACATGTCATTTTCTCATTGTGACAAACCTGAATTTCTTTGTGTGTCTTACCTTTTTCCTCCTCAAAGTCCAAAAGTTGTTTTCTGTTGTCCCACTGAAATGACTTAGGAAAGAAAAGAGTAGCTGACAGGACCCTGTGTAACCCTGCATAAGGGTTGGAGGTAAACCACTGCCCATTGGATTTGCATTGAGCTACATGGCAAGTGTCAGACCTCCCAGTGAGAGGAGCTAAGTCTGTTACATGAAGCAAACTGTGTTCCATAAGCTTCCTAATTGTGGGCTGAGTGCTGTCTAGTTAGTGTGTGTCATCCTTTTGAGGTATGTTGTTTGCATGATTCGTTGAGGACTTTACATTGTTTCTTGGGCCATGCTTTGTAAACAATAGGTAGGTTCTGAGTGTTTCCAGCATTCTGTCTTTGGGGTTTACAGGTAATTGCCATGTATGTGGATGTCAGTGTGGGTCTTATTCGCTGTTTTCAGTGTCTTGCACTCTTTTGTTGTTGAGGTCTTAGATTTGGTCACTCAGATTTACTACAACCTTCTCTCTGCTGCTCCAAGACTTTTCTAATTCTTTGAGCTAAATTCAGTCATTTTATATACATTTTTATTTGCTGGGTTTGAGTATATTGCATGATACATGTTTTTATATATAGGAGGCTTCATGGACAATGAAGTATGGGCTTTCGTGATAATCTTTTATCTCAAGATGTATATACATAAAACTAGTTTACTTTTTTGTTGGTTTTTCTTTGTGTGTTGGGGGACACATTGGTTTTTGGTTTTCTTTCTCTTTTTTCAAGATATGGTCTCACTGTGTAGCCCTAGCTGTCCTGGAATTTATTCTGTAGACCAGGCTGGCTTCAAACGCAGAGACCTGCCTGCCTCTGCGCACCCCCCCCCCCAAGCACTTGGGTTAAAGACATTCACTACTATGCTAGACTTTGGTTGAGTGTTTTAAAACTGGTTTTTACTCGTCCCATAATTATCCTTTTTCTTCTGCAGGGTCATTTTGAGATCCTTTAAAATTATATATTTACTTTACAGATTCTAAATGTGTCATCCCACAAAGAAAACATTGTGACTTAAAGCATGAGCTCTCGTGAAGTGGCCTTCCCTGGGCCCGCAGTGCTGTCTCCTCAGAGCAGCAGTGGCCAAGGCTCAGTGGCCCATGGCTGTTTTTATCCAAGTCAGGGACCCAACACTAGTCTGGATAGAATGTCAACTGTCACCCGAGGCTGCGACAAGTTTGACTGGAGCTCAGGCCTCTGTTCATGACGTATTGTCTAAGCCTACTTTTGCAGTCCAAGTGCAGAATTTAGTGCTTGTGACTCTGTTATCCCAAACCTGAACTTTTTAACCATTGAGCCCTTTATGGGAAAAGTTTTCTACATTCTGATCAAAGTGATCCTTGGAGAACAAACACATTCTGATCATACTCATAAACACCGTGCATTATTTGAAAATATGCTGGGTTTCGGGGCTGTATGTAAATCTGAGTCCTTCAGTGAATTTCCAAGTTAATTCTGAATTAGAATGCTGTTTTTTTTAATAGATTAAGAATTCTCTTTGTCATGCTTTGAGCCTAGCAGTGTCTTTCAGTCTCTTACAGTCACAGCGCTGTATTAGTACGGGGGCGGAGGCGGGGGAGGGGGAGATTAAAGGCAGCTGCCCCCTGGAGCCACACAGTACAAACCTGGTGTGCTGAGAACAGTGACCAAGAAGATAGCTTTGGGGTGGGGGCGGTGAGTAGCTTGTTATGTCCCTGAGGAAGTACTCTGTTGATGGTAGAAGTACTGAAGAGGTAACACGAGCTTTCTAGGCCAATGGTGTCCTGAGCTGGGACAGGGCTGGGCATAGTTGAGGAGCCCAGAGAAACATGGGATGGCAGTGGGGAGAGAGCCAACCTGGTGGGGGGGCAGGTAGTATGGGGTCCCCATGACTTGAAGAGTGGAAGAATTTTATATGAAGACATGTCATGGTCTTGAAAAAGATCGCAGGTTGCATTTGGAACGTGGATCCAGGAAGCAGTGGCGTAGTTATGGGGAGACGAGTTATGGGTTCTCAGGAGCGGAGATGACATCAGCTCGAGCTGGAAAGAGCTCTGGAGATGATGCCGTATTAGGAGGTGACTGGCTTCAGCACATCACATTTGAGTCCACCATTGGGTGGATTGTCTTGCCAGTCACTAAGCTCGGAAATGGTGGTAGAGTAGCAGGTTAGGCCATTTTGAGTTTGTGCTATCAAAAAAGAGTTGTGGATATGTGTCCAGTGTATACTAAACATACTGACCTTACTCGGGGGCAAGGGCTCAGCTGGAGACACTGTAAACTTGAGCAGAGAATTATGCCACTCCAAATCATGATTAGATCTCCGGGGGAGAGCATCCAGAAAGGGGCTTTGCAGGAAACTTGGAATCAGTTCCATGTTTCTAGAGCAAACAGTGTCTCATAGCTGCGCATGGACAGCCGAAAGGCAGGGGAGCCGAAAGGCAGGGTGTGCTTCAAGGAAGGGGCGAGATGAGCATTGCTGGATGCTGGTGCAGTACAGCCCGGAGCTCGGCGATTTGGAAGTCACTGTGATGTCGTGGAGTGGCAGAAACTGCCCATGAACAGAGACAAGCTAATGGCAGAGGGAGAATCTGTCAAATGGGAAAAGATAAAACTTAAATACACGAGCCTAAGAAGATCCAGTGTTGGGCTGGAGACATGGCTCAGTGGTTAAGAGCACTGCCTGCTCTTGCAGAGGACCTGGGTTTGATTCCCAGCACCTACATGGTGACTCTCAACCATTCATAACTCCCATTATGTATAAATAGTAACTTGAGGGTCCAAGGGGAGAATGATATGTCCAAAATGCTCCAGAGGACCAGAGATGGTAGGAGTCTGGAGCACAGATGGGGAGGGTGGATTAAAGAAAGGACAGTTTCATGGAGTGTCTCTGCAAACATTTCTCAGTGTCCTTGATTTAATCTTTAGGTGGCTATCCTCAGTGGCCCTCGGGTCTACAGTAGTCGCTGTGATTCCAAACAGTAGTTTACTCAGCCAGGCAGTTTGTGCAACCCATTTGCACAGCCAGCTGTGTTTGTGCCCCTGTCTTCTTCCAGGCACCTCAACTGAAGACAGCATCCGCTCTTTTTTTCTCTTAGATTTACTTATGTATTTTATGTGCATAAGCACTTTGCTCACTTGTATGTCTGTGTATCATGTGTGTGCGTTTTATCCAGGGAGGTCAGAAGAGGGATCGGATCCCCTAGAACTGGAGTTATGGATGGTAGTGAGCCACTGTGTGGGCGCTGGGAATCAAACCCAGGGCCTCTGCAAGAGCAGCAAGTGCACCTAACTGCCGAGCCCTCTTCCCAGGCCAGCATCGGCTCTTCTTAGACTCATATATTTAGCCCTGCATTTAAATGCCAAGTTTCCATATTTCTGGGAAACTTCTGGCTTGACTTCAAGTGGTGGGAAGCATAATTTCAGCTGCTACATGGTAGATTCCTTTTCAATTGGAAATGTTACACCTCTTTGGGAACTTTAGTTTCTCTGAACCACTTTTTCCTTTTCTTTCCTTTCCTTTCCTTTCCTTTCCTTTCCTTTCCTTTCCTTTCCTTTCCTTTCCTTTCCTTTCCTTTCCTTTCCTTTCCTTTCCTTT
>JABTXL010007333.1:11859661-11876972 GCA_025134845.1 Neodon shergylaensis
CAGCACCCCCCAGGAGCGGTGCCAGGGCTATCTCAGTCACACAGCACTGCCTTTAGCTTAATTTATTCAATCCAAAAAATATTCTCTCAGGAAAATTTATGATGAGAATAAAGTCTGGCGACTCCTGTCTTTCAAAAGCACGGTGTGCTTTGAAGCAATGGCACTGGTGTAGACCCAGGGGATGCCGAATTCACCGGCACAATGACTGTTTTATAGCTTTATTTGTCATAAATGAGTGCCTTGGTTTTATTTCTTTTTATTTATTTCTTACCATTCCACCAGATACACCCTCTTATGTAAGTTCCTGGAATCCTGTGTGTCAGTGTATTAAGGGTGTTTTATGTGCGTGTGTTTCCTTAAGTTTTTGGTTTTATTGTTATTTTTTTAGGTTAGTATACAAAGTCCTGGGTTCATCATAGCATCTTCATGCATGTCTGTCATTATCCTGCGTTCTCATTCGCTCCCTTCTACTGCCTCCAATACTTGGGTTCATCTTAGCATCCTGCTTTTGCCGGTCTGTTTCTTCTTCACTAAATATAATAAGTATTTATTTGTATTTTAGTGAAGGTAAATTAGTAAGGAGGTGCCAGCTTTTTGCCTCGTCCTACAAATTATTTTTATTGTTTCACTTTACGTTTCATTGAAAGCAGCAAACCAAATCCCAACCAAATATCCACCAGCAATGGCAAGGCTGGCACTGTGAATGGAGCTGTGGGGACCACGTTGCAGCCCCAGAACACCCTCCTTGGGCGAGCCTGTGAGAGCTGCTATGGTGAGTGTTCAGAGGTGGGGCCTGGTTGGTGGGGGAGCTGTCCTGCACTGGGGTGGGGGGCAGAGGAAGGGAGGAGGAGAGAAGCTTCTAGAAGTCATGTTACTGCTGTGCAGAGGCAGGTGGTGTCTCTTCAAAGTGATCAGGTGCCTGTCCTGGTCTCCCACTGGGAGCAAAGGGGCATTCGCTGGGTACCCTTGCACCACATAGATAAGGAGGGTGTACATTTGCTCTGGTTTCCTCTGTGGGCTCTGTGTTTGCTGGCAGGTTTTGTTGTTTTCTTTTTAACTGTGTGCAGTTGTATTAGTTTAGCCCAAACCATGGTACTGTGCTACATAGCACATCCCCTTTTGGAGTTCCTCAGCGTCCTCCCACAAATTAAATGTGCTTGATACTTCTGGAGGAGAGGCAGGTGTGGAGACACCGATGCTACAGCCCTCAGGCTCCCAGGGAACCAGTTGGGGAAATGCCATGCTATGATATTTGCTTTTGGCCTCGGGCCTTGCTGTATTTATCTCTGCTTGCAAGGTTATTATGTGTGCCCTTGTGTTATATGGGGTCGGTGAGATGATCTGATCTGTAGTTGACACCATGTATGTTTACTTAAAATCTCAAACAGCAGTAACTCTCCTTTCTATCATTGTTGCTTTGGGTTGGTTTTTTTTTTTTTTTTGGTTTTTCGAGACAGGGTTTCTCTGTAGCTTTGGAGCCTGTCCTGGAACTAGCTCTTGTAGACCAGGCTGGTCTCGAACTCACAGAGATCCGCCTGCCTCTGCCTCCCGAGTGCTGGGATTAAAGGCGTGCGCCACTACCGCCTGGCTGGGTTGGGTTTTTGAGGCAGGGTCTCCCTATGAAGCCCAGGCTGACCTCTAACTCACTGTCCTCCTGGCTCAGCCTGCTGAGAATTTGAACCACAGCACAATGATATTCTGCTGTGTATGTATGTTCCTGTGTGGGTACACATATGTCTGGAGGTGAATGTGTGTGTGTCTGTGTGTGTGTGTGCTCGCCCGCGCATGTGTATGCATGTATGTAGGCTAGGAGACAACCTTGGGTCTTCTTATTTCTATTTAAACAAAGTTAACTGGGAACTAGAGAGATGGCTCAGTGGTTAAGAGCACACACTGGTCTTGCAGAGGACCCAAGTTTGGTTCCCAGCACCCACGTCAGGTGTCTCACAGTCCTCTGTAACCTTAGCTCCAGGGGTTCCAACACCTCGGCCTCCAAGGGCACTTGCACTCATATACACATGTAATTAAAATGTTTTGATGAAATCTGTCTCAAAAAGTCAACTTTATTGTTTGTTTTAGTTAAAAGAGAAAAGGGGGTTAGGCTTCTCTTTAAAAGGAATCTTCCAAGAGTGGTACATGATGGCAGAGTGGTGGTGGCGCACGCCTTAAATCCCAGCACTCAAGAGGCCGAGGCAGGCAGATCTCTGTGAGTTCAAGGCCAGCCTGGTCTACACAGAGAAACCCTGTCTCAAAACCCCACCCCCAAAAGAGCGGCACCTGATGAATGTGTTAGTTATTCTGAATTGTATAAAAGCAATTCGCTCTTTAGGAGTTTATGGAAGTAGGAATCAGACCTAGGGCTTTTGTATACCCAGCCTACGTTCTGCCTCTGAGCCGCACTGTAGCTCTGACTTTCCACTTTGCATGTTGTGAGGTTTTCCTTAGAGGATGCCCTCCCGTGCCAGCTGATGGCTTCACCCAGATGGTGCTAGCTTATGGGCGAGGAGAGTACAGTTCACAGAATTGGTATTGCAGTCTCTGCTGTGGTTTTAACTACCTGTCACCACCGCTGTCTCCACCTGTCCCTAGCTCTCCCTTTTAGTGTTGAGGAACAGGGTTAAGCTGAAGAAGCTTAACCAGCCAAGCAGTCAATCAGCGGGGTCAGGCCTTACTAAACATGACGCCATGTCTGCTGCACTTGCTCACGTGATAGGGATTTAGAAATTCTAAAGGTTTTTGTTTCCTGTGTAAAGAACAACAGACAGACTTCTGGTTTTATTTGGCTCCTGACTTACCAGTGAGTCTCCTCTTGAGTACCTTATTAATCCCTGCAAGAGCTTCTGAACCATACGGTTCAGGTTTTAAACACTGCTGAGGAGCTTAATAACAATAATATCCAGACATGTACATAATGAAATCACTTTTTAATTAACAAACCAAAATCTCAGCAGCCTAAGGCATGAGTCAAGATGTGTCATCCAATAGCTTCTCATAATAGACGTGACAAACACTGATGTGTAGCAGAAACAAATGGCTCGATGTATTCAGAGTGCTGAAAAATGCATGTATGTGCTATGCCGTCATCATGTGTGTGCTGTACCGCCATGTGTGTGCTATGCCATCATGTGTGTGCTGTACCGTCATGTTGTGCTATACCGTCATGTGTGTGCCATACTGTCATGTGAGTGCTTTACCGTCATGTGTGTGCTGTACCGTCATGTGTGTGCTATACCGTCATGCCTGGCCTACAGCCTTGGGAAAAAGACAACAGTGTACTAGCTGTGGCTTCAGGGTGTCTCTGAGGTCAAGTGTGAGACCACGGATTTCATGGCCCCTCTCCCTCTGTCTCTAGCCACACAGTCTCACCAGTGGTATTCCTGGGGCCCGCCTAATATGCAGTGTAGACTGTGTGCGACCTGTTGGCTGTACTGGAAAAAGTATGGAGGTCTGAAAATGCCCACCCAGTCAGAAGAACAGAAGTCTCCCAGCCCTACTGCAGAGGTACGTGAGTGTGGTCTTTGCAGGGGCGAAAACGCCATGTCTCCCGGTTACTGGCTTCTTCCTTGGAAGCGGGAATGCCACAAAGGACATTTTACAAATGAACAAAGCTGGGTTTTAGAGTTAAACACAGCATTGCACACTCAGGCTGGATGTGAACATGGAAGCAGAGACAAGTCGTTTTTTTTTTCAGGTATTCAAACTATTGGTCTTTTGAGATTATTCAGGCAAAAGGATAAGGTGTGTGGGAGGCGCTTGTCTGAGTGGGGGCTTTATAAACAGCGTGTAACCTTTAGATACTGTTGCAAACCTTATTACATCAAATACCAAGCAGGCATTAAACATTCTCTTCCCTCGGCTATTGTGGAGGGACAAGAAGAGCCGGGTCTTGGGTCAACAGTAATTGAAGGGTGACCTTGGTAATCCTCATAGATTGAGGCTGTCAAGCACCAGTGTCTACCAGAGTGAAGCTAGTCCCAGTGGAGCTGATGCCGGCCCCGGACTCCTCACAGTAAACAGCCCCACTCTGGCAGCTTCCCACCGATAGCGTATGTAAACTGGGATTGAGTGCCATCCTGCTATGCTGTACCCCCCCCCCCAAGTTCTTACTAAACATGCACGCTGCTTTTCCCTCGAGGGGCAGCTCCCGAGTTACAGTGCTTCCCAGGCGTTGAATATTGTGGAAGTAGCCATGTGCTTTGTCAAATTCTCCTCTGTAAACCCCATTGTTTTCCGCAATTACAGGACCCACGTGTGAGAAGCCACCTGTCCCGGCAGGCCATGCAGGGCATGCCGGTCCGGAACACTGGGAGCCCCAAGTCTGCAGTGAAGACCCGCCAAGCTTTCTTCCTTCATACTACATATTTCACAAAAATTGCTCGTCAGGTCTGCAAAAACACCCTGCGGCTGCGGCAGGCAGCGAGACGGCCGTTTGTTGCTATTAATTATGCTGCCATTAGGGCAGAATGTAAGACGCTTTTCAATTCTTAGCCTTACCGTTCCGCTCCTCTCACCATCCTCTCTCTCCCTCGCTCTCTTTTTGTTTGTTTGTTTGCAATAAACATAAGTTCTTGTGTACAGCCTTTGTTTTTTTTTAAACATTGTTCTTGTCTGCTGCCATTTATATCATGCCACCCTGAAAAACAGTGTTGAAATCCCTGTAAATTTTCAGAGTAGAATTAATCAGAAGGTGGGGAGGTAACCTTACCCAGTGGGCTTTTGCGACACATGGCCCAGAGGGACCTTAACCGAAGCACTTCTGCCTGTTTGGTAGTGTGGCAGTGTAAACCCAAAGGACTGTCTTATGATAAAACTCCCTACTGAGACAGCACAATCCTGTCTTAAGGATCCATTAGGTTCGAATAAAATTTACTAATTTATACTAGTTAGTATGTCTCGGCAAATCCCCTACTCTCCCAGGAGCCTTCTGCTGTCCTCATTCAGATTGTAGAGAATAGTGCTTCATAACTAATCCCGTATTTGTTAGACAGCATAATCAATTTCAAGTAAATCTAAGTAAGAATCCTCTTTAAGAAAACTTCCTGAACATACATTTTTAGTTTTTACAAATTAGCACCATTGTGGTTGACCAGTCTTTGTCCAGTTTGGTTTCCATTTCATAATCATGCATTATCTCACAGCATCTCTGACTCAGGCTCCTGTTTCCAACACATTCAGTCTTGCTTATGTTTCTCTTTTGTTGCTGTTGTTAGAACAAAGGTTATCTGCTTGACCTGTGGGCGCTTCTCTCATTGCCACATACCCGAAAACCTACACACGATTTGTATTAGCTGCGGAGGCATACGAGGCTGGTAGAGCCGTACAGATTCCCCCTAAAGGATCTTAAAAAATGGCTGTGGGCTTCACAGATAGAAAATCTTAAAGAAACTCAGGTGCTTTTTCTATTAAATAAGAAATTGATTATAAAACAGGGTGTGGTGGGCCATGTGTGCCTGTAACCCTGGGGAGGAAGGGGCAGGAGAATCAGTCCGTAGCTGAAAGTCTCCCTTGGCAACATAGGGTGTTGAGACCAGCCAAGGTGACATAAGACCTTGTCTCAAAAAGCCAAAAGCGTAAAAGCATTGTTATGAGATGTCCACTTTGGTTTGAAGAAGATGCCCATAAAAGGGATGATGACGAAAAAGGAATTTCTTATTTCTAAAAATAATTTTTCAGCAGAAAGTTGAAAGGTGTTTAAGCTTAGAGGTAAAAAGCCTGTAAGAAGAGCGAGAGTTTAGTCTCCCATGTGGAGGGAATCCACGGTGTTAGGTTGTGAGCATTTGAAATTTTAGGCTTGCCTTTGGTTTCATCCTGGCGCTTTTGAGTTCAGAGAATTGTTTTTGTGTTTTTGTTTTATCTCTCACTTTAAGGAACAGGAAAATAAATATATCCATTCGAACTCTTGAGCTGACTTAAAACACTTATTATTTCCATATAATTTCTTAAAGGAGGTAATTTAAACATTTGAGACAGAAAATGAATGGAATTCTCTCATCCCCGTTGGCTGGGGCCCAGCATTATCTTTGTTTCTAGGGAATGGAAGAGCAGCCCTCAGCACAGTTCCTGTAGGGAGAGCTGCCTTCGCCTTGGCTCTTTGCTCATCTTCAGCTGCTTGCTCATCTCCTCTGGTCCGATTGTTCTTCATGAACTGTGTCTCTGTGTCACTCCATTCTAGTCTGTGTTAGTCGAAGGTCCACACTGCTAGAAATAGGTTTAGGGTTAAATTGTCTATATTCTGTTTGTTCAAGTACATGGGAAATAATAATGAAAGAACAGTCACTTGTTGTGGTGAAATTTAAAAAAAAAAAACTTTCATATTTTTTCTACTTCATATTTATCTTCATCAAAATACATAATCACACTTTTAAACAATTTTACCCTACGACTTAAAATTTCACTGTTGCTCCCAATGTACTTACCGAGCGCTTGCTTTCCTAGCATCTAATTGATTTTACATCGTGTTCTCACTTCTGTCTGTGCTTCGCTGTAACCTCTTCAGGACATGTTTTATCTCGGCTCTGAAGTGTGATTAACTGTGAGTAACCTAATGTCCATAGGCAACTTAGTCTCTCTGATCCATTGGAAATGAATAGCCCTCAATGTGTGTATGTGTCTGTGTGTCTGGTATCTGTGTGTATTGTGTGGGTATGTGTGTGTCTGTATTGTATGAGGATGTGTGTGATGTGTGTATGTGTAAGTGTATGCATATATGCATTGTGTGTGTGTACGTGTGTGTTTTATATGGGCATTTGTGTAATATGTGTGCATATCTGTGTGTGTCTATATGTGTGTATGAGTGTGTCTGTGTTTTATATGGGCATGTGTGTGTGTATGTGTGTCTGTGTTTTTCCCGTAAGCTTTCCTCAGTTTCTCAAAGGCAGTATTGATTGCCATTCTATAAATCACAAGTGTTACTGATACAGTTCCGATGTACTTTCAGATAAGGTGGAAGCTTGTAATTCTAAAGTATTAAAGAGTAAAGCTGTACTGAATACAGTGTTGGAAACTGTAGCCAGTGTTGTAGGGATACAGGGCACTAGGATACAGAAGAGGGAAGCCCCTGAACTTGCAGGTCCTGCGTTACACAGTCCAGCACTGAAGAGCATGTCTCAGTAGGGAATCCCTATTTTAAGAGGGCATTTTTAATTGGTTATGGGAGCACTCATCAGCCTTTTATTTTCATCAAGGGGCATGCACTAAGGCTTGCAATACTGCAAACGGGGGATTTTGCAAGAACTAGTAGTAACTGGGAGGGGAAGTGAGAGGCTAGGGAAAACAGGGTGAGATTTATCTCATTGCTCATATATTATGGAACTGTATTTCCTATTAAATACATAAACCTCCCAACAGGTGCCTGTGATCTCAACACTCAGGAGGCAGAGGCAGAAGGATTGCTACTCCTTTGAGGCATAGTGAGTTCAATGCCAGATCCTACCTCAAAACAAAAACACAAGCATACAGAATACCTATGTGATATGTATGTACCAAAACTGTTTACAAGCCTGGGCACAGAAGGATCGATACCTGTCATCCAGAATCCTCACACTGAAGCTGACTTAAGGGGCATCGGCAGCAGGGTTAAGCTCCCTAGCGGAGCAGGTCCGATGACTTGCCTGCCCCTCGCTCACTTGCAGAGTTGACTAAAAGCCCTAGTTCGCACAGCAGTGGTGACCCCATCATGAAGTCACTTAGTATCTCTTGAAGAGATTTGTTTGTTTGTTTAAAGATGTGAATTCAACTTTGAAAACATCCAAGACCCCATTTCTTGAGATATTTGTCACATGGGGAGGTTTGGTTGTTGTTTTACCAGATGTTTCAACAAGAACCAAAGTTACTGTTAGCAATTACACAAACCTTCCTGAAACTACAAGCTCTACAGTGGCAGGAGAGAACCATCTAGGCCTGCTTCTCTTGCCATTTTTCATAGTATTTACCTTCAGTCAGAATTTTTTCTTGAATGGTTACTTAAATTTTAAATTTACTTATTTTATGTGTATGAGTATTTGGCCTGCGTGTTTGTATGTGTACCGCATCTATGTCCAGCACATGGAAATCAAAAGGGGGTCAGCTCCCTAGGACCTAGAGATACGGATGGTTTCCAGCAACAGTGTGGGTTCTGCAAGAGTGACAAGTACTTGTAACTGCTGTGCTCTCTGGCCCTTAAAAAATTGTTTTTTAAGTTATGCATTGGTTCTAAATCACATAACCTTTTTCTGTCTTGATATATGTTCTTCAGAAGCAGCCACTTTCGTCATGAGTGTTGAATTTTAATATCTATTATCCAGTTGCCTTCCTAAAACCCAGTTTATACTCTCAACCACTGTCTTGAGTGGATGAATGCCCAGCTCTCAAGAATCATGGCAGAGATGTTACCCATCTTTGATGCCCTTAGCCAGGTGATGGATGAGGCTTGGTTACTTGCTTCTGTTCTGCATTGCTAGTGACATAGAAAATCACTGCAAGGATTGGAAGGCAATGTGTATTTCCTGTCAACTGTTTTTGCCCTTTTCTGTGCTATGTTAGACATCTTCCTGATCCATGGAAACTTATCTTAGCAAGGTTACTTCTAAATCTGTGTTACAGATAGCTTCCTCCCATTTTGTCTTTGACCTTTGTCTGTGTTGTATTTTCCAAACATTGTGTTTGTGTGTGTGTGTGTGTGTGTGTGTGTGTGTGTGTGTGTGAGAGAGAGAGAGAGAGAGAGAGAGAGAGAGAGAGAGAGAGAGAGACAGGGTATCTCTGTAGATCAGGCTGACCTTGAACACACAAAGATCTGCCTTCTTCTGCCTGCAAAAGGCTGGGATTAAAGTGCCACCATACACAGCTAAATGTTTCCGTCAAAAACGGTTACAGAACCTGAGTCCTATGTTTAAACAAATTCTCTTGGTGATTTTGCTTAACAGAGATCTTGAAAACCCACATCAATATATTTTTATGAATTTTATGGTGGGTGTGTGTGTGTGTGTGTGTGGTTACTAGTATGGAGAGTGAGGTGTGGGTGCACACGTGCCAGAACATACCTGTGGAGGTCATAGGACAACCTTCAGCTGTCAGCCCTTGCCTGTCTGATTTGAGACAGCATTTCATAAGCCGGGCTAGCTGTCCTTTGCTCTCCCGACACTCCCTTGCCTTTATCTCCCATCTTCTCCTGGGGGCATGCTTGAATTTCATACTCCAAATTTCAGGCTGTCATACTTGTGGCCCAAGCACTTTTACCCACTGAGCCATCTTCCCAGCCCTTGTTTGTGAGTCTTAATTCATCTATTTTGCAGTCTTTTTATTTTATAATCTCACTCCACCCCCAGTACTTCCGAAACAATAGAGAAAGGGTCAGAAACTGGCATGAAAGTATGACTGTTCTTCCATGCTTACCTCAAAGAAATGCAGGCCCTGCTATAGGAAGCTAAAGAGATGAGCCTAGTGCCCCGTCAGTGACCAGTGAGATTCTGCCTTCCATTCTGGGGAGCTTTGATTCCCTCTGGCTTGTGGACAGCCCTAGCTGCTTCTCTTATCCGCACTCTTGTGATGCCCTGTCTCTGTTGAGCTAGGGATGGTGAGTAATTCGGGGATCAAGACAGATGAGTGGCACAAAGTGTGGCGTAACCTGGCGGTAGATCAGGATTACAGCAATGTGGATCAGATAATCCGGTTTGTGAACATTCCAGAATGGGTTTTTCCTACCGAATGGCTACCATTTTTCCTATGTTAGAGCAAGGCTAGGGCCATCTTAGCTTGTTTTATCCTAATTTCTTTATAATTGACGGATAACTGTCAACACCAACAACTTCCTTTAAAATAGACTTATTAGTGAAATATGGGTCCTGCTAGAGAGCTTTGATCTCCCGAGGAAACTTCTAAATTTTCCCTGGGAAAACCACATAATTGGTGCTTAGCAGTGTGAGAAACTAGAGGCAACTTGCTGTGGTTCAAAGTGAACCCCATGGGTCCAGTGCTGATGACTGTCTTTGAAGCATTTGCTGGCTCTCGTCAAAGTGATCGTAGTGTCCTGGTGTTGCCAGCTGTAGCCACAGGGACAGTTTCCCTGGTGGTGGTGCAGACTGAAGGGTAAAGTTCATCTTGTCCCTAGGACAATGAAGAGTGCCTTTGTCCAAAATGCTGATGAATCTACCAAGCTGATTCTCTCAAGCTACTTGAATTAATGGAGAAGAAAACAAAACACATTTCCTTTTATCTCTTTCCCAAACATGACTAGAATTTTAGGTAAAGTTGTCATAAGAAGAGGGAACTTTGGTGTAAATGTTTAGTGGTTTGACTATTGTTTGATCCGTGCAGGGTTTGGACTGCTTCTGATCTTTGTTTAGACTGTATTTCTAAATACGCTTGTTAAAAAATGTGCTCAATTCTGCCTTTATCGTCATTATTATTCAGTGACAGGTGAAAAACTTCACAATTTAGTAACTCTTCCAAAGGTGATCAACTGAGTGACAAGGGAACTACGGGATCATTTATAGTTGCCAGTGGTTATGTAATAGGTAAACAGGGCTTGGGCGCTGACTCAAACTCCTGGTGTTTCCAAGCTACCTGCAGCTTGTGCCTTGTCTATTTTCATGGTTTTTAAAATGCTATTTCCACCATCTGTTTAATAGCTTTTAAAAAACATTTCCTTGATGAGAAAGGGCTACTGCTCATGACAAAGTCAGTCTTTAAGTTATTTGAGGTTCCAAACTGAGTCGTGTGTGTTGACAGTAAATGCAGAGAAGACCTGTGGATGTCAAAGGCAGCTTCTGTATGTGTGCCTGGGAGCGATCCCAGTAGGATCAGCAAACCGGAGGACATGTTTGCCATACATTTGGAGATGGGGCCAAGCATAAACATAATAGATCTGTATCAGTTAAAGCCACTGATGTGCTTTGTGAACGGCTGGTTTTTCAAGATTCCATACATGCTTTCTCCAGTCCCTTCAGCTATTTTGACCTCAGCTCTTTGGCGTGGTAGCGTTTCGCTGACTCTGTCCTAACGACAGCTCTTTCAGAGTATGGTGTTTGTGTTGTATGCCTTACTTCCTTTCCTGAAATATCTTATGGTAGGCTATGAGGGGACGAAAGCTTAGTGCCCAGTGTCCGCCCTCACAGTGTGACTGTCGAATCACATAGGAACCTTTAAAACCTCAGCCCAAGTATCACTGTGAAATGAAGACCAGACCAGTGAGCACCAAACGGCTCTGCCAGACTGCCGTCCAACGGAGCTGAGCTTTGTCAGATAGGTCAAGGCCTCCCGGAAGGGCCCACTCCAGCTAACACAGGGTGGTGCCTGTGTTACATTACCAGCTGTTGTTTGTCATTTTGTGTTTTTTTTCTCAAGCCAAATTAATCTTACATTAGAATTGCTTGAGTGTGCTGTGACTATTTTTCTACCATAATGTAAAAATGTCACCGCTCAAAGGGGAGCCTGTTTCTATCACTTTTCAGGTGAGCACACATGGTGTGAGAGACCCACGCTCACATGACGCTAATGTGAGTGTCGCTGCGAGCCCCTTGTTCAGTAAAGGGATCCAAAGCTCAAACCGTTTTCTCTAAGTCCGAGGAAGTAGGGGGATGTGGCGGGTGTTCTGTTTTTGTTTCCACCTGCACCTTTTATTTCTGTGGCGTGTGGTAAAGCTAGAAGAAACCACCTCACTTGTTGTCCCGTGTTTCTCTCTCTCCTCAGATGCAGACAGACATGCCGAACTTTCTGGAAGCCCGCTGAAAAGCAAAAGCACTAGGAAACCTTTGTCATGTATCATTGGGTATTTAGGTGGGTATCTTCTAACACAGGAAGACCTCAAGACGTCTTTACATGTTGTAGGCATCTCGCTGCTCCAAATGCGCACCCGGGCTGTGTTCAGGGCCTCAAGTGGGTAAAATCGGGTGCCTTTATACATATAGTTTCATTTTGGACTAGAAACTTATTATCAATGAATGGAGTTAAGTATACATGCTTTATTTACTTCCTCTACTTGTTTGTTGAACTGAAATTTGTATTAACTGTGATAGACACGGTCTAAGAAAAGAGAAAAAGTCACATATAGTGGCTTCTGCCTATAATCCCGGCATTTGGGAGATTGGGGCAGAGGATTGCTGTAAATTCAAGAGCAGCTTGGCACCTAGCATAAGCCTGTCTGAAAACAAGAACAAAAACAAGGAAACTAACAAATAGGGAGGGGTATTTCAAAATTATTCAATAATACAGGATGAATATCCTAAACATTTTAATTTTTATTTAGATCCCTATGCTATCTCTAATATACCTTTCCCTTTAGATAGAGGATTGTTTTAAAAACTGAATTAAATTGATTTTCAGTTTACTTTAAGAAAAAAAACCAGTTAGTCACAATGACTCATGCCTGTAATCCCAGCACTCAACAGAGACAGGAAGATCCGTGAGCTCAAGGCCGCCTGGGCTACCTAGCAAGACCCTGTCTCAAGAACCAAAAGCAGCAAGAGTGGTGGCATATGGCTGTAGTTTAGCATTCTGAAAGTAGAGACAAGAGGACCAGGAGTTGCAGGTCCACCTTGGCTACATAATGAGATCCTGCCTCAAAACAAAACCCAAAAGCAAATGCCCTCCTTCAAAAACAAAAGGCAAACACACAGAAAACCACAGTAACCAAACAACCCACACCCCATAAAGTTGAAGTGTGTAGATCACTGGTGAACATGTACCGAGAATGCAGTGTCCTGGGTTTGCATCTCTGTGCCTCAGAAACACGAACGTGGTAGCTTTAATGTCCTGACTGTGCTGGAATGGAAGCATTTCTGTTGTTTTCTAGTATCTATCATGGCCTGGGACTCAGAAGTCTTCAAAGATTATGGTTCTATTTACATGTTGAAATGTATATAGTATATAATATAGTATATAATAAATATAGCTAAGAGTAGTGTTAAGAATTACTAAGCAATAACATTTTCCTAAAGTTTTAAGATAAATGGAGTAGAAAATAATGAGCTTCCTTTCTGAAGTAAGAAGAACACATGTTTTGAGATTCCAATATTTCTTTTTCATTTTCTCATTAAAGGTGAAATACTCTGAGGTGCATTGAACCTTATTTTGCCATCAGGAAGTCTTGGGTGTTTGAAGTATTCAGACTTCAGGCATCTAATCTTTGAAAAATCAAAGGGTGCCCTTGAACTGGGATGTGCTGTCTGACTGGGAAGCCCATAGCTCCATCTTTGATGTTACTCTGCCAACTTGGCTCCTGTTTTAGATCTCAAAGGTTAAAGAGCTGGAAGCCTCAGCTTCGTAGTGAGTACAAACCAGCCTGGCCTACACAAGACCCTGCCTAAATAAAATAAAATAACCATGGAATGCCTGTCTAGTCCCAGCACTAGGGAGGGTTAGGAGTTCAAGGTCAGCCTCAGCTGCAGTTCTGTCTCCAAACAAGTTACAGAAGAAAAGCAAGGCTTGTTTTCTCATCCTTCCACGCATCACATGGTTATCAGCACATCCTGGGTAATGGTGCTTGAAGGATGCTGTTATAGTCTCTTCTGGGACCTGCCCCTGGGAGCCCCTTCCCACCTGGCACTGCAGAGTAGACCACCTTCTGTGCCTTTCTCCTGTGGGCAAACTTACCCCTGTCCCTACCAGATAAGTCCCAACTGTTCCACCCTCACCAACTGAGCTGAGCCCCAACTCTGTCTGTGCTGTATTCCAGATGCTGTAGAATATAATTTGGGGGACACCAAATAAATAAAACCTTGCCTTCAAAACTTTTAGTTAAGTGGGGGAAAGCACACAGTAAAAGCAATCAAACAAAGCATTAGATGTGATAAATTAGAGAATTTAATGCACTAGGTGCATGGAGGGAGGACGTGTGTGTGTGTGTGTGTGGTGAGGGGATGGGGAATTGAGCCCAGACCTCACGCGTGACAGGCAAGTGCTGTACCACCGCCCTGGGAGTGGTTATCTCTGGCGAGTGCTAGGTCTGCCTTCTTGGAAGCAGTAGGAATTTATCTTAGCCTTGAAAATTTTGTAGGTTTTGAATGGATGAAAAAAATAGGAACAGTATTCTCACATCTTACAAGGTTGAAAGAACTAGAGAGACAAAGGCTTCAGTGCACCCAAGGTTAAGGGTGCACTGTCTCCCTCAGAGTGAAGTAAGGCTGGTGAGCCATCAGTGCCCTGTTAGAAGACAGTGTTAGTTTCAGATGGTACTGCCAAGCCAGACCTAAAATTTGACAATTGTAAGATTTTGATCAGACCAAGTCGTATAGTTGTTCTAACAGTCTGAGTAACTTTTCCTAAATTTTTGTAAATCTGGCTATTTTGGTTCTCACATTGAACAGGTGAGAGGACAGGCTGGTTTGAGCGTAGTTGATGGGCTAGGTGACGACGCTGAGGATCAGCAAACGGGTGAAGCTTTGGAGCAGGGGTATTCATACTAACAATGGCCAGAGTTCTTGAAATCACTTCCCATGATACTGCAGTTTCTGCGTGTCTGTGGGGAGAACAGTGGTACTGGGCTATGCGGCACACAGTAAAGACTCTAAACAACGTACCCTGCACACATTACAGTGTACTGACATGGCCTGGGTCAAAGTGTGTCATCTGCGGTTTAACTATGGTGTTTGACCTTCGGTTTCAAATTTCATCCCTTATGGAAATGTTCTGGTTTAAGAGTATTCAGGGCTGGTCCCAGACCTGCTGACTACACAGCCAGAGGAGGAATCTCATTTCTAGAACACTCACACACCAGATGGGCCTGCACGCTCCTGCTGGACAGAGCGCAGGCTGGGGTTTTCTGAGGCTGCCCCTGCAGTTGATCTTCAGATTTCCAATGTGTCGAGGAGCCAGGTGCTATATTCCCTTAGCAAATCTCATGTTTGCAAGTGACCTTCAGAAGTGGGCTTTTCTGTTTGTCTTCACAACCCGAGTGAGGCTCAGAGCCCCAGCCGGCAGGGGAGGAGCCGGTTCCCTTGATAAGCAGAGCCATGGTAACAACACTTGAAGCTACCTCATTATGCAAGTGCGTGGCTGGCTCCTAAGGAAGGACTCTCAGCTCATTAAGAAAGATGTGTGCCTATTAGCTGGCGTTAGAGTCCATACAGATTTCCAATACCAAGCTGATCAGCCTTTCTCCCCCCTGCAGAGATCCATCCTGCAAAGAAACCTAATGTAATTCGATCTCCACCGAGCCTGCAAACGCCAACCACCAAGCGGATGCTCACCACTCCGAATCACACGTCTCTGAGCATTCTGGGGAAAAGAAACTACAGTCATCACAATGGCCTGGATGGTACGTAAACCCGGGATTCTGACCGGCCAGGACCACTCTGCCCTTCCGTGCTTGTGGGTGTCCTCTGCTAAGGCCTGTAGCCCCAGCACTCCAGAGATGGAGGCAGGAGAACCATGCATTAAAGGCCACTTCCAGCTACCAAATGAGTTTGAGGCTAGCTAGCCTGGGCTAGGTGAGCTTCTGCTCCCCCTGCCCCTCCCCACACAAAAGAAATAAAAATCCCAAAATAGATTCCACACCAAGACTGGTGTGAATGTCTGAGTTGGTAAGGGGGAGCTGCCGTGGGCCAGTGAGACTCTGCTTAGTGTAAATGCTTAGTGTGAACTCCACTTCCCTGGGAGATGCCTTGTGCACACATCTGTAAGGAGCACAGTTTGGAGGGGCATCTGTCCTTAGCAGTTGCTCCTGCTGAGGAATCTTCTTGCTGCTGTGCAGGCTCACGGCTCCGTGTAGGTTTCCTGGCCTAGGAAGGATCCTTTTGCCCTGTGTCGAGCCGTCAGCCCGCTCCCAGGCTCCTTCAGTATTCTGTGATCACGTTGGTTTTGGCGTTTGTCCCTGAGTTATCTCACCTTATCATTATTTTAATTGCCCAAGAGTGCCACAGATCATGAAAGGAATTGCCTGAGTGATACCCTAAATACAGAAATAATTTGTTTGAAATGGAAAACCTGAGAAATATCGCCTCTTATCCAAAGCACTTCTCTTAGGCTCGGCCATGTAACGACTCCTCAGGTGGAACTGAATTATCTCACCATTTGGACCCTAACCACCGCGGTAATAAATCAGCCAGGCGGCGTATATTGTTCATTTCAGTCGTCCTGGAGTTTGAAGCTGTCATTATTGTTTAAGCGTTGGCATTTATTTATGAGTAAATCTCTCCCCAGGCTTTCCATGTCTTATGGACTCCACATTCTTCAGTGACAGTAAATTACTTATAACAAGGCTCTAGAGTGAGGATATGGAATAGGCCTTCTAATAATAATTTCCCATGGCTGACTCCCGTTTACGGTGACGTTTGATGGCCATAATCGTGCCAAAGTGGGTGAAATAGTGAAGGTGAGGAGTTCAGTTTGTATACGTGAGGTACAGTGTATTATAAATGTGGCCGTCAAGAGTCTGGGTTACACAAACACTGTCATGGTAGTAAGAACATTGGCTCCTTGTCCCCTGTGTGCCTGATGTGGAGACAATAGAAGACCAAGGAAAGTCTCTCTGTCAGAATGGAGAAATCGGATTTCGTTCCAGCTTGTTCTTACCCACAGCTGAGGGACTTTGGGTTCAGGCTTAAACAGAATATTGACTCTTTCTTTTTCATCTGATCATATCCTTTGCTCTTCGTGGCTGTACAGTCCTACCTCAGAAACAAAAAGTAGGTTGTGATTTCTCCTCCTCTTCCTCTTTTTTGAGATCGGCTGGTCTCAGACTTATGTAGTTGAAGACATACTTGAACTTTTGCTCTTCTGACTTCCCTCCCAGGTGCTGGGATTACAGGTGTGTGCCATAATGCCCATTTTATGTGGTGCTAAGGGTCAAACCCAGGGCTCCATATCACTAACTACTTGTGTTAGTCACCTTCCACACTGCGGTGACAAAAAGATCTAACGAGAAGCAGCTGAAGGGCTGGTGAGGCAGCTCAGTCTGTGCAGTGCCCACCACACAGGTACGAGAACCTGTGCTGAAGCCAGGTCTCATGCCTTGTGTCCGCAGCTCTAGTGCAGGGCTGGTGAGCAGGTGTGTGTGTGTGTGTGGAGACAAGAGGGTCCCTATTGCTCAGTGACCAGTCAGTTTAGTTGAATCTGTGAGCTTCAGGTTCAGTGAAAGACCGTGTCTCAAAATAAAACAAGGTGGACAGCAATAGGGAAGACTCCACACATGTGTGCACAAATGTGCACATACCTACATGAACGTATACACCTACCACGCCCACACACACGTGGTACCCATACCCACACGAACATATACACCTACCACACACACATACACATGTGCACATACCAATATAAACATATACCCTGACACACACACACACATATACACATGTGCATGTACCCATATAAACATATACACCTACCACACACACAT
>JABTXL010007333.1:11876982-11890281 GCA_025134845.1 Neodon shergylaensis
ACATGTGCATGTACCCATATAAACATATACACCTACCACACACACATTGTTTTAAAAGAAGGAACTTAAAGAAGGTTCACAGCTCTAGGGGATGTAGTCTGTCGTGATAAGGAAGGCATGGTAGCAGGAATGGGTGGCAACTGGTCACATTGCACCAGCAGCCAGGAAACAGTGACCTAAAATGGGGCCATGTTGTAAAATCTCAAGGTCCACCCCCAGTGACCTACTTCCTCCAGGGCCACTACTTGAGAACTGAGTGTTCCCGTGAACTTGTGGGGGACAGTTCACATTCAGACCACAGCAGCAGGCAAGCACTCTGCCAGGGATGTGCAGCCCCAACCCTCCATCTGTCCTTACAGTCACTGATGTTGGAATCCCCACTTTAGGAAGTCTTCCTTCACTCCTCTCTGAGGCCATTCGAGAGCCAGGTCCAACCCTGTATCATGGCTGTGGTGGTCTTTTCAGCCCCTGATGCTCACTGTCGTGGGCTTTACCTGTGGGAGTCCCTCTCTGCAGTGGTTTGTCCCATTTCTCTCTGAATGAATGCCATTGCAGGGCCACTGCTTCTGTGCTCTGGAGAGGACACGTGGGCACAACACGGTGAGTTCTCGGTGCCATACTGACAGGGCCAGCACCTTGCTGGGGAAAGACATCTGCCTCATTCTCCAAAGACACTCGGTTATTGAAACTCTTCTTCCTTCAAAACTCTTTGATCTGCTGTCACAGCTTGGAAAGGAGGCCTATGACAATGTGCCTTTGTGGCGGGCTAAAGTAACCCATATCTTTTCATCCAGTTAATACAAGAAGATTTTGGGGGTGGGGATTGCCAGGGAATTTGTTTTGCATACCATTGTAGCTATGTGCTTAGCCCAGGGCCAGGCACTTGGGTGTGCAATATAAATTATACAAAGGAAAATGGACCTAGGGAAGCAGATTGTAATTTCCCCAGTTACCAGACATGGCGAACGACACAGAGGGACTCCAGTTCAGTTACAGCTACTCTCAGAGTCAGCTCTAGTGATTGCTAGAGCAAGCAGAGTGTAAGCTGGTGAACACCCAGCACCCAGCACTCAGGACGAAGAGGTGGGAGGGATCTTCAGCTGTAGACCTGCCTGGGTTACATAGCAGACTCTATGTTAAAGCAGAAGGGGCTGGAGAGACAGCTCAGTGGTTAGCAATACGCCTCTTGCAGAAGGTGCAGCACCCATGCCAGGGGGCTCGCAACAGCCTCTATCTCCAGCTTCCTCTCTGCCCCCCACCGTCACTGCAGCCATGTGCACATAGCCTCTCACACACACATACTTAAAAACTTAAATGCTTCTTTATATTTTTGGTTGTGAGCTCAGCCTTTCTTTAATGGCTGAGCCTTCTCTCCAGTCCTAAGATGTTTTTTTTTAAAAGCAATATGGGTAAATACAGAAACTCTATAAGCTATTTTAACAGCTAATTTAACTTCTTATGAAATCGATAGAACAACACAACAGATCGACTATCTTGGTGGGATACAGGAAACAGGTGTGTATATTCTTGGCTTGAGAGGGCTCAAGAGAGCGGAATTATCCCAATTTAGAAGCTTAATTCCAGGCATTGGTGTGCACCCCTATCCAGAGAAACCCTGTCTTGGAAAAAAGAAAAAGGAGGAGGAGGAGAAGGAAGAGGAAACAGCAGCCCAAGAGACCCCCACAGCCCTGTTTGGGAAGCACTGCAGGAGCCTCAGGGGATGAGGGGGTGGCCTCTCTCAGGATGTGTTGTGGATCTAGGTTTGGGACTGGAACTCTCCTAAACCTGCCTGGGTGTGGCTGATTTGAAGGGGAAGGAGCCTTGTGGCTCTCTAGCATCCCCTTCTGGGAGAAGAGGGAACCGGTGGCAAAAGAACTTTTTTTAGAGACCTAGTCTCAAGTGTCAGGAAGCCGTGAGAATGCTGGGAGTGGAACCAAGAGACCAGACTGTTACAGAAATAAAGCCCAGTGGACCCTACACTGGCAACAACAACCCCGTTTCGTACTCTCTCAGGACACGGGTCCTGACTAACTCGGCGCTGGAAAGTATGTGGTGAGTGGTGAGTTCTCAGGGCGTAGTTAGCATTCAGAGTGGTTACAGACTCGTGGGAAAGACTTGCCCTGTGTGCTGCAATAATGAAATCAGTTAGCACAACTACTTAATTAGCAGAGCACACTGTCGAGGGTGTTGATAGATGGAACTAATTTGCCTGGAAACAACCTGCTTCTACTGGATGTTTCCTCCTCCCAGCTTCCTCCCCCCACCCCTTCTCTCTTCTCCCACCCTTGCCTTTCCATCTCATTCTTTTCTTTTAGGCAGAAAAAAAGTTGTTTAGCTTATGATTACATGGGCCTCAGAGTCCGCGTCCCTCGGTTCTGTAGTTCCAGGCTTGTGGCGAAGTTGGAACATTGTGGTAGATGAACATGGTAGCATTGTTCACCTCAGTGGCAGACGGCAAGCAAAGGTGTATTTCCAGTTCCTGATGATGGAAATTCTGAATATTTGCAAGAAAAAAGGATTTTCCCAGGCACTTTTTAAAAAATAATTTTTCCTTTAGACAAGAGTTCACATATCCCAGGCTTCCCTCAAACTCCATAAGTAGCCACGGACCCCCTTGAACGTGTGGTTATCCTGCCTCCACCTCCTGAGTGCGGGAGTGTGTCCAGCACTGGGGACCTGACCCAAGGCTTTGTGCATGCTGGGGAAGCAGTCTAGCAGCTAAGCTACGTCCTAGGCCATCCCATCCTGCAAAACAAACAGTTTCTTACTGCTTTCCTGAGAGTCGCTGTCTTTTACCTGTCCCCAGAGTAGACTTGGGGCAGAGGACAAGCATGCAGGTGCTCAGTTAAGCCAGCCCTAAGGCTCTGGGCCACACACAGCCTGTCCGCACCCTGTGGGACTAACCCTGCCAATAAAGATGGACTCACACATCAGAAGCCTCAGTCCAATGAGCAGGTTGGTGTGGTCTGTGCCGTGCCCTGTACCGTCACACCCGTTTTCTGTTGCACGCAGTGGTGCTCTGATGTCATTGACGTGGCTGGCAGACTGAGAACCTGCCACACGGGGCCCACTCAGGGAATGCCAAGTACTCAGGGGTGGGCCCTTTAAGGGAAGCTCTCTGTGTCTCTCTGGGAGCCCGAGAGAGGGCAGGAGGGGAGATGGTGCATCTGTGCTGCGGCAGTGGAAACAGGCAGCCAAGTGTTTGCAGGAGCTGGACTCGAACTCAGACTTGTCTAATGGCTCCCGTGAGGCCTTGGGTGACCCGCTTGGCTTCTCTGCACCTGTTCCTTCTCTGACTCTGTAACGTGAGGATCACATTTGCCTTACAGAACTATTCTCATGATTAAATTTTTCACACTTTGTGTCACTTCATCATCCCCACACTTTATGATGTAAGTGATTTTTTGATTAGTTGGTTGGTTTTAGTTTCTGAACTAGAGTTTCACTGCGTAGCCTTGGCTGCTCTGGAACTTGCTTTGTAGACCAGGCTGGGCTGGAACTCACCAAGATCTGCCTGGCTCTGCCTCCCGAGTACTGGAATTAAAGGCATGCATCACCACTGCTCCACTTATGATGTAAGTGTGAAATTTTCATTTTTGTAGTAGAAAAATATTGAACAGCTCAGAGAAGTTAAGTGATTTGCCCAAGGTCACATTGTTAACAAGTAGCTGCAGTGGGGTTTGAACTCCCAACTTGTGTTGTCTTCCAGGTGAATAAGGAGCCTAGGGTGTATTGTGTGAGGCATGTTCATGGGATATGTTGATGTTTCCTGGGTGTAAGACATGAAACATAGTAGGTATTGGTATCTTGTGGCTTTGTTCCATTTGCTCAGACTGTGAAGAACCTGCCTAACAAAGCCTGTTCTCTCTATCTCTACTCTCCGCAGCCTCCCCGTCCGTATCTTGCCCCCGGTAGCATTCCTATTCCTGTGTCCAGAAGGGACAGGGAAAAAAGAAAAGAAGGCGCAATGTGTTTAAATTAAACCAGATACTTCCCTGCAGCCTCTGCCCTACAGTTGGTGTTGAATAGTGTTCAGGTTCTGTCTCCGGGGCCTGGGCTGCAGCTCAGTGGGTAGGAATGCTAGCCCTGCATGTGTAAGGGTCTGTGTTTGATCTCCAGAACCCACCTTTTCTAAAAGGGGTGGAGAGAACTGGGTGTGCTGGTGCCCGCCTTGATCCCAGCAGTTAGGAAACAGAGGCAGGTGTATCTCTGAGTTCAAGGCCAGACTGGTCTACAGAGTGATTTCCAAGACAGCCAGGACTATACAGAGAAACAGTATGAAAACCAAAAGTGGGTGGGTGGGGAGGAGGGCATGCTGGATAGATGGCTCAACAGCAAAGAGCACTGGCCACTCTTCCTGAGGAAGAGCTTTGGGCTTTGGTTACCAGAACCTTTATGGCAGTTCACACCCATCTTTAAGTCCGTGCCAGGGGATCGCATGACCTTCCCCAAGGACACCAGGCACTTTTGTGGTACACGGGCATACATGTAGATAAAACATTCATAAAAAAGTAAATAAATAATTTTTAATACACCCACTCCACTCATAATCCCAGCTCAAGGGAGGCCAATCCCTTGGGCTCCCTGACCTACTTGATGAGCTCCAGGGCACTGTCTCAAAAATAAATAAATAAATAAATGAATAAATATTAAAAAGGTAGGTGGCACCTAAGGAGTGATACCCAAGGTAGATTTCTGATCTACATGTATGCACGTGTATACACGAACACACATACACATACGGGGGGGGCGGGGATTAGCTTGCAGTAGGTGTGGTGGTGCACACCTCTAATCCCAACACTTGGAAGGTGAAGCAGGAAGGTCAGGAGTTCGAGGCCTTCCTTTGCCTAGTAGCAAGTTTGAGGACAGCCTGGGCTACATGAGATCCTATCACAAGAAAAGGAGGAGAAAGACTTGGAAAATTGCTATTAAAGTTTTATTTGAAAAATGAAAGCTAAGATAACAACCAGTTTTGTAGTCTTGTGAATTATATATCATATATAAATTAAATGCCAGCTTGTTCCTTATAGCTATATCTCTTTTTTTTATTCATAGACTATTTCATCCATGCATTTAATGAATTTGGGTCATCTTCGCTACCACCCTTTCCCCTTCCCACTGACTCCCCTCCTCCCAACATGTCCCCCTCCTACGTTTTTGTCTTCTGTGTTTTTGTGACCCAGTGAGTTTAATTATCCAGGCTCGCAAGAGCACGAGTGGGGGAGTATTCACTGGAACGTGGTCCCCTCTTGTGCAGGTAACCTCAGCTATTCTGAGTTCATGAGTGTAGTGGCCATGTCATGCCCTAGCTACACACACACACACACACACACACACACAATTTTTCCCACTGCTGGGAACTGAACTTAGGGCACTGCACATACTACACAAGTGATCTACTACTGAGCTACACATCCAGCTATCTTTATTTCTTGCCCAAAAGTGTGGTCCCTCTACCGTGGCTCCAGGACCACTCAGTGCTTTTCCCTTACAGGCCCAGCTTCTGAGGAAGCAGAGATAGATTGTTGTTATGTTCTGTGTATATTTGCACATGAGGGGGTGTGGCATCTACAGAGAAATTGCCTTTGATTAATTAATTCTAAGGAGCAACAAAGATGGGAATTAAGTTTCTGGAGAGGGCTTGCTGGCTTGTAGGCTGTATAATTAGAAACCTACTGCAGAGGATGGGACATATCAAGATCTTCAGACAGCAGTGTTTTTCACAGTGAAGACTAAATCTGAAAAATAAAAACCCCGGAAAGAAGAGAGCAGATGGACAGAGTAAGCCTCTCAGCCTCCCCTGACCTCCTGGGAAGACGCTGTCCCCTCCCGCCCGTGTCAGATGCTTGGACCTTGGTTGGTCCAGTGGCCTTTCGTTACAGCACTATGGTTGCATGCTGTGGCTCCATCATCATCACATGGGGACCTGGAGGAAAATCCTGCTATAGAATGATACTGACCATGGGCACAGCTGGAGGCACTCTTAACCTCTGTCTAGGATGGCATGACTACTGTCTTAGGGGTACTGAGCAAGACTCGTGTGTTGAGGAAACCAAAGCAGTAGGTCCCAAAGAGATAGGGGGTGGAGCCAGAGTAGCTGGGCAGGCAAAGTGATGAACTGTGTAATCGCCCCCTTTTTAATCCTCTCTCCTGGCTTATTTCCCCTGAGGCATACTGCTACACTCTAGATTATTCTTTGTCTTCCAAATTGAGTGATATCACTTCTCAAACTCTCCCCTGGAGAAGGTATCGACTTGGGATGGCTCTCCAAGCACAGTATTATGATCTGGGATGTGAAGAGTGTCCTTTCCATGGCTTGTTTGTGGAACCGAGGATTCAACAAGTCCAACTGTTGGCATCCCAGCTCTGGAAAAAGGGTGGTGGCGAGAGCCACTGTACCAGTATTGGAGCTCTGGGACTGCATCTGCTGTCTTCACAAATGCCAATAAAAATAGACTGCCAGGGACAGCGGATGGCACGTCCAGGCATGCTTGGACCCTGGCTGCCTTCTGTCAGCAATTTTATGTCATTTCCAAAGACCACAGTTTTCTTTTTGAATGTTCTAAAACATTACTTATAGAAGAAGGTGAAGTGTCTCTGGATTTACTATGGTCTTCTAGTCTCAGGTGTGATGTCATAACGTGGCTAAGTATATATTCTAAATTCTGTATTTAAAAGGCATTGTTTGGGGCTGGGGATGTTGCTGAGTTGGTAGAGTGCCTGCAGACCCCGGAGTTAATACCTGTCACTACACAGGTTGATTGTGGCCGCACACGTCTCTAATCCCAGCACTGGGGAAACAAAGGCAATGCAGAGGCCAGACCGGGCAACTAGGAGTTTGGGGAATGTGGAACAGTGGTAGATCACTTGCCTACCTAGCGTCCATGTGTATTACAGCCCTGTAGCGCCTGTACTGCGTGTACTACAGTACTATGCCTGTGGTGTACAACCTGCACTACAGACGGTTTCATGAGTCAGGCAAGGGCCTGGAGATTAAAAGACACACACACAGATGAGAGACATGGGTCATCCTTGAAACAAGAATATTCAGAATGTCCCTTTATTGTGTTCCAGGGCAGCTTATATTTGGGTCTTCCCTGACCAATGGCCATGCCCTAGCTCTCGGGATCCTTCACTAGAAACCACACCCCTGCCATCAGGATCTCGAGCTAATAGCAGCTGCTAGCATAAGTTGCTCAGAACAGCTGCAAGCACAGGAAAACAAGGCAAAGGGTCATAGAAAATTCAGGGCCTGAGGGTCTACAGTCCCCAACACCTACTGTTAATGTGGCCCCAGGTCCCAGGTCCAGCTGGGCACATAAAGTACAAAGGGTCATCTGGCCAGAGTTTATTAAAGGTGAAGCAGTATGGTGTAGATCCTAGTGTATTGAGAGGGCTTGAAGGCTACTGGATCATTGTCGGAGGATCGTGGATGTTTCCACAGGCTGTGAAGCCACAGGGGTAGGGATGGTATAAGAAGATAGACCCAAGCACACTAGGCATGACTAATCAGCAGCCTGGGATTTTAGGATATCTGGAAGGATCCAGGATTGGCCATCCCTGTGCTTGAGTTTGCTGATAGCACACTGTCTCCCAAAGAACACGTGTCTGTCTCTGGAGCAAATACTAGTGTGTTCCCAAGAGACTAATTTGGAGCCCTCCATGTGGGGGTCCTGGGAGAGTGACAGATGTGAGGGCCCATGCTGACTTCTTCAATTAAGTGTTGTTTACCTTCACAGGTCATTACTGAAGCCTTTAAACTCAATCTGTCCCTGGATTTCCCCATCTTGGTAACCCTTCCTGGAGGAAACCTCAGGCTAGAGAGCTGAGTCTCAAGTATGAGAGCCTTTAGATGTTGGAAAAGCAAAGAAGGCAAAGACAGGGAAGGGATTTGGTTTCTCAAAGGTTTACCTAGGTTAGTCTCACCATCAATGACAAGGCATAGATGTCTAAGCAGCTCTTTGGATATCAGTACTGCACTATGTTTGGTTTTAAAAATAGTTGTTGTTGTTGTTGTTGTTGTTGTTGTTGTTGTTGTTCTTCTTCTTCTTCTTCTTCTTCCTCCTCCTCCTCCTCCTCCTCCTCCTCCTCCTCCTTCTTCTCTCTTTATGTAGTCCTGGTCATCCTGGAATTTGATATGTAGACCAGGCTGACCTCAAACTCAGAGATCCACCCAAGACTGCCTCCCACATGCTGGGATTAAAGGTTTGCACCACCGCGCCTGACTTTTTTTTTTTTTTTTTTTTTTGGTTTTTCGAGACAGGGTTTCTCTGTGGCTTTGGAGCCTGTCCTGGAACTAGCTCTGTAGACCAGGCTGGTCTCGAACTCACAGAGATCCGCCTGCCTCTGCCTCCCAAGTGCTGGGATTAAAGGCGTGCACCACCACCGCCCGGCTTATTTTTTATGTGCATGGCTGTTTTACTTGCATGTGTGTATGTGCACCGCAAGTGTTCATGGTGCCCAGAGAGACCAAAAGAGGGTGACAAATTCCCTTAGGACTGGAGTTACAGATGGGTGTAGGTGCTGGGAACGTAACCAGGGTCTGTCAAAGAGCAGTATTTGTGAGGTATTTTTCAGCTTCTCAGTATTGAACGTAGATGTCCTGGTAAGTAAATATCAACCCCAGAAACCAATGTGTAAAGGCTCCCAGGCTCCAGCAAGGAAATAGGGAAAATCTGCCTCAGTCTCTTTTTCTGTTGCTTCAGTAAAATGCATAACAAAGAAAAGGTAGAAAAGGTTTATTTGGCTCACAGTTCCAGGGTATAGTGCATCATGGTGAGGAGGTCAAAGCAGCAAGAGCTGGACGCAGCTGGTCACGTAAGATCTAGAAGCAGGAAGAAGACAGAGTGAACACACACAGTCTCCTTTCTGATGCTGCCCACAGTGGGCAGATCTCACCTCGGTTGACACGATCAGATAATCTCCGACATGCCCATGCCTGGAGGTCCTCCGGCTTCTGGAAAACTTTCTCGGCTTAACTTTCTGATCAGATTTATCTGTCTCCCCATTAGTGTATCAGTTTTTGTTTCATATATTTTTAAATTCTGTTGCTGCATGTATGTGTATATGCATATATTACTTTTATGTCTTTTTAACATTTTATCACTAATAGGTGATCGTTATCACTTCTTATCTAATAGTCTACTTTTTCTAATATCAGTTTGGCCATATCACTTTTCTTTTTTCTTTTCTTTTTTTTTCGTTTCTCTTTTTAAAAAAAAATGTTTTTAGGGCCGGAACGATGGCTAAGCAGGTAAAGGCACTGTCACCAAGCCTGTGACCTGAGTTTGACCCCTGGGACCCTCATGGTGAAAGGAGAGAGAACTGACTCCTGCAAGTGCCCTCTGACTTCCACACGTGCACTGTGGTACGCACATGTCTACACACACACACACGCACACACACACACATTAATAAAATGTAATGAAAATTTTATAAAAATATTTAAAAATAATAAAATGTAATGAAAATTGTCTTTAGGTGTTCGTTTTGTTTTTGCACTGTTGGAAATCAAACCCAGGAGCTCATGCATGTCAGACAAACATCCTGTTCCAGCATTTTCAGTTTGTTGCTCTTTTCAGTTCTTAGTGTTGAACCCAAGTCCTTCTGCATGCTAGCTAGCCAAGTGCTCTTTTTCTTTCTTTTTCTCTTGAGACAGTCTCACTGTGTGGCCCACTCTGGCCTCGAACTCAATCTTCCTGCGCAGTTTTCTGAGTGCTGTGACCACAGGCCTGTGCTTCTTAATGAGCTTTCTCTTGTTTTATTAAATTTGAAATGAAATGACTCAAACAGAACTCCCAAGGCCAGTGCACATCATTCCATCACAGGTTTGAAAAGTCCATAAAGGGATATTCTGTTACTATTTTAATTGATTGGCTACTTAATTAATTAAATTTTGAGGCTGGATCTCTGTAGCCCAGGTTGGCCTGGAACTCAAAGAGATCCACCTGCCTCTGCCTCTTGAGTGCTGGAATTAAAGGTGTGTGCACAATGCTTGTCCCTCTAGTCCTTTGATATTTATGTGTTTATTTCTTTATATGTTAGACAGGGTCTTACTGTATAGCCCTGGCTGGCCTAAACTTTCTATGAGACCAGACTGGCCTGAGTTCACAGAGGTCAACTGCATTTGCCTCTGGTGTGCTGGTATCAAGGGGGTGTGCCACCATGCCTGGCCCCTCCTTTTATAATTCTGAAACAGGGACAGGCATGGAGGCACATGCCTATAATCCCCGCACAGTCTGAGTTCAGGGCTCGTGTAGGCACATGTCAAGTTCAAGGCCGGTTTATATAGTGAGACGCAATCTCTTGAAAGAATGAACCACACCACATTGTCAGCCAGTGCAGCTTTCTCTATAGCTTATTTAACATGTTTACAGCAGATGGTTTGATTCTGTGACTGCTCCTTCTAGCTACTAACTCTCGCCTTTATCTTCTACTGACATCTTCCCTTTGGTTATTCTTCCATTTTCCTGCTTCTCCTCTGATACTTAGAATACCAGTCACCGTGAGTGACAAACTGCAGAGACTCTGGCTTCTATTTCCTCTGCCATGTCCTCAGTTTTGCTCTAGCAATTTGATAAATGGGAATCACCTTGATTCTTATTTTTTACCCTTTTCCATTCTCCTCAGGGGGAGGAGGTACATGTGTCTGTGTGCGTGCTTGCATGCGTGTGGGCTTACAGGTGTGTGTGATGTGGAGGTTGGAGGTGCATGTGTCTGTGTGCATGTTTGCATGCACGTGGACTTACCAGTGTATGTGATGTGTGTGTGTGCTGGAATGCATGTGAGCTTACCAGTGTGTGTGATGTGTGGGGTGTGTGTGTGCTGGCATGCGTGTGGGCTTACCAGTGTGTGTAACATGGAGGCCAAGGTCAGTGTTGGGAATCATGAGCAACTCTTCCACCTCACTGAGGCAGGGGCTCTCAATCAAGCCCAATGTGACTAGTATTGCTAACCTAAACTGTAAAGGGGTATCCCCATATCCCCTTTGCAAGGCTGGGATTACAGACAGACTATGATGCCAACCTGGCATTTTTTGTAGCTTCTGGAGATCTGAAGTCTGGCCCCCATGCAACTACTGAGCCATCTCTGGAGGCTTAAAGCAGTGGTTCTCAACCTTCTCAAATGACCCTTTCACAAGCGTCACTAAGACCATTGGAAAATACAGATAGTTACATCATGATTCATAATCATAGCAAAACTACAGCTAAATAATTTTATGATTGGGGGTCACCACAACGTGAGGACCTGTATTAAAGGGTTGTGGGATTAGGAAGGTTGGAAACCACTGGTTTAAAGAGCAGAGATCTTTAGATTTGCTTAGCCTCGTGGTTTTCAGTGGGGAAAATGTTGTTAACCCAGCCCCTGTAAGTCGGTAGAAATTAAACTCCCAATTTTCTACCTTCCCAACACAGGTGCTGCTAAGGTCCCTCTCAAATTATTGAAACCCCCTCCCATCTTTCCCAGTGAGCTTTGTACCTCCCTCTGTACTTACAGGTCAGGAACAAGCCTGTGATGGAGGGGGTATAAGATATCTGAGGGCTCCCCAAGTCCTTTTCCTTTTTAAGGTGTCCTCCTCCAGTTTCCAGCTGTACAGACAGCCTTAAACTCTCACCTCTGCTGACTTATCCCGGCTAGACCACAGCTCTCTGCCTGAGTGAACTTCCTGCATGTCATTGCTGCAGGAAGCCAGCAGCTAGAGTAGCCCTCACCTAGTCCTCCTTTGTCTTAGGCTCACAACCTCATCACTACCTCCAAAGAGTTGGGGGATTTTGTTATTGTTGTTGCTGTTTGTTTGTTTAATTTTGCCAAGATATGATTGGGTGAAGAGTTAGTTTAATATAAATTAACCTACCATTCCAGGAATCAGAATACCATCACCCTTCCATGCCTCTCCACTTTGGTTTTCCTGGCTTAAAAATTTTTTTAAAAAATCTTGCTGTTTATGCTTTATGAAAACTCTTTTGTTGCTTCCCAGAGGACACTGGTAATGTCTTGGTTTTTATGTTTGATCTCTAGCATTTGAGTTAGAGATTTTCTTCTGGTTGCCCGAGGGCTGGCAGAGTGCCTGCCTAGCACAGGTAAGGCCCTGGGTATTGCGATACTGCAGGAAACACCCACTGGGGTGTTGAGTTTAAGTGGTAGCTCAGTGGCTCCAAAGGCCAGCATCTTGACACATGCACTCCTCGGAGTCCCCAGAGAAGCTTTCTCCTGTGTCTTCCCCAGAGGACACATGCTCAGCTGCCTGCACTCTGGAAGCTCCCCGGGAACGCGGCTGAAGGGTCACCACTTAAAGCCCACTCACCTGCTCTCTCAAATGCACTTGGCACCTGTTATCTCAGACATACACAGCTGTGATGGGAAGCAGTCAGTTGCCCGTGGACTTGGGCTCCGGAGAGCCCTGGAGTGCTTCTCCAGCCCCCATAAGCTGATCTTACTTCTGTTGTCCCCCTCCAATTCCTGGTATCACTTTCTGAGCCCTTTGAGGACTCTTTGAACTGGGCTCTCAGGTTCACAGTCAGCCTTAGGTCTAACTTTTAGGTGCACGCGTGCGTGCATGCATGCGTTTGTGCATGTGTGTGTGTGTGTGCATGTGTGTGTGTGTTTGTGCGCACACACGCTCTCATACATGCATACATGTGAAGCCACACATAGAAAGGACAACTCCCTTCACTGGGTTCTAGGGATCAAATCCAGGTCATCAGACTTGCACACGAGCAAGTGCCTTTTACCTCCTGAGCCGTCTCACTGGCCCAGGTCTAGTTTCTTAAGTACACAGTCTCACTCGCCATCTGCTTTCCAGCCTCCAAGATTCGGATGGTGAATTCTCTGGTTTTCGGAAGGGAAGGACATGAACTCGGAAGCCTGCAACTAGAGACTGTAAAAGAGATTGCTTTTGTGGCATCGGTTGGTCAGAGGGCAGAGTCTCCGAGTCCACGGGCTTCAAGCACTTCTGAGTAGTCAAACCAATAGGGAACATTTGGCAGAAAACAAAGTAAGTGCTCATGATTCGGAGTTAGCGATGGCCGAAGTGGCCAGTGTAGATGAACACATTTGCGCATGAGCAGAAAGAAAAATGACCCAAGCTACCTCTAGGCTTGGAAGGAGACCTGGGGATTAGACCTTTTTTCCTGGGGCCGTCTGCTACTGCTGCCTTGTGTTCCTGGAGTCCTGAAGGCGCCCACTGTTCTTGCTTCAGGGAAATGTGTTGGGGCTGGGGAAGGTCTGGGAAGGAAGGAAGGAAGGAAGGAAGGAAGGAAGGAAGGAAGGAAGGAAGGAAGGAAGGAAGGAAGGAAGGAA
>JABTXL010007333.1:11890291-11955803 GCA_025134845.1 Neodon shergylaensis
GAAGGAAGGAAGGAAGGAAGGAAGGAAGGAAGGAAGGAAGGAAGGAAATGAAAGCCCCATGAGGGCCGATGTGAGCACTGGGACTTGGCTGGGATATTTAGAGGTGGTGTGTCTCAGCCAGTGTGGGGAAAGCGGGTATGAGCCTGGACTCCATATTCCGAGCAAATGGCTAACAGAGAAGGTGGCTCTGAACCCCAAACAGGTAAGTTCAGCAAAACTTCACCATGGTAGGTCAGAAACATGGCCTCTGTGTACTATATTCAAGTAGGTGGTCCTTTTCTGTTGGGATGAGTGAATAACAGAGTCCGCACCTTCCCCACTGGAGGTGTGGGAGCAGACTTCTGAGAGATATTGGCACACTCATATCTCGGATATTGAAAAACACTCTTTTTTGGGCTGTTACTAGAACATTGGGCTGGATGGAGAATGGGAGGCTCAGTGGAGTGGGAAAAACTTAGGATCTGAGTTCAAATCTAGCCTCTGGTGTACTCACTGTGTGCCCTTAAGCAAGTGCTCAGTCTTTCTGATCTCCCTAAGGTTCCAGCAATGGTTAAAGCAATTACATAACACACAAGAGGACCAGGAAAGTAGCTGTTTATTGATTCCTGAACCGAATTTGAGCCTCTTAACACGTTTGATGAGTCCCTATTGGATACCAGGCTGTGCGTATGTGTTCCCAGAAGTCTCATGAAGTGATGCCCTAGCTGAGCCCCATCCTCTGTCCCTCAGGATCAAACCTGTAAAAGTAAACATTTTGGTTCTGCTTGGGCTGCAGTGAGTGATGGGAGAAAATGTCCAAGCATCCTCCACACCCCGCTATGTCGTGGAAGACAGCAGTGATAATGCTGGCAGCCGTGTCTGCTGCTCAGTTCATTTCTGTCACGTGTCCAGATGTGCAGTGTTGACAGAGTCAGGGCGGTTCTGACACTGAGACACTTGGGGCTCAAAGTGTCTCCTGCAGAGTGTATTTAAAACCCCTGAGGGTTGACATCACGATGACTACAACAGCTGAACACAGTGTGGACTGCTCCCAGGTGGGTGTGCTCACTTCCTCCAAATCGGCAGGAAGTTCCGTAAGTTCTGTGGATGAACACAGAACCACTGGCCAGGGGTGCAGTGGCCTCACCAGCAGCCACTGCACCAGCCAGCACCCAAAGCTTAACTTTGATGCTTCTGTGTCACTTGGACATTTTTGACCTAGGTGAACTTTCCCTTTGGTCTATCTCTAAACTATACCATGAGCCATCTTTTCCCTGGCAGTTGCCCTGTTGGTGGGGAGGCTTCTGCCCTCTGGGTTTAGTTTGTTTCCACTTCCAGAAACCATTTAGCCTTGATCTTGTTTCTTCCCTTCTCCAGAACTTACCTGCTGCGTGTCCGACTGAGCTATCCCTATTCCTGTTCTTCAAGACCTGCTACTATTCTGCTGGTGGTCACAGCCATGCCTGGAAAAAAAGGTGGTCCCTTCAGTGGGAGAGCTCCGTGTACAGCCCTTGGAGGCCTCAGGGGGCAGGGAAGAAACTGTAGGAGTGTACAATTCCTATCTGTGACTCCATGTGTGTGCCAGTGGCACCTAGCTTCCTTCCCGGAGACCTTGCTGTCCCAGACTGGACCTGTCTGAGAATGGAGGCAAGCAGAGAGCACTAGCCTCCTTGCTTCCTAGTTCCCAGCTCCCAGGAGCAGCTAGCTCAGCCATGGAGGCTGCTGAGAGCCCAGAGCCCCACTGCCCTGCATGTGTCCGTCCTACTGTTTCCTGCTGTGAAATTATGTACAGGAGGGATGCGGCGTCTTTCTGAGTGGCTTCCCCTTCAGAACATGCCAGTGTTTCTATGGTTCACAATACTTCCCTGCTATTGTATTTCTTGGCTTTTTCTCCATAGGCTGCCTTTCTCTCCTCACTGGGGAAATTACTGTTTCCTATCCGCACCCTTACAGGGTTTGCTCCCCCACTCTGTGGGCGGCAGGGTCTGGGGCACAGGCACTTCTCGACCTTGGCCAGCCTGCAAGTGACTCTCAGCATCTGCTTTGTCACTGGAGAGGAACTGGGGTTGAACTGGTTTCCCTTGGGTCCTGGAGAGCTCTGCAGAGAGCAGGTGTCAATCACGCCGAGCGTGCACATCACTGTGACAATCTGTTGGCTTACTGCCCTCTCCCCTTATAGCTAAACCAGCTGACAGAGCCCTATAGCCGGAGTGGAGGGGTCCTTTAGTGGGTCACAAATCTCCCCATTTTATTTTAAGTAGACTCCGTTGGGCCTGAGGGTGGGGTAAAGGATGGAAATTCTATTTGTAGATATGAATCTATGTAGATGGCTTTGTGATTTCTTACTCCTCCTGCATTTTTGTGAGCATATATACAGGGGCCCCTGGAGACCTGCCTATTTTACTGCCCTGGCTGCAGCCCTCAGTGACATCCTAGATGGCTCCTCTGCCAGCCTCCACACTTAACTGCAGTCACCAAAGTAAGTCCCTGAGCAGAGGACGTGGCTACCTCTCCATTAGCAGGGACAGGCTGTGGAGCCCAGAGTTCCAGCACTGTGACAGACAATTCGAGTCTGACCTTGTGGCCACCTTGGGGCTTGGGTCTTGAAGCAGCTCGGTGGCTGATAGGAGGTGCTCCAAGCAGCTGGTTGCAGGACAGAGTGGCTGCAGCTGGAACTGACCTCCCCACACCCACTGAGAAGAGATGGTGAAATCTGGAAGTCTGTGTTCCATGCAGCAGAGAGAAAGGGTGTGTGGTTGAGGACAATGTCAGAGTTCCAGCTGCCTTGTCCCTTGTCCTCTCCCAGTAATCTCTCTGGGAAAGAATTGCTTTTCTGCCTTTTTTTTTTTTTGGCAGGATTTCTCTGTAACTTTAGAGCCTGTCATGGAACTTGCTTTGCAGATCATCAGGCTGGCTCGAACTCACAGAGATCCTCCTGTCTCTGCCTCCTGAGTGCTGGGATTAAAGGTGTGTATGCTGCCACTGCCTGGCTAGGAATTGCTTTTCGTCATAGGCCTCAACACAGCTATGACAAGTCAGCACTACTGCTGGGCCATGGCTTGGGGGCCTGGGTCAGCGGTGCTCCAGGAAACATGCAAGTGGCTGGTGTTTCCCTATAGAGTTCCCATCGGAAAAGACCCAAGAGATGGAGCAGTGGGCTATTCCCTCTCTAAAGAAAAGGAAGAGAGAACACAATTGTCTGTCTCTGGGCCCGCCCTGGGTTTATGTGGCCTACAGACACAGGGAGAAATGCTTGCCTCCCTGCTCACCTTCCTTTTTACCCTGTCACATCATGGGTGACTGCTCACCATGCTAACACTCATCCTGATGACAGAGGCCTCATTCTCTCTACCAAGTCCAAGAGGTCCGGAGAAGGTCCTCCATAGGGCTGGTAGAGGCACAGGAGGCCTGCCCTAGCCTAGGTCACAGTTAGCTTTGGGAAAAGCACAGCTCATTTTGAGCACCATGGATCCAGAATGTTCCTTCTCTCCTTGTATGTGCGAGCTGGCTCTTGCAGCCCCACCCTCCCTACATAACTAAGTGTACTTGCTGCTCCTGGTAACTGGGAAGACACGGAATGCTGAAGAAATGCTCCAGCAGAAATACGAGAGGTTCCAAGGGACCTGGTCTTTTGTCTTTGCCTTTCTGAGCACTTGGTGCTGAGAAGGTTTCCCATCACGGCCTTTCTGGGCCCATAGTGTTGCCATCGTGTGTCCCAATGGCATGTCCCCATTGCTCCGTGAGCAGATGAGTAGACGAACTGAGGCTATATCTTCACAGGCCTTTAGTAGTGCTAGGCCCTCGGGGAGGATACAAGAAACTGCAAGGCTTCCCTTCTGTCCCCAGACATTAGCACCACTCTAACAGACTAAGGGTGTGCAAAAGCAGGGGACCAAAGGAAGTTGCTGGAAGCTCCCACAGTACTGCTTTGTCTGTGCCCAATGTCTGTCACTCAGGGCTCAGCCAGGAAAGCAAAACTTCTTTTTAGGGTTTGTACAGAAGCAAGAACAGTAGGGGAGAGGGGAAGAGTACAGTGAAGAGGCCAGGGCCACTGGGAAGGAGCCACAGCCATGAGGAGTCAGAGAGGGGAGAAGGAACTTGGCCTCTCCCTCCTGCCCTATAGATTTCTGTGGGTGCCTCCCACTAGCTGGCTCCAGCCAGAAGCCAGCTATCCTGGGAACATGCAGGCTCAGCTTCCAGCATGCGGCAGGGGAGAGCAGGGGAGGGCTGCTGAGCATCCCTGCGGCAGGTGCATGCCATGGGCTGTGTCTGCAGAGCCTGGCAGTACTGAGACCTTGGGGAAGGAGGCAGAGGAGTGGCCTGCTTGGGTTTTCATCCTGCTGGGGAGGAAAGAGCTTTACTGGGAGGAAGAGAAAGCCTTTCCTCACAGCTGCCCCTGCTTTCCTTTGGAGTAACTTGCCCACCCAAGCACCCTGCCTTGTGCTTCCTTCTGGAAAGCCATGTCCTGGTTTCCGTGTGCCCCGCCTGCCTGTTCCTCTCCTCTGAGTCTCTGGTTCCCCCCTGCCACGAGCACTAACCAGAGCAGGCCTCAGTGCTCGGGAAAACTCTCTCCCACGCCAAGCCAGTGTGGCCTGTCTGTCTGTAGGAGAGGCCGTCTGTCTGTCAGTTTGTATTGTGTTTCCAATAAATTTCTGAAAATCCTGCCTGGTGTCACGGCGTCTTTTCCTGGGCTCAGCCAGGTGGCTCTGCTCATGCTCTATCCAGACTTTGGTGTCTGAGGGACCTCATCTATGGGACTCTGTGCCACTGCGTGCTCCCAGGGTCTAGGAGAGGTGACAAGCTACCCCCAAACTCTCAGTCACCATTCTCCCGGGTTGAATGTGCTGTTATTGTCTCAGCAGCCACATCCTGAGAATGTGGTAGCTTCAGGAAGCTGTGCCCTCAAATAAATGACTTTGTGTCACTTAGGCCTAGAGGTGGGAGCGACAGGCAGATCTCGCCCTATTGGTCACCCAGAGTCACTTCTACACAGCTGTGGCTAGCACTGCGTCCTGGGGACACATGTTGGGGTGCTTGGGGAGGTGCAGAGGAAGTTGCTGTGCTCTGGCGCAGGGCTGCCATGTCAGGTGACTAAGCGTATTGCATCATTTGCCCTGCTGAGGCAATTATAGGATAAAGTTAAGTGGAGACTCACAAGAGACCCTTCCAACCTGTGTGTAGGACCCTGGTTTGCTGGGCTACATGATAGGTGATTAAGAAAACAAAACCAAAGGAGAGGGTGTATTGGTTGAGGTTGCTTAGATATTGTTTATTTTTAAAATAATCATTATTTGGTTTTGTTCAAATATGTATGTATGTATGTATGTATGTATGTATGTGGGTTTCTGTGTGCCACAGAACATATGTGGAGGTCAGGGGATAGCTCCCTGCAGCTCCCTCCTCCCACCACGGAGGTCCTGAGGCTAGAACTCGGACTGTTAGGTGGTCTGCGTGCACCCTGCCTGATGAGCCATCTCTTGGGCCCAGGAACAATAGACACAAAGGGGGATTTAGTACATTGGCTCCCTTGTCAACTAGATAATCACATTTCCTTATGTCATTCTTACTTGTCCAATGAAAACAATAATAAAGTCATAATGCCACCTAAACAATCTCACATACAACCACAAATATACTATCCCTGACCCCTGAGAATAAGTGTCCACGTCCCTTGAGAAATGCTTAGCTTTTTAGTGTCCCGTAACTTAGGTACGATGATATGTATTTACAGCACCTACATGTGAATATTATCTCACTATTACACTACACAAACAAAAGAAAGCAAATACCTGCTTAAAGAATAATCATTTTTTTATATAGCATTTTATTTATTCTTTGATCATTTCATGTATGAATACAGTGTAATTTTATCACATCCAGCTCTCTCTGGACATTGTACCCAACTTCATGTCCTTTGTTTCTCCCTCACAACCCACTGAATTCTATCTGTGGGGTCCACATGTGTGCAGGTGTGGAACCTGCCACTGGAGCAAAGGTTACCTGCCAGCAGCCACACTCCCAAAGGAAAATGACTTTCTGGGATCTGGATGGCTGGGGAGGGGGGGCGGGAGTTAAGAGCACTGCTCTTGCAAAGAACCCAGGTTTGGCTCCCAGCACACACATGGCCACTAACAACCCTCTGTAAGTCCAGTTCCAGGGGATCTGGCACCCTCTGCTGGTCTCTGTGGGCAATGTATACACATGGTGCACAGATACACCCATAGGCAAGACACCTATACACATAAAATAAAAATAAATCTAAAGTATTTTTTTTTTTGGTTTTTCGAGACAGGGTTTCGCTGTGGCTTTGGAGCCTGTCCTGGAACTAGCTCTGTAGACCAGGCTGGTCTCGAACTCACAGAGATCCGCCTGCCTCTGCCTCCCAAGTGCTGGGATTAAAGGCGTGCGCCACCATTGCCCGGCTAAAGTATTTTTTAAAGAAAAGAGAAACGACTTTTCCTCCCTAGCAGCCACCAGCTGCCAATAGCTCTTCAGCATGGATAGTTCCTCATGGGCCCCCCCTGTCCCATTCATGCTGGAATATTGACTGATCTTGTACAGGTAACTGCGGCTACCACGGCTTCCTGAGCACAATGGCCATGTTAGTCCCAGCACTCCCCAGCCTCTGGCCCATACATATTTGTGAGCCTTGGGGTTGGGGAGATTGTTATAACATCTTTAGGACAAAACACCTACAGTCGCTCTCCCTCAGCACTTGACCTGTTACTTATGCATCTCTATATTAACCCCACTATTGTTTGTTTTTATTCTTTACTATTTGTGCTCCCAAATAATCACACACTTTTTCATGAATACCTGGCCTTAGCCTGGCCTGTTTCTAACCAGCTTTTCTTAAATTATCCTGTCTACCCCTTGCCTCTGGGCTTCCCTCCTTCTCCACTTCCTGCCAGCTAGGTGCTGACTCGGCCTCCTGACTCTAGGTTAATTTTATTTAATCAAACAAATGTAACACGTCTTTGAATCATTAAACAAATATTCCACAGCATAAACGAATGCAATAAATCTTAAATTAATATTCCACAACATCCCGACACTGCAGAAAGTTTCTCTAATCAAGACTGATGACAGCAGCACAAATGTATGGATAGAACAATAAATATTTAGAAGGTACTGGACAACATGCTATTTGGCAGGACAACTGTAGTAGGTTCCCCTCTAGAACTTGTGCCTCCCCCGCCCCCAGCCACAGGATTCTGACTAGGCACGAATTCTCTCCTGGGTAACAGGCCTCATATGCTACCCCATAATAGTCATGCCACTTTTGCCCCAGTGGGCACATCTTGGCAGATCAGTACTGTAGCATGCAGGTTTCAGACAAACCTATTTTTAACAAAATAAGACAGAAACACCCAGTGGCCGCTGCATCATCATGTCTGTAACTGGTCGCATGGCCTTACCTGGTATTTAGAGCTTACCTTCCTCTAGCACCCACTCTGCATTTCCTCCGCTCCCAGAAGCCCCTCGGTGGGTCTCGTTACTCATCCCTTCATGCCTAAAGGATCTGGGCCATTTATCCGCCCACTTGGATTGGGTTGTTGACCTTAATGGAAACACTAAGGGAGTACACCCCAAAGGGTCTCTCTTTTTTTTTATTATGTATGCAATATTCTGTCTGTGTGTATGCCTGCAGGCCAGAAGAGGGCACCAGATCTCATTACAGATGGTTGTGAGCCACCATGTGGTTGCCGGGAATTGAACTCAGGACCTTTGGAAGAGCAGGCAATGCTCTTAACCACTGAGCCATCTCTCCAGCCCCCCGTAAAGGGTCTCTTGCACTCCAGATACTCTACCTCATTTTCTTTGTGGAAAAGCAGTCCAGTTTCTTCTTATAGTACAGATCAATAACTCTTCCCAATGCTGTGACTTCTGCATTAGTCTCTTGACTCAAAAATACCAGGAGCACAAAGCATCCAGGACGAAGTCAAACCTACCTTCCAAATCATCTTTTAAAACTTAGATTCATTTATTTAGTGTGTGTATGCTGGTGCACATGTTCCATTGTGTGTGTGTGTGTGTGTGTGTGTGTGTGTGTGTGACATCCTGTAGGAGTCAGTTCTCTCCTTCCACCATGAGGATGTTAGGACTGAACTCAGATTATCAGGCTTGGTGGCAAGTGACCTTAACCCACTGAGCCATTAGCTGGCCCTTAGCTTCCAGTTCAAAGGAATGTTTGCTTGCAGCTCCTGGAAATATCCAAAAATGTCCTCATACCCTAGAGCCAAAATTTCTCAGCTAAGGGAGAATAAAGTCACAGGAACAGCACTGTGGGTGCTTGCATCTCCAGGCCCCTTTTGGTACCATGTTCAGGGGCTCATGGGTAGGTTCTTCTCGGGGAGCTGGTTCTTGTATTCCAAGAACCAGGTGTTTGATCCTGCGCCATGCCCTAGTGTCTCACCCTACAGAGCCAAGTCTTTTAAGAATCTTTCCTTAGAGGTCAGCATTGTCCAAATGTCATCCCCTAGCTGAGAAGGGACCGTCCTCTATCAAGGACACACCTTCCTGCTACACTCACTCCTTTAGGCCTTTACAGTGGGGTATCCAGACTCAAGCCAGACGAACACTCGCTGCGGAACCTGGAGAAAGTCACCCAACCTCCGAATTCTCATCTGCAAAATGGGACAATATCTATCTCGGGGCTAAAGAAATCAGCCCTGTGGTCTTAGAATAGAGTGGTCCACAGTGCTTATCACTGTTAGCTCATTCCTACCCTTGTTCTCACCTCTCCCTCCTCCTCTCGGGCCACAAGATGACAGAACACTCAACCCACCAAAACCTCAGTCCTCTGCTCACCTCACTTTCTCTCCCTTTACTGGCAAAGAAACTGAAAGAGGAGACGTGTGTCTCCATTACTTCAAATCTCAGTAATGCCTCAACCCATCACACTACTTTATGGTTTCCATTCTGCCCTGGTCCAGCCACTCACAGAACTTGCTGTCAATAAAGTCACTAATGACTGTCTAAAGCACCAAAAGTCTAAGTGTCATCCCATCCGAGCGTCTCGAGCACTCAAAACTGTGGCCACCCCCTCCTAATTTGCGTTAATGTCTTTATGATCTACTCAGAGACACAGTGAGATACTGCTCCTGGCTGCCCCACCCCCACAGGTTGGACTTGCACCCTTCATCTTCTTGCGTGTTGGGATTGCAGGCATGTACCACCACACCTAAGCTTACAACTTTTCATATCTTAGCAAGCTTTTTTTTCCCCCAATATAGTACTGGTCTATATTTTAAAACTATAGTACTAAACTATATACATATACTAGATAGATAGATAGATAGATAGATAGATAGATAGATGATAGAGATAGACAGACAGACAGATAGATAGATAGTATATTACTATACTCTAGTATAGTAACATGCACTAGGCTTCCCTGCATTAGGTAGCTAGAGGGCACTTTTGAAAACGCTCTGTTCTTACACAAGGCGCGCTCCCTTCACAAATGATGGTTTTTTCCCATCTTTTCTAATGGAAATTTCTCTACTTGGGCAAAGAGATTGCCTTCCCTAATGTTCTCTTTTCCTCACTCCAGCCCGCATCTTCTATTTAAAGCTTTCTTCTGAACATTTTTCTGGCTCTTTCATTTTGTGTGTGCCCCCTACCTGCAGGGACTTTTAAAGAATGCTTCTTGGTCCACTTTACTCTCTTCCTGAGAATGGCATCCATTACCATTACCTCTGCCTTCCCGGTCCAGCTCTGATGGTACTCCTGTGTGTTGTCTCCCTGGAGGCTTGCACACCCTGCACTGAGACTCAACCCTCTATCCTCTCCTCTAAACCTGCTCTTCCGCCAGTGTTGTCACGAGGCAATGCTCACTCTTCATGGGTCATTTTCCCCGCTCAGCCTGGTAGTGCCCATAAGCTCTGATTTTGTGAGCCTTTGTCAGGAATCGTGGCCTGAGGTCAAAGGAGAGTTCTCTACTCTTCACATAGCCTTAGCTATGTGGGAGGCCCAGAAAATGCTGGGTGAGCATTCATGACTACTGGCTCTTTGCTTTCCTGCCCCACTCATCCCTATGTAGGAATGCTGGGAGGGAAGCAATGGATGCTGCTGTGTTGTACCCTTGGTAGGAGCAGCTTATACTGGGAGAAAGGCTACCAAGTACTGGCCAATACTCACACAGTATGAACTAGAGCCCCAACATCTCCAGTTCACCGTGCACTCCTTCCTACTGCTCTCCTTACTGTAGAGAGCAGATGGTTCTCCGTTGTTCTTCTCCCCTTGTTCCCTTCCTGCTCCCCGTAGGTACCTTCCTCTCTGGTGCTCTGCTGTTGGCTTATTTCTGTCTTCCATCCTGTAGCAGACAAGGGCCAGAGTCGTGGTTTCCACTCCACAAATGGAGGAGCATGTCCAGAGAAAGGTACACTGGGCCAGATCAAGGGTGCCCTACTTTTCCCTGGTGATCACAGTGGCAATCTAAGGTCTACCTACGGCAGCACAAGGGCTCCTTCAGAGAAGGCAGGCCTATGGAACTTGGGGGCAGGCAGCAGGAGGGCTGGCAAGCACCAGGAGGGGCGCTGGCAAGCTCAGCAAGAACCTGAGCTTATAATCAGAACCACAGGAAGGCTCCAGGGCTGGCTGGGAACTGGGTCCACACCTTCCCCAGGGACTCCTTAAGGCAGCCCTGTGCCTGTTCTAGGCAGGCAAAAACAGCAATGCAGACATGAGAGTATCTCAACATTTCTCTTACATTAGATTGGGCTGAAACAGCCAGCTAGTTTTAGAGATGGGGTAGGAGGCTCAGAGAGAGGTGTTGGCAGAAAGATGTCCAGAGAGGGGCTCGGGGGGATGAAGGCAATGCCATGTGGTAGAGGCAAGATTTTCTTGTCCTGACTTCCTGCTCCCAAATAACCAATACAAAAGACATAGTAATTAAAATTTCTGGCCAATAGTTCAGGCTTATTACTAACTAGCTCTTACAACTTAACCCATTTCTATTAATCTATGAGGCTTGTGGCTTTTACCTCTATCTCATTTTGTGTGTCCAACTGGTTTTGAGTCTGGCTGGCTACTCCTGACTCCACCCTTCTCTTTCCCAGCATTCTTAGTTTGGCTTTCCTGCCAAACCCTATTCCATTCAGCTATTAGCCGGTCAATTTGTTTACTAAACCAGTCACAGCGACAAATCTTCATAGTGTAGAAAGCAATTATTCTACAGCAACATGGTCTCACTCCAGCACGGGGGCTGCTCCAACCTCAGTGAGCACAAACCTGTGTAGACACCTGAACGATAGGGACTTTGGGTGGCCAACAGTGTGTCAGGTGGTCCATTAAGGGAGAGGCAGCTGACTTAGAAATGTTCAGTCTCAGGCTGAGGTTGACTGACCTAGGCTTGGCCTTCTGCTCCTTGGGACAGCCTTGGAGAGTGGTCCTAGCAAGGGAGGTGGTCTGTGGAGTGTCCCTACCAATGTGGAAAAGGCACGGGGACAGCAAAGGGAAGAGCAGATGGAGGTAAACAGTACAGACAGAAAAGCAGCCAGGACAGGAGTGACCTGGAGGCTGCGTAGGTGGCCCACAGCCCTTCCTGCCACCAGCTTTTCTCTGAGATGACTGGCGAGTTTTCAGAAAAGGGAAGTGGGTAGGGACAGCATGCAAACTGGTTTCAAAGTACATTCCTCCTATTGACTCCCAGCCTGCCTCCGTCCTGCCTGTTTTTTCTACTCTGCTGTGTCTCCCTCCTGGGCTTCTGCCCTGCTTTCCTGAGACCTCCTACATGATTCAATCAGGCTAGCTAAAGTGGACAAAAACCCCAGAGGGAACTGTGGAGAGGGGACTAGGTCCCATAATCAACACCCATAACCCTGGAGAGCTGAGGCTCCAACACCTTGGGACTCAGTCTCTCTTCAGTGTCCCTGTAGCAATAAAAAGAAATTTATGTCCTTCTGGTCTAGAGAATTCTCTCTCTAGCCAGGGTGGAGACCTAGCACTCAGCCGGGCAGGTCAATCCCTTGACTGAGAGATCATTTCTAAGGAGGTAGATGTACTTTAAGCCATGCTAAGGGGACAGGAGGAGCAATTATCCCTTTAGTAAGATGATGCAGTTTCCTTCCTACAATTCCCATTCCCCTAACGCAGTTGCTTCCGGAGGTGCAGCCGGATTACTCTGTCTTTTCTTCGGGAGAGCATAGCTCTTCTTCTTCTTAGCTTGGGTCTAAGCACACTTTCTCTAACATCCAGGCTTCCTTATTTTCTCCAAAGCTTCCCTCCCCTTCCTCTTTAACATTTGGCTGCATGTCTGGCCCCACTCAAAAGGTGCTGCAGAGATTTATAGATTGCCTGCTTTGGGGTTTTCTGTTAAACTCTAATAAGATTGTCCTCTGTAAAATCAGGTGCTGTCACCTTCATAGAGAGTTGTGAGGAAGGAAATGAGGAAGCCTGGCAGATGGAGACACAGAGCGTCTCCAGATATGCTGTGTTCTCTTCCCAGGTTTGGCACCCAGAAGCACAGTCAAGCAGATGCAGTCAAGCAGGGACCAGGCCACCCCAGACAGTGGACATTTGGAGGCACCCACATGATCCTTCTTTGCTTAGGCAAAGGTTTGGGGTAGGAAAGCACCGGCTGGTGTCACATCCCTCAGGGCCAGAACACCCCTCAGCAAAGTCAGGTCCTCTTTGCTCTCCAGTGGAGTGTGTTGGAGCAGTAAGCCACCAGGCTGGGGGAGGGAGATAGGGTTCTAGTTCCCTAGACAAACTTCTGCCTCCAAGCCCAGGCCTGTTCTGTGTTGATGCAGGCTCAGGCTGTGCAGACGCAGGCTCAGGCTTCTCACTGAAGTCCCTGGCTGACGTCCCTCGCAGAGCCCAGGTGCTCAGGGAGTCTGTCCATGTCTCTTCATGGATGTCCCACTTCCCATTCCTCCCTTGTAGCAGTTGTGAGTAGTAACTAACTCTGGGGGCGGGGACTTATGTTGTAAAGACTTCTATTTTCCACAGTTAGCACGAATAACTTCCGTGATTGAGAAAGAAACTCAGCAGAGTGGGGTTTGCTGTTTTTCAGTTAACAGCTAAATCAATGAATGGGAACAGAGAAAGAGACAGAGAGGCACTCAGCTGTACAACCACGGCGGGACCCGCACATGTGTGGGTCAGGGTTGCATACACGGGGAGAAATGCCCATCCACAGAGGTGGTGACACCCTAAGGTCACTGGTGTTCCCAAACCCCAGACACAACACATCACAGAGGAGCACAGGCTCCTCCACCTATAACTCACGAGCCCTCGTTCACCAGGGGCCTTTATTGAGAGATTTCTCGGGGGCAGGATGGTGGGCTCATGGGGACAATACGTATCTAGCTGAACAGTGTGGGACTATGGCTGTTAGAAGACAGGGGAGCTGCTGGTGGCCTGGGAGTCTGGCATCCTGGGCTGAGGACGGCAGGAGGGTGGATGATAGGGAAAAGCCACAACCAAGCAAGGGGCCGGTTAAGGTGCTTCATGTCCATGAAGATGCAATGATCTTAGCAGAGCTATTTAGAAATGGCAGCTTCCAGGACAGCTCTCAGACACCCTATGACTGCTTGGGGCCCACACACGAAGGTCACCTCAGTGGCTTCTTACAGGCAGGGTCCTGTGTCACAGACAAGGCCACAGAGCCTTGTGCTCGCTCCCACGTGTACCTGTGGAGACACAGACAGGCAGGAGTCAGGCATGACCCAGAGATAGGGGGCAGTTGCACAGTTTCGGAAAGTCTTTGCAGGTACTCACGAGGTCCCAGCGGGCACCAGCAGGCTGTCGTCTGGGGCCAGGCCTACACACTGTCCTCCCATTGTCACCGTAGAGGAACCCTCCTGCGAAAGAACAGAAGAATCAAATGGAGGTCAGTGAGCCTGAGCTACTCAGTGAAACCCTGTCTCAGTAAGAAAAGGGTGTGTGTTGAGGGGTGGGGGCGGGGGTGAGGTGGAGGGGTGGTGCGGGGTGGTGGTGGTGGTTTGATGGCTGACCTCTTGCCTTGCAGGAGGCCCTAGGTTCCATCCCAACACCACAAAAATAAAACAGAACAACAAAAGATGATGGGGGAAGTGTTGGGCCTCCACACCTGCTTTAACAGCCCCAAGCCTGCCGTGCAAGCAGGCTCTAAGAGTAGGTCTCACTATGGGAACCTGAGGCCCAGGAACAACCCAATCTTCATGGATGGGAAGTTGTGCCACCCTGTCCTGGGATCCCACTTGCCAGCTGCCACAGCCACACGTCCACATCCTGTCTTGGGCCTTTGCTGCTACCTTGTCCATGGGCGATGACCTGGTGGGAGACAAAGTAGGGTTTAGGGGGTGGGGATCTTGCCCTATCTAGGAGATAGCCCTGACCCTGGTTCTCAACCACGATGACCTTCAAGGGGCAAGACGGGGCAGTGCTGCAGCCTCATATATATGACAAGGCTTTACTTGTCAGGGATCAGAAAGGAGGGCCTCTGCCACCAGCCTGGCAGCAGGGGCTGCCCGCTCGTTATGCAAATCGCTCATGATCTCACACACACACACACACACACACATGCACACACACAGGCACACACAGGCACACACAGGCACACACATGCACACACACACACGCCCTCTGCCCTTCCTCCTAGTGCGTGTCACCAGCTCACATTCAGACACTCTCACCCCAGCTCCCCAGCTTTTCTCCATCCTTCCCGTGAGACGTTCCGAGTGTGACTTGAGAAGGAGAGAGAGCGGTTAAGGCCTACCGGCCTTATGACCCTCGAATGACCCTCGAGGGCTGGCTGGTGCTCCCTCTGGCTGTAATGGGGGAAATAGATATTTTGCTATGGAAAACTAGAGCAGGTAGACGGGGGGGGGGGGGGGGAGTGGAGGGGTACCACGGCTATGGCTGTGATGAGTGAAGGGGCTTCAGGTTTTATGTTCCATTATCACAGCCTCTCATAAGCTTTGGGTGTCCCTGGTATTGGAAAAGTAGTCCAAGCCTATACTCTGTGGGCCTCCTGTCCTGGGGTGAGAGTTTTCTTTTTCCTCCTCCTGCTCTTCTTTCTCTCCTCTTTTCCCTTTCTTCTGCCTCTTCCTCCTCCTCTTCATCATCATCATCATCCCCGTCACCACCACCACCATCGTTTGTGAGTGCATGGTGTGTATGTGTGGGTACACATGCACTGGTGATCAGAGGATGACCGAAATTGGTTCTCTCTTCCCACCTTTATGTGGCTTCCAAAGATCAAACCCAGGTTGCCAGGCTTGCAGAGCAAGCACCTTTATGCAGTGAGCCATCTTGCTGACCCGGAGTGACTATTTCTAACCATGTAGGCTGTGCCATTGGCAAGTTACTGCACACGGGACTACAGGCATCCTTGTAGGTCTCCCTGTTACATCATGTCCTCTGACCCAGCCTCACGAAGGAAGGACGATAGCTGTGAAATGCCACCCTAGCCTCCTCACTGACACCTGGGTGAAGCCCCACTGTCTCTAGGACATGACCCCTCCCTTAGTCTAGCTCAGCAGAGTTCCAGGAAGGGTTAGTGACTCCCCTATAGCTCTCAGCTGCTTGCAGAGTGAGACTGTTCAGTCCTTCATTCCTCCCTCAAATGCTCTGTCCGCCTCACTTCCTTCCTCCTGCAAACCTTTACACTTGCTTTACAATTCTACTTGGGGGCTGGAGAGATGGCTCAGTGACTAAGAACACTTGTTCTCTCAAAGGACCCTCACGGTCATAAGCATCTGTAACTCCAACTCCAGAGGGTCCAACACCCTCTTCTGGCCTCCACAGGCACCGGGCAAGCAATGTGCTTACATACATGTAGGCCAACACACATAAACATAAAATATATAAATCTAATTTTCTTATTTAAAAAATTCTATATGTACACCACCTCCTCCAGGAGCCTTCCTTGACTTTTTTCCTTTATCCTCCTAGGACTTCCCGTGGTCTCTCTAGTAAATAAGCCGTCCCATGACCGGCAGCTATGAGTTAATTTGTCCATAGCAACTGTCTTGTTCTTCCCGAAGCCTAAGGCAGCAGCAATAGTAGAGAAAAGGTCAGCTTCTTATCGTCGCTACACATTGCTGCCCAGTTCTCTGCCAAATAACTCTTTCCCTTCAGCTTCCAAGATCCCATGTGCCAAAAGCCCAGGGGTGGGTAAGTGATAGGCACCCAGGATGCGCTGGTAATGAGCAAAGAACCTCCTACTCTGAAAGTGAAGTGTCTGAGGGACCATGAAGCTACCAGAGACTTCCAGCCACAGAAACACTGTGACTCTCTGAGACAGAGAGGGAACAGGAAGGTTATTCTCTTGCTTCTCTCTCTCTGTCTCTGTCTCTGTCTCTTTCTTCTCTCTGTGTCTCTCTGTGTCTCTGTCTCTCTCTGTCTCTCTCTCTCTCTCTCTCACACACACACACACACACACACACACACACACACACTTCCCAGGTGCCAGATGAATAGATGCCGAGGGCCCTGAGCAGTATTACCTGGGTCTCATAAGTGTCCCCAAACAGGCTGAGGGATGTGCCTGCCTGAAGCTCCCTGGAGTGACCACTCAGCCATGCCTTCAGTGACATAGGCTCCATGACGGGTCGTGTACTCAGCGGGAATGGCGGCTCCTTGAGCAGCTGGTCTGTGCCAACGACAACAGTGGCAAGCAGTGACCTCCAGGCTCAGCCCACCCAGCCCAGGACAGCCGGGTCCCAGGAGCCCTAACTCAATAGCAGATATGGGTCTTAGGTGCAGCCTAGTGGTTGAACAGCCGCAGGGGGGTGCTGCTTGGTGTCATTTGCTCAGAACTTGAAGTTCTGGACAGAGGGCTCAGGAAGAGGCTCCTGATCAAGACACTCTGCTCCACTCCAGGGCAGGACAGAGGGAGAAAGGGAAGGATAATGTGGCTGTCAGAGGCCTCACCAGGGTCAGGCTTTCCTGTTCGGTACTGCTCAGAGCTGAAGAACCTGCAGGGACAAACAGACAGTAGAGAATGGCTGCATTCCTGTCACCATGCCAGTGAGGCATATACCACACCCAGGAGCCAGGACACATTCACAGACCCTCACATGACTTGATTACCCATCATACTTTCCCTTGCAACCCTGCAGAGCTTGTCATCCCATCCCAGAGCTGGGAGACTCCCTTTCACTCTCAAACCTGACGGGTCCAGGTCAGTGGGCATTGCGAAGCTGAAGGTCAGTGAGGGGTGGGGCCAAGCTGGCGACTTACTCTTGGATGATGGGGGCCAATTGTGTTCCAAGATCCTTGCAGTAGAACCATTTCTCAAAGAGGACATTTGCAGTGTCCCCTACATAATACCTGTCAAAACAGAGGTCAAGGTAACCACACTGCATCGAGGCAGCTTTGGGGCAGCCTGGTCCAGGATGGGCTCTGCTTACGGGCTCTTTACTGTTTTGTCAGAAGCAATGATTCAGTGGGGTCACACAGCCTGAATGTCGCAGGGCAGGCTACACTCAAGACAGAAGCTTGGAGAACATTCAGTTCAAGTGTATTTGTCTTTGGCAAAAGGAAGTTGAGCCTGAGTCCTGGGCAGCTTGAAGTTTGTTCTTTGGGCTCTGGGTCATCATACAGGGAAACTTCAGCAGCAAGTGCAATACACACACCACCACCACCACCACCACCACCACACCACACCATGAGGGAAGGATTTCTGTTTCAGAGGTCGGAGGTTACCTCTGCCCCTTGGACTTGAGCACAGCCCTGGCTTTCTCTGGCACACACACACAATCCCAGTCACCCCTGCAGCCACTCATATCCCGACAGAGAGGGATCCCCTCTGTAGGCAGAGCTGTGCTGTCCTGCTAGCCCTCATGGAGTGGCCCAAAACAGGTGCTGGGAGCAACTGTCCACAGAATGCTTAATCCCTGAGCCAGTTCCAGATCAGTCCAGTTCTGTCTGGTTTTCAACTCTCGCCTGAAAAGCAGGAACAGTCTTATGGAGAGAGACAGGCAGTAGATACATCATACACCCACCCAGCTTCTACCCTGAGAGGAAACTGGATACCAGAAACTTCATTATGGGGCCACAGTGCCCTTAGAAATGGCCTTCAGGCTGGCATTTTAATGTTGAGCCCCTAGCTTTTATTAAAGGTCAAAAGCAGCCAGATGAAATCCGTTATTGAATTTGCTATAAAATATTATTGAGGACACCAATAACTCACTAGAGTACCCTCCATAAAGCCCCTTAGAGAACCTCCTTTTATAACGAAGGCCAGCTATCTCCCTATACAATGAGCCATTATGCTGTAGACTATGGCATCACCATTAGCAGTACATTTTTTAGGAACCTTTTAACAGTTTAGAAATATTCGTGAACTTCTTCAGTGAACATGTGGCTTCAGTTATTCAAACTGTGTAAATTCTAGAAGTCTGCAGTGCCTCATGAATTTTTTTCTTACATTTACTAATTTGTTGGGAGTGGGTATGTGGGCATGCCATGGAATGGGTTGTGGAGGTCAGAAGAGGATTTTGTGAACAACTTTCAAAAGTTTAGACCTTTTACCATGCAGATCCCAGGAATCAAACTCAGGGTCTCAGGCTTGGGCAACAAGAGCCTTGACACTGAGCTATCTCACTGGTTCAACGTCAAATCTTTATTTTTAAACCAAACAAAGCAGAACTTCAGCATATGCATGCAGCAAGACCGCAGGGTTATGAGGGAGACGTGTGAACAGAAAGGGCCACTACTTTATGCCTAGCTGGACAATGGCAAAGGGCTTTGGGTTCTGTTTTCTTGGGGGGAACAAGAGGAATAAAATTAAATTCACAAACTATAAAACCCTCCCCTTAGTGGCAGGTCATTTTAAGTTAGTTCATTTTGAATTCCTATGCTTCTAAACTTTGACAAGAAATATGTGTGATTTCAACTCATTGAAAAATGAGTGTTTAAAGATGTCTATTATAGAGGAAGTATTTAGAGGATTGGAGGTGGGGCCTAGGACCTAGGAAGGGCGGAGTCAGTAGGTATGGGATGGGGCCTTAGTACTCAGAGGGGAGGGGCTTGCATACCACAGACACACCCCTCTCAGTCACCATGTTGGCTGGCATGTAAAAGAAAAAAAAAGGAAGAAAAAGAAAGTGAAAAGAAAAAAAAAGACATGCCCATTATAACAGAATATGTAGGACAAAGAATTCTGTTTCTGGTTGCTGGAAAAGCTTTGGTCCTTTGAGCTTGAAGTATTCCTCCTTCTAGAGCACAATAGTCTAGACCAGGGGCTCTTAACCTTCCTGATGTTTCACCCCCCTCTGTTTTCTTCTTCCCCCTGAGACAGGGTTTCTCTGTGTAGCCCTGACTGTCCTGGAACTCACTCTATAGACCAGGCTGGCCTTAAACTCACAGAGATCCACCTTCTTCTGCCTCCCAAGTGCTGGGAGTAAAGACCTGGCTTTTCCAAAGGGGTCGAGACCCACAGGTTGAGAACCACTGGTCTAGAGGCTGATGGGAAAAGGAGCTTCAAGAGGGGGAAGATGGAGTCTGACTCTACCCTTCCACCTTGCTGATCCAGCATGCATGCTGGCTTTGTATCAGTAATGCCAGGTCTGCTAAGTTATTTTACCTGGGCCTGTTTTCTCCTCAGTAGCCAGAGCTTCAAAGAGAGCAGATGGTAAAATAGCCCCCAGCATCATGCGGGATGTAGGGTAAATAAATATACACAGAACTCCCTAGATGGTGCCTGGCACATAGGTGTTGCCAGCCAGATGTCCATGCTTGTTATCTGGGGTAGAGACACAGGTGCATAGGCACTGGTCAAGGATAGCTTCTGCAGTCCCAGGCTGCTAGAAGCAGTAGTATTTGCCTGTACCAAAACATGTGGCCTTCATTCTCCTAGTCTGCATTGCCTGCCCCCCCCCCCAGCTTCCTAGCAGACCTGCAAAAAGCACAAATGCCAGTTCCAGCCAAAGACGTCATGCATACCCAAAGAGCACGTCCTCCCTCATGACCAAACCCACTTGCCCTCCCTGGTCACCAGCAAATCCAGGGTCTCCATCACCCCCTGTTGCCAAGCCTTTTAGTCTCTTGGTGGCCAGGAAGTGCTCTCTTAAGTCTATCATGGATCCCTCCTGCTATAGTTTTGAACTATGCCCCTCTGCTGTTAGCCCTCTGATCACCCGAGCCCACAGGGCAAGAGCCAGCAATTACCTCAGCCCATCCAGCTCGCTCTCCAGCCGCCTCCTCTCAACCACCAGCCCCATGGTGTTAGTGAACCTCTGAGGGGAGTGGGGCACCCTGGCAGGCAGGAGGAATATCTGTAGGGATAGAGAACAGGAGTCCAGCATGGCTGCAATCCCTCGAGGTGACCTCAGTGCCCCCCGGTATGCTGGGTGACCCACAGGGCAGCAGGAAGCTCTGCCTGTCCACCCTGGACCCTATTCTCCCCAAAGCCTCTACCAGGAAACTTGAGGGAATGTTGGTGCTCAGAGGAAGTTCAGAGGATGGACAGGAAAAATGGTTGGGGTGGATTTCTGCTCTAACACTCTCTGCCTTTCTTTTCCCTGGGGTCAGCCTCACCTCTCCCTGCCGAATGATCACATCCCGGTGTTTTCCTTGCTCCAGGACTTTGAGAACCATGTCTCCCTCCAGCTGGTAAAATACCTGTGGAAAAACAAAACGCCTGGGACCTTCCTGCTCCATCTTTTAGATCCTCGGCTCCTCCCCAAGACCTGAATTCTGTCCAGAAAGCTGGAACAGCTTCCTGAAGACTCCGGGCTTATGAACAGTTACAGCACTGCTGCCCTGAGGCCCCTGCACCCCCTGGTCCAGGCCATAGACAAAAAAGCTGGAGACATACAGGGGTCACATCTGGAACACGCAGGCAACCATCAAAGTACTCAGGAGGCAACAGCACGTGCCTGGCTGGGTGATGGGATGTAGAAGGTTGGATAAGAGGACTCAGCCATAGAAATACTCCATAACACAAGCTGGTTCATGCACATTAGAAATCTTTTTTTTTCAAGGAAGGGTTCTTTTGGAGTCTGTCTGTAGACCTGGCTGGCCTCAAACTCACCTGCCTGCCTATGCCTCCCTAGTGCTAGAATTAAAGGCGTATACCACCACCACCCGGCTGCACATCAGAGATCTAACAACCTGAATATCAACATTAGCCCCATTCTGAAGAAAATAAAGCTGGAACTCAAAGCAACTGGTCTAAACTGGTGAGTCCTGGAGTTGAAGTTGGGACTGTAGCCCGTGTGTGACTCTGGGAGCCATGAGTATTCCTCCGGTCATTGAGAAGCTCTGGGCTGTGGGAGTTGGCAGCCTAGGTGGATTGAGCTGATGGCTGGGCTTTCTCTAGGGAACTCCTACTACGTTTTCTATTCTACCTCTGATTGACAGAAGGATGGCCTTCAGTTTGAGGCCAGCCTGGCCTATAGAGTGAGACCTTGTCTCCAAAAACAAAGGAAGCAAAAAAATTAATCCCAGAGGATTCTAATTACACGGTAGCCCATATGTAACACAGGCGATGGTGTTCGTGGTTATGAGTGAGGCAAAGATTTCTTTCTGCACGTCTTATGTTTTCTACAATGAACCATATTTACTTTCATTATTAAAAATAAGCCATATGATTGAAGATACAGCTCCATGGTAGAATGTTTATTATGCAGTATGTATGAGGCTCTGGGTCTAATCCCCCACAACGCGCGCGCGCGCACACACACACACACACACACACACACACACACTGTATGTTATTGAATACAAATCAGAAAAACCTATTAGATTTTCTCATAGGAAGCTATTGAGCTTGTATATTCCTCTGTGTGTGTGTGTGTGTGTGTGTGTGTGTGTGTGTGTGTGTGTAGGGAGAGAAGGAGAAAGAGAGAGAGAGATCAATTTTCAGTATAAGCCTTGAGTCCTTTCATGATAGATGACAGAAGAGAGGAGGAGGTACCTCGGGGTTATGGGAGGGGCCAGGGTCCCCAGAACCTGCTAATATCAGGGAACCTTGGGAGAAAGGGGACAGTTTCAAACCTTTCCCAGGATGACTACAAAACATTAACAGCCACTGATCAAACTAGATGGCAGAGGTGGAATTTTCCTGTCTTGCCCCCTGCCCAGAGGCCTTCCCTGTGATAAGGGGCGGGCTGCAGCAGAGGGCATTGCCCTGACAGCAGAAATCACCATCAGCCCTGGGCAATCCAAAAGGAATTACGTTCCTTGGGAAGTAAATGATGTTTGAGGCCTAGGGCTGGCTGGAAGATTAAGTGTACCAGCTCACACGGATATTAAATTGAGTCTGGCTTCTGTGCCCTGAAAAGGACTTCACAGGCAGGGGAGCCAGGAACAGGTAAGGACCCACACGTATTAAGTCTCTACCCTGTGCACATTGCCTTTTTCTACAGACACATGACCCTTGTCTCCTTCCCAGCCCATTGTCCTGATTCTTGGCAATCACCAGAAAAAGCATGAGGTGGGTAAATGGGGGAGTGGGGAGTGTGGGTGCAGGGCACCCAAGGGCTGTCGCAGAGGCTGGAGCTCAGCCAAGAAGGGAAATCCAGCTCAGCCAGTATCCTGATATGTGCTTTACATGTCACTCAGAGGGGCTGGCTGCTCAGGCTCCAGTGAGGACAGGCAAGGACAGAGAGGGTGCCGAGCCTGTGCTGTGCTCTGACGCTGCCCAGGGACTGGGGAGGCACCGACCTCTGCCCTCCTGCCAAACAGTAGGTCCAAATATCACAAACCTACCTCCAGCTAGAGTTCTCCGAGCCACCAACTGTCCCTCCACACTGAAGCCAGCCCTTTTCATCACTCAGCCACCAGATGAATCCAGACATAGATTGTCCCTGGGACTCGTGGGCACTGTATTACTTAGGGCTATCATTGCTATGATGAAGCGCCATGACCAAAGCAACTTGGGGGTGAAAGGGCTTGTTTGGCTTACACTTCCGCATCAGTTCATCAGTGAAGGAAGGCAGAGCAGGAGCTCCAACAGAGCAGGGACCTGGAGGCCGGAGCTGATGTCAGAGACCATAGAGGGTGCTGCTTACTGATTTGTTTCCCTTGACTTGCTCAGCCTGCTTTCTTATAGAACCCAGGACCAGCAGCCCAGGGATGGCACCACCCACCATGAGCTGGGCCCTCCCATTAATTAAGAAGATGCCCCAGCAGGCTTGCCAGATTTCTTTCTTTCTTTTTTTCAAGACAGGGTTTCTCTGTAGCTTTGGAGTCTGTCCTAGAACTAGCTCTTGTAGACCAGGCTGGCCTCAAACTCACAGAGATCCGCCTGCCTCGGCCTCCCGAGTGCTGGGATTAAAGGTATGCGCCACCACCTTTCTCAAGGGTTTATGTGAGCAGTACTAGATTGGTGTGGGGAATGTCAGTGATGCTGGTGGAGGTTCAAAGCCCAGAACCAGGTCTCCCAGAAAATAAGGGGCACCTTACGGTGATCTTTTCCCACCACATCCTGATCTATACTGGGGATCTGTTTCCCGGGAGGGGAGGTAGTGGTTGTTGTTGTCTCCTCCTGCTGCTCCTCCTCTTCCTTCTCCTGTTTCTCCTGCTCCTCTCCTCTTCAAACAAGTGTCCTAGGCTGTCCTTGAACTCTTGATCCTCCTTACCGCGCCTCCAGAAAGCTGGGATTACAGGTGTGTGTCATCACACTTAACTTTTGCTTTTTGTAGGATACGGCTTCAGTAAGTGAGTGGAAAAGCACAGAATTCAGTCTCCAGACTCCAACTTGTCGTAGCCCCTAGCAACTCAGGACTGGTCCTCTCCAGCAGTAAGAAGGGCCACCTTGTCCTACTCTCTCTTCAGCACCAATCATGCTCTTCCCCCCTTGTTATCTTTCCACCCAACACTTCCCTTCCACTTCTTTGTGTCCTTAGACACTTTGCTGGCTATGTGACAGAGAGAGAGAGAGAGAGAGAGAGAGCCTAGCTTCTGGAATCAGAGTACAATGGAATCCCTCACGGTTTGTGTCTCATATGCGAGACCAATCATGTGTATTCAGGTTGAAAGAGAAGTATCATTAGCATAGACCTCCACATGTCCATGAAAGTGGAGACCCCACAGTAAGAGCCTGTCAATCACAGGGCCTCCCCAGTAGAGTTCCCGGAGCACAAGGCAATCAAAGGTACACCTGCAGACACCCCAATTTTAAGGTAGCCATTTTCCTTCCTGTGGCAGTCATATTTGCTCTTCTCTGGGCCACTCGCTCTAGCCCTGGGATGGAAGTGTCTGCTCCCTCAGAAGTGCAGCAGGATGGCAAGGGCAAGCATCCACAACCTACCTCCTCACCCTCCTCGATGTGATAATCCTTCCTGGTGTTGGGGCCTCCCACGAACATGATTTTGAGCTGCTCCTGGTGCCTGCGGTAAAGAGGCAAGAACAGGACCTGAATCAAGTCCCGCAAATGAGAGGAGGAGAAAGGAGAACAGGGACCTTTGGGTGCAGGAGGAGGCCTGGTGCAGGCACCTGGGGAAGGACAGACCCCCCCCGGCTAGGTTGTTCCTCATGCATTTACGTGCCGTTGTGTGTGGTTGTGTGTCTCCATGCCCTCTGACCAACAAGGAAGCAGCAAGGGAAAGCATCACTCTCCACGGCCCTGGGCCAAACTCAAGATCCCAGTGACAGGAGAACCAAGGGGAGACCCCGACCTGTCTGCTTGTGAGACTCGGCACCACTGGGGACCACACTCAGGGGACTCAGGAGACTGCGACATCTAGCAGGGGAAACAGACACATGTGTGACATGTGTTCCAAAACACAGCACTGGAACCAGCCTCCTGAGATCAGTTTAGCTTTCTTGCGATCTTGGGCATGTTAGTTGACTTTATTGGGGTTTAGCTCCCTCATCTGGACAGGCGACTTTAATTCATATCATAGGTTTATTATTATTGTTATTTTTTTTTTGCTCCAGATAGTTTTATGTCATTTGGGAAGAGCAAACCTCAACTGAGAAAGTGCCCCCATCAAACTGGTCTATGAGCCAGACATCTCATTGATGATTGGTGGGAGGAGGGCCCAGTTCATTGTGGGTGATGCCATCCCTGAGCTGGTGGTCCTGGGTTCTATAAGAAAGCAGGCTGAGCCAGCCAGGAGGAGCAAGCCAGCAAGCAGCACCCCTCCATGGCTTCTGCTCCAGTTCCTGCCTTCAGGTTCCTTCTCTGGCTTCTCCCAGTGATGATCTCATAAGCTGTTAAGTATAGGGGTCAGAGGACAGCTTTTGAGAATCAATTCCCTCTTTCTATCACATGGATCCTAGAGATTGAACTCTGCCCTTCAGGCTTGTGAGGGCAAGGGCCTTTACCCACTGACCCATCCCTTCAGCCATTTTTTTTGGCCTTTTATTAATAGACTTTACTAAGATATATACAAAAAGTTCTGGAACAAGTTTGAGAACTATGCCCCCCCCCCCCCGCCTCCCAATCAGAATGCAAAATCTCTCTGGAAGTGTTACAGGTTGAATCCTCTAACTGGTCCATTTCTTATAGTGGAGTCCTAACCCCCAAGACCTCAGAAGGTGAACCTATTCGGAAACAGGGCTGTTGCAGACTATAGTCGTAACGGAGTGAGCTACATTTCACATCACACAGTCATAGGGGATAAGAGCTGGGCGTGAACCCCAGAGCCTGTCTAACAGTGCTGTATGGCATCTTGTTGCAGTAGGGGGCAGTGTCGATGGGACAAAAGAGAAAGACAATACCGTGAGGAGATAGGAGTCCTGACCAGGAGCGCGATAGTTCCAGCTGTGTTTTGCTCAGTGCAATGTGAGTTTTGTTTAAAATGTGCATTGGTCAAGAACAATGGCACTGGGTTTTGATCCTACTGCACGTACTAGCTTTGTGGGAGCCTAGGCTGTTTGGATGCTCACCTTACTAGACCTGGATGGAGGTGGGAGGTCCTTGGACTCCCCACAGGGCAGGGAACCCTGACTGCTCTTCAGGCTGATGAGGGAGGAAGAGTTGATTGGGGGAGGGGGAGGGAAATGAGAGGCGGTGGCAGGAAGGAGGCAGAAATCTTTAATAAATAAATAAATAAATAAATAAAATGTGCATTGGTGTTTTGCCTGCATGCATGCCTGTATGAGGGTGTTACAGGCAGTTGTTAGCTGCCTTGTGGGTGCTAGGAATTAAACCCGGGTCCTCTGGAAGAGCAGCCAGTGCTCTGAACCACTAAGCCATCTCTCCAGCCCCATAAATGAGGTTTCTATGAATGAGAATTTGGACATGGAGACTCCCAACAGGGGAGGGTCTGTGAAGATGAAGTGGATGCTGGGATCATGCATTTGAAACCAAGGAATGTCGCCGATGCCAACAAAGAATCAGAAGCTAGAGCCAGGCATGGCACAGACTCCATGAAAACTCAGCCCTCCCACTGATAGACAATTACCCAAGGCCTGTTCATACTGACTGACATCCCCTTTCCCGAGAATCTTAGTTCTACAAGGAAGACATCTTGTCAGTTTGCTTCCTGCTGATTCTCCAAAGTCCAGAGCATCATGGTGCTCAACAAATATCTCCTGGTTGAATAAAGGGAGGTCCTGTGATTGTTATGATTGACCTAGGAGTTCTAGAGGGCTGGAAGGCTGGGGCAGGGCTGGAGGTGAGGAGGTGAGGGAGACACTACTGACCAGGGTGACGCGGACAGATTCAGAGTCTCTCATTCACACTCCTCCAACTCCTCCTTGTACTCTCAAGGCTATGCCTTGAGAGACTAAAGACAGGGATGAAGTGGAGGAAGGCAGCAAAAAATGATAAATCTCCAAGCTGGGGTGGGGGGATGACAGAGGTAGAAGAGAGGGGAGAGAGAGGCTTCAAGGCGAGGTAACGGTTAGATATGGGGTATTGCGTAGTGACCAAGGGTGTGCGTGGACTTTGTAGTCAAACTGTTTTTGGGCTTGCATGTGGACTCTGTCCCTTGCTAGCTCTGTGACAGTGGGAAAGTTACTTATTAAATCCCACCCCATGTGGGCTACTGCGAGAACTCAATGAGATGATGTGTATGGAGGGTAAGTGGTTGAAGCTGTCTCAGTTAGGACATCACCCACTGGAAATGACTTAAAGACACACAAATATGGGGACCACTGGGGTGGGGATTTAGGGAGCTCAGCTGTGGAGATGAGGGAGGGGGAGGACGGTGATGGAGGGGCAAGTCTGAACTGAAAGGCAGAGTGAACAGGTCACTTGTGCTATGGGTAAGAAGGCCTGGGAGGGCCTGAAGAACACCCATGGTTAGGGGTGTAGCTCAGTTTGGAAAAGTGCTTGCTTAGCATATGAGAAGCCCTGCCGTCCTACCCCCAGCACCTCAAAAAGAGCACTTGGAGGTGGAAGCGGGAAGATTGGGAGTTCAAGCCCACTCTTAGCTACATAGTGAGTTAAGGCCGCTATGGAGACCCTGACATACACACACACACACACACACACACACACACACACACACCATCCAAAGAAGGTGGTCCTCTGACACCGTGGCTTCAGGGTTTGCCAGGGTTGAGGTGTGTGGTCCAGCTGTTTCCAGTTCCTAAATTCTAGTCTGGGGCATTGAAAACCATGATTTTCCCAAGGTGTATGGTTGCTTTCAGTCACGGAAGAAATGTCACATCCCGTCACCTCGTCTCTCACAGCCTCCGAGACACTCAAGTCAGACTCAGAAGTCAAAGCCACCGTCTCTACTGTGGTCTCCAGAAAGAGGAACAGACTGAGATACTGAAACCCGAAACAGCCAGTCCTCACCCTTGCCTGAAAGAACCAGGTGGATGGCAAACCCCCTTGGGCACACTTCTAGGGGTGGGGAACTCCAGGCCGGAGCGGGAGGGGATTGAAAAAGGAAGAGGAGGGGAAGAGGAGCAAGAAAAGGGGTGGGCAGAAGTCACGGGTGCTGGGGACTCACATAAGCTTGTTGCAAACCGGGGGCTGGAAGGAGGCCCGATTCTCTTCTACCCAAGCCTTCACTTTCACACGGTGCTCCATGGTCGGCAGGCAGGACTCTTCTGCCCACCGCGTGTTGCCAGGCAATCGGGTAGTTGGAGAGGTCAGTCTGCCCAGCCTCCTGTGGGTCACCTCTTTAATTAACCTCCCGGAGGACAAAGAGCAGAGCAACCCTCTGCCACCCCGCTGTGTGACTCTTGGGTATGAGCCCTCAGGTCCTGAACCCGGATCTCATCCCTGCCCCTGCCTACCGAAGTGGGCGGGCCCTCCAGAGCCGGGATCAAAGCCCCAGACCAGACCCGCCTCCTGGGACCTGGCCAGCATCCTCTGGGCACCTAGTTGCTTGGGTCCGAAGAGGGATTCTGGTACCTACTTGGCCCGAGTAAGATGCAGGATGCCCGGCTTTCAGTTCTCCTAAAGACCCCCTCCAATAAGGAAATACTGTGGTAGGGAGAATAAAGGTTTGAAAATCCGAGGCTTAGAGCGCAAGGCGCACTGAGGGCGACAGTGAGCATAGCGAGGCCATCACCGGAGGCAATTCCCGCCAGCATCCGGTCTCTTCGGGAGCACTGAGTTCAAGGCTGGTGTCCTGCAGAGTGTAGTTGCTTAAACACGGGCCCTAAGTGGGAAGCTGTTCCGGTGCACCCTGCTTTGCAGCTGAGGCTCGGTCCAACTGAAGCAACCTCAGCATCGAGCAGTAGAGGGCGTGAATGAGGTGCCCTATGCTGTTCTGAGCTTTTTTCCCTCTACTGGGAATCGAACCAGGGCCTTCGGGTTGCTCGGCAAGCTTGTCACTGAGCTTCACTGTCCCCCACTCCCTTGCAGGTTCTTTTTGGATTTTGTCAGCTGGTTTTGTTTCTGAAACAAGGGAGCACCTTGTAACTCAGGGTGTTGGCCAACTTGTGTAACTCTAGCTAGCCCCAAACTCTATCCTCTCCTCTCAGCGCTGGGATTACAGATGGGGGCCACCACAAACCACCCTTGCATGCTTCAAGCCACGGACAGGTGAAGATGGTCCTGGGTGTTCTAGTCTGCCAAGCAGGAGGCTCCTCAGCCCACGTTGTCCTGGGGCAGACCTAGGTGTGAGTGTGGGAATGGAAAGGGGAGTGGGGTGTATGACCGACCACCTGCCTTCCCCTCTCCCTTCAGGACTCAGAATTCTTGGAAAAACTGGAGGGGAATAAACAAGAGAAATGAGTGGGTGGGGGAGAAGAAACTGTCTCAGGCCTCTGACACCAGAATGCAGACCACAGAGCGGCAGTTTCCAACCTGGGGGTCACGCCTTTGGGGGTCCAACGACCCTTCCACAGGGGTCGCATATCAGATATCCTACATATCAGATATTTACATTAATTATTCATAACAGTAGCAAAGTTACAGTTAGGAAGTAGCGATGAAAATAATTTTATGGTTGGGGTCCCCACAACATGAAGAACTACGTTAAAGGGTTGAGGCGTTAGGAAAGTTGAGAGCCACTAGATAGAGGAACTTCTAGCGTCTTCCTCTGTGGCCTTCATGCCCACCTGCCCTTGTCTGCAGCCCCACACGGGCAGACCTCTCTACTTCCCAGACTTAGCAGCTCCCCCGGTGTAAGTCAAAACCCAGACAGATATTCGGCAAGAATCTCACCCACCAGGCAGGGCATTTCCTGTTTCCGCTCTACCACCCTTCCCCCTTTCTACACCTTTATCTTTGCAGATATTTATTTAGCACATTTTTGCTAAACATTTCCTTCTAGAGTATTCTTTGGTACCTAAATAACTCCAACTCCCTTCTTTATGTTTCCCACGTATAAGTAATCAGAGGGCGTGTAAAAAAAGACACGGGCTACATAGTGATCTATGATGTGTTAGGTTTGTTTTGGGTGTTATTAAATGGAGGGAGGGCTGGGTAGGTAGGTGGGTGGATGAATTCACATCAACGGGGGCGGGGGCTGTTTTGAAACCAGCAGATGTTCTATTTCATACTACAAAGAACAGAATGGTAGTTACTCTGTATTTTAATTGATGCAATCAAATAATGTGAATAAGTGAGGCTATAAGTAGAATTTGGGATAGGAAGCCGGGCGGTGGTGGCGCACGCCTCTAATCCCAGCACTCGGGAGGTAGAGACAGGCGGATCTCTGGGAGTTCGAGGCCAGCCTGGTCTACAAGAGCTAGTTCCGGGACAGGCACCAAAGCTACAGAGAAACCCTGTCTCGAAAAAAAACAAAAAAAAAATTTGGGATAGGAATGCTCTTGATTCAGGCTAAGATACAGTTGTATAGTCACTATCAAGATTCCCTCTAGCCAGGCAGTGGTGGCGCATGCCTTTAATCCCAGCATGTAGGAGTAGAGGCAGGCAGATCTCTGTGAGTTCAAAGCCAACCTGGTCTATAGAGCAAGAACCAGGAAAGGCTCCAAAACTATACGGAGAAACCTTGTCTCAAAAAACAAAAAGCAAAAAACAAAACAAAACAAAACAAAACAAAACAAAAGATGCCCACTCTAATTTTGGACTGTGTAGATAAAACATTATTCTAGGATTCCACGGGCAAGCCTTCTCATTATCTGAATGACTTCAGCATCAAAAAACCCAATAGTTCCCCTTTTACCCATGTGTTCTGCTATTGATTAGTTCTTGATTGATTCAGGATATTGATCCTTGATCTATTCTGGATCTTACCTGTTTGTATTAGTTACTTTGCCTACTGTGGAAAGGAAAAGGATGTATTTTGGCTCTCAGAGTCCAATCCCTCCAATCCCTCTTGGTGGAGAGGTCATGGAGGCAAGAGCTTGAAGCAGCCAGTTATACTGTATTAACAGTCAGGAAGTGAAGGAAGATTAATGCTGGTACTCAGCTACTGCCCCCCTTTTTAGTCAGCCTGAAACCCCAGCTCACAGACTAGTGCCATCCACATTTCGTGTGAGCCTTCCCAGCTCAATTAACTAGAAACTCCCACACAGACATGCTGAGAAGCTTGTTTCCATGGTGATTGTAAATCCCATCAAGTTAATAATCAAGATCAAATCGGCTGCTCTCAGTTGCCTTCTCTTTCCTCTATACAGAAGCTCGTCTGTGGCATGGAATCAGAAGAAAACAACACCAACCCTGGGCTCCTAGCCCATCAAGGCATTCTTGCTTGCTGGGTGGGGTATTGCTAGACCCCCTGGATTGCACGGTGAGCCAGGTCATGGAGAGCTTTAGATACTCCGAGGTCTAGCTAAATATGGCTACTGATAACCATCTGGTCCCTTAGTTCTTCCATAGATTGAGCTGGTGTGTCAGTCACTTGGACCCCGTTGGTCTATCTGTCTCCCTCTCTCTCTCCATACCCCCTTTCATGTACCCATCAAATATGTAAGAACAAATAACTTTCCGTGGATAAAAGGACTACCTCGTGAACTATGCTGGTGAATAGGGGGGAAAAGCAAGCCAAACTCGGAGTCTTCTATTGTACTCTCACAACATAGTTCAGCTCTGTAATCCTGACTGTGTGGGGTGTTTCTCCCAACTAGCACACAAGCAGTTTACAGCAGTGTGGACATCAAATCCATCCTTATCTGCATGGAGACAGTATCAGACCCACAGGCTCAAGCCTGATCAGCCCCGTAAGACTTTCCCAACTTCAGGCCAGTTGTAGAGAAGGTAGCTGGCTACAAATCGGAATTTCTGAGGCTGGTTACAGATTTGTAACTGCCCAGGCATCATCTGGCACACTGCTGCCCCCCTGTGCAGAAGTCTGGGCTAGCATCCTGGAAGATGCAAATGAGAGGAAGTGGCCAAGGGCCAACTGTGTTAGGTCTGCTCAGATGACCCCAGGGGAGGTGGCTGATTTGCCTTGCAGAATACAGTTCAAATCACTGACCCAATGCAGCAGGAGCAAATGAAATGGTTATACCTGCATGTCATTAAATGGGGGTGGCTTCAGTTAACTGAGAAAACAGATGTGGAGTTTCCATGACCACACTGTGGTTTTTGTTTTAGGTATAGCAGGCCCCAAGACCTTAGCACAACTAACGCCATGTTGGAGGCACCATTCTCATCTTAGAAGACAGCATGGAGGCCGCAATACCCACCAAAACAGGAACAAAGACCCAGTCCATCAAAGACCTGGTCCGTAGTTTCAGGATCTGGGAAAGTCCCTAAATGTACTAACCTTGCTTTTTGGCTTCTGTAGTTACACTTCTCACTAACTGTTCTTGCTAACTGAAGTGTATTAGCCAGGATACACATGAAGTGTATGCACCAGGAATATATGTGTACTACCTGCCTGCCTGATGTCCTCACCAGATCTCTTGGGACTAGAGTTACAGATGGTTGTGACCTTCATGTGGGTACCAGGAACTGAACCCAGATCTTCTGCAAGAACAGCAAGTGTACTTAACCACTGAACATCTCTCCAGAACCCAGGGACCCCAATATTCTACCATTCCTCCCTCTTCATGATATAGTTCCACATGACTTGGACGAGAGTAGGTGTGTCTAGTCTTGGGAGTTTGGAATGCTGTGGACCAGGCCAACCTTGGCATTTCTTGTAGTCCAGGTATCATGGGATTCTGAGAGTCATTAGGTCACATACATAATTTAAAAAAATAAAAAAGTTCGACAACCTGAGTTCAGTTCCCAGAATCCACGGTGGGAGGTGAGAATGAAGTCCATCTGCATGTGTCATGACATGTATATACTTGTGATGTGGGAAGGTCATTGGTTAATTAATAAAGAAACTGCTTGGCCTCATAGGTTAAAACATAGGTGGATGGAGTAAACAGAACAGAATGCTGGGAGGAAGAGGAAGTGAGCTGAGACGCCATGCTGCTGCTCTCTGGGGCAGACACGATGAAGCTCCGACCCAGGATGGACGTAGGCTAGAATCTTCCTGGTAAGCGCACCTCATGGTGCTACACACATTAATAGAAATGGGCCAAGCAGTGTTTATATTAATACAGTTTGTTGTCGTTATTTTGGGGCATAAGCTAGCCAGTGGCTGGGAGCCGGGCGGCAGGAACGCAGCCCGCAGCTCCTACTACATACTTGCATATACACACGCACCCCACATATATACCAAAAATAAATAATAATAAAAGAATTTATCATCAATCTCCTGAAAAGACCCAAACGAAACAAAAGGATATAAATGAACAGAAGAAACGTAAACAAACCATCCGAACGCCCGTTTACTATGAAGTGTGAGTGGGGTCTGGAGCATAGCTCAGAGGTAGAGCAGGTCCCTCACACACATAAGGCTCTGGGTTCGATTCCCGTTACCAGCACTGAAAAAACGCAAATGGACAGTAAGGACACCAGAAATGCTCGGTATCCTTAAATCTACAGCGGGAAACTGACACCCAGAGGAGCAGCTCACATGAAGGTTCCACACCAGGTATTGATGAGGATGCAGAAGAACCAGAACTCAGTGTTAATGGCAGGAGTTGGTGCTCCCTCCAGCATTTTCTGGGCCCCAGGGCTCACAGGTGAAGGTATGGAGGCAGTCCACTGGATGGCGGAGAAGCTGGCTAAAGAGGTGCAGGCTAAAGCTGCGGGTGTGTGGGCAACGTGTGTCGTCCAATCCCAAGTGGGAAGCCACCCACTGGCAACTGAGCCATAGGAGCCAGAGGAAAAGCACTGGGCAGAAGGCGAGAAGCCCCTGTAGTGGTCTCTAGCACCTTTGCTGACAAGGTCAGAGAGGGCGCCAGAAGACGGAGGACCAATGTTGTCTGGTCCTCAGCTCCAGCACTGCGGGGCAGAGAGGGAGGAGGAGTGATAATGTGCCTCCTACCCCATCCTCTGTGTCCTTGCAGTTTAAAACATCGAAGAAGAGCTTTCCCGAATCTACTTTATGTATTCATGCATTGTAATATAAAAAGGAACCGTGGTTACAATGGCCAGTGATTAGGGTGGCCACGTGGTCAGCTTGTCTGTGGCAGTCACAATTCATGTTCGCTGGTCTGTCACTCTCAGAACAATCCCCTTCTGGAGAATGTAATGCGGTCACACTAGCTGGATGTATCAGCTTCTCAACCCCCTTTCCTACTGATAGGAGTCAGGAATTCTGTAACTACCAAAAAGAAAGAAAGAAAGAAAGAGAGAGAGAGAGAGAGAGGGAGGGAGGGAGGGAGGGAGGAAGGAAGGAAGGAAGGAAGGAAGGAAGGAAGGAAGGAAGGAAGGAAGGAAGGAAGGAGACAACAAAAAAAATAAAAAAAAAACAAGAAATCTTTGTAAGGTCAAAAATGAAATCCCAAGGTTGTGCTCTCAGCACCCAATGCTCCTAGCACCCTACGCTCTAAGCACACTGAGCAGTTTTTCTCCTTGTTGCTTCCTATGGAGAAGAAACTACGTTGCTAAAAGCTAAGATGAAAGCAGTATGCATCAAAAGGGATGCATTATTTAAAACTGTGCATCTAGCTAAAGGAACTGCTTTAATAAGTAAAGATGAAAATTCTAAGAGACCCGATGGTACAGGTCATGGTACTGTGTTAAAAAGGTAATAATTTCCTTTTACTGATGAGAGTGGTACATTTTACAATACAGCACATCTTAAACTGGACAGTTCTAGTTGTTCCCAAGTTCAGGTGTGTCTACATGACAGTACCAGATGGAATTTGTTGCATCAATGATTGTGTATTTAAAACTTTGGTAGAGAAGCTAAAGAGAAGGCTCGGTGGTTAAGAGCACTGGCTGTTCTATCAGAAGGCCCAGGTTTGATTCCCAGCACCCACACGGTGGCTCACAACCATCTTTAACTCCAACTCCACAGAATCTGATGCCTTCTTCTCACCTCTGCAGGCCACACATACATGCAAGTGAAATACCTATACATATAAAATAAAATAATTTAATATAAATCAAAACCAAATCAGAAGTCCCTTTTCCCACATTCCCATCAACACTGGATGTTACCAATCTCTTGATTTTTTTTTTATAATCTAACCAGTTCTTACCATTTCTTTGTTTTGACTTAATACACAGAGAAGGGCACTGTCTATGTCAGGGTTTTTATTGCTGTGATGAGACACCATGACCACGACAGCTCTTATAAAGAACACATTTAATTGAAGCTGGCTTACAATTCAGAGGCTTGGCAGCACATGGTGCTGGAAAGACAGCTGAGAGTTCTGCATCCTGATCAACAGGCAGCAGGAAGACAGTGAGAGACAGTGGGCCTGGCTTGAGCATCTAAGACCACAAAGCCCACCCCCATCAACACACTTCCTCCAACAAGGCCACACCTTCTAATATGCCACTCCCTATGGACCTATGGGGGCCACTGTCATTCAAACCACCACAGGCCCCATGCTCCTTCACTTCATTTTAGTAAATAAAGCTAACTTGAAGTTCAGAAAAATAAAACAGCCCCACTAGTCAGCCTTAGAGATCAGGCAATGGTGACACACACCTTTAATCCCAATAGTCACACTAGTTTGCCATAGAAACTGGGCAGTGCATACCTTTAATTCCAACACTAGAGAGGAATAGAAAATGGGAGGAGACAGCTCTCAGACACAGTCCCATTCTGAGAATTCCTGGAGGCAGGATCACTATTTCAGACTGAGCCAGTGACTGGCTGTTTTCCTTTTCTGACCTTCAAGTTGAACCCCAATATCTGTCTCTGGATTTTTATTAATCATGCTACATATCCTCTACACTGTTATCTGCTTACACCTACATGAGACTTCCCTGGAACTTAAGCCTTGAACTCTCCACCTGTCTCTCTTAAAAGTACAAAGGGTCATTTACTTATGTGATGGGGGAGCACTCAGGAACCACACGGGTAGAGAGTACTTAGACACTGACAAACACAGAACATTGGAAAGACTTCAAGGTGGTTTACCCTGTTATAGGTGGCTATGGCATCTTTTCTTTCTTTCTTTCTTTCTTTCTTCCTTCCTTCCTTCCTTCCTTCCTTCCTTCCTTCCTTCCTTTTCTTTTCCTCCTCCTCTTCCTCCTCCTCGTCCTCGTCCCCCTCGTCCTCCTCCTCCTCCTCTTCTAAGGTTTTTCAAGTCAGGTTTTCTCTGTGTTACAGCTCTGGCTGTCATGGAGCTCACTTTGTGGACCAAGCTGGTCTTGAACCCACAGAGATTCACCTGCTTCTGCCTCTTGAATGCTGGGATTAAAGGCATGTGTCACCACTGCCCAGCCCATGGCATCTTTTCATTTTAAGAAAAGTAGCATTATGTATTTTAAGTGTTTAATTCTTTTTAAAATGCTTTTTATTTATGTGACCGTGTGTGTATGTGTCTATGTATATATGCCACATGTGTGTGTGTGTACGCGGATGCCAGAAGACAGCATCAGCTCCTCTATAGCTGGAGTTACAGGGGGTTTTAAGATGCCCAGCATAGGGGTTGGGAACTGAACTTGGGTCCTCTGGAAGAGAGCAAATACTCTTAACCTCTGAGTCATTCCTCCAGTTTCAAAGAACAACAATCTTTAAAGAATGCTTAAAAGCCTGGTGCTGTGGTGTATGTCTGTAATCCCAGCACTTGGGAGGCAGAGTCAGAAGCAGGAGTTTAAGACCAGCCTCTGCTACACAGTGAGTTACACAGTGGGCAACATGAGATCCTATCTCAAGAAAGCAACCAACTAACCAACAAAAACCAAAAGCCCTAAAATAATTTTGAAGATCTTCCAATTATGATAGAATCGTTTCGGAAGCTCCTGGGTGCTTGTGACCAGTACCCACGGCGGCACTCAGATACCAGCTGTCTGTCCATGGTGACTGCTCAGGGGCTTCCCATTTAGGATTTGGCTTCTGTACAGCAACATTTATGCTTCTTAATACATAATGCAATGCTGGCTAAAAATAAGAAATATAAGAAGTTTGATAAAACAAGCAAATGGGGACTATAAAATGGCAGTTCCATAGATTTGAATAAAGATGAACTTCATTCTCCAGACTCGCAAATTGCACTCAGCTAATCAAAATGTTTGTGTGGTTCATCACAATGCCTCTTGAATAGCAGAAATCAAAGCCATGAAGGGAAACTATAGAGGTCATTACATGCTGTTTGGCCTTTCACTGTCAGGAATAAAGACAGTCAGAGCCCACGCTAGTAATTTGCAGGATGGCACACACACACGGCAATTGGAACCCTTTTGGTCCATCTCATCATTTAAACACAAAAACACGGAAATTAAAAAAAAAAAAACAACAATTTTTTTCAGTGCAAAAGGCATAAATTCCAAACATTCATTTAGGAAACAGTTTTTGTCTATTTCTGATGCTACAATGAGTCATTGCATTTCATACATTTTAATGTACAGTACATTCATTCCTATGCCAAGATGACAATGTTATTTTAAAACTTATCTGTTAACACCACAAGCCTTTCCCACACCTTACATAATAAACATTTTGTTATTTGGTATATGGGAAAGAGTGAGACTCTTTTTAACATTACAGGTATCACAGGTTTTAACTACCCATGCACCTAGAGAAATTTTAGTATTTTATTTTTAAAAATTCACTGCTTTATTACACAACTTTCATAATGATTCAGGTGATTTCAAGGTAGAGAGGTTGATGGCATAGGCTGGGGGAACCCGCACTCTGAAGGCAGAGGCAGAGGGTCCTGAGTATATGACCAGCCAGGGTTATGTGGTAAGACCGAGACTTAGAAAATTAATGTTAATCTTATACAATAAAGGATCGTCTGGAGGCATTACCATCCCTGACTTCAAACTCTATTACAGAGCTACAGTATTGAAAACAGCTTGGTATAGGCATAAAAACAGAGAAGTCGACCAATGGAATCGAATAGAAGACCCTGACTTTAACCCACAAACCTATGAACACCTGATTTTCGATAAAGGAGCTAAAAGTATACAATGGAAAAAAGAGGGCATCTTCAACAAATGGTGCTGGCAAAACTGGATGTCAATCTGTGGAAGAATGAAAATAGATCCATATCTATCACCATGCACAAAACTCAAGTCCAAGTGGATTAAAGACCTCAATATCAGTCCGAACACACTGAACCTGATAGAAGAAAAAGTGGGAAGTACTCTACAACACATGGGCACAGGAGACCACTTTCGACGTATAACCCCAGCAGCACAGACATTAAGGGCCTCATTGAATAAATGGGACCTCCTGAGACTGAGAAGCTTCTGTAAAGCAAAGGACACTGTCACTAAGACACAAAGGCAACCCACTGACTGGGAGAAGATCTTCACCAACCCCGCAACTGACAAAGGTCTGATCTCCAAAATATATAAAGAACTCAAGAAACTAGACCGTAAAAGGCTATTCAACCCAATTACAAAATGGGGCACTGAGCTGAACAGAAAACTCTCAACAGAAGAAGTTCAAATGGCCAAAAGACACTTAAGGTCATGCTCAACTTCCTTAGCGATCAGGGAAATGCAAATCAAGACAACTTTAAGATACCATCTTACACCTGTCAGAATGGCTAAAATCAAAAACACCAATGATAGCCTTTGCTGGAGAGGTGGTGGAGAAAGGGGTACACTCATCCATTGCTGGTGGGAATGCAAACTTGTGCAACCACTTTGGAAAGCAGTGTGGCAGTTTCTCAGGAAATTTGGGATCAACCTACCCCTGGACCCAGCAATACCACTCTTGGGAATATACCCAAGAGAGGCCTTATCATACAACAAAAGTATATGCTCTACTATGTTCATAGCAGCATTGTTTGTAATAGCCAGAACCTGGAAACAACCTAGATGCCCTTCAATTGAAGAATGGATGAAGAAAGTATGGAATATATACATATTAGAGTACTACTCAGCAGTAAAAAACAAGGACTTCTTGAATTTTGCATGCAAATGGATGGAAATAGAAAACACTATCCTGAGTGAGGTAAGCCAGACCCAAAAAGAGGAACATGGGATGTACTCACTCATATTTGGTTTTTAGCCATAAATAAAGGACATTGAGCCTATAATTCGTGATCCTAGAGAAGCTAAATAAGAAGGAGAACCCAAAGAAAAACATATAGGCATCCTCCTGAATATTAACCTTCATCAGGCGATGAAAGGAGACAGAGACAGAGACCCACATTGGAGCACCGGACAGAAATCTCAAGGTCCAAATCAGGAGCAGAAGGAGAGAGAGCACGAGCAAGGAACTCAGGACCGTGAGGGGTGCACCCACACACTGAGACAATGGGGATGATCTATCGGGAACTCACCAAGGTCAGCTGGCCTGGGTCTGAAAAAGCCTGGGATAAAACCGGACTCGCTGAACATAGTGGACAATGAGGACTACTGAGAACTCAAGAACAATGGCAATGGGTTTTTGATCCTATTGCATGTACTGGCTTTGTGGGAGCCTAGGCACTTTGGATGCTCACCTTTCTACACCTGGATGGAGGTGGGTGGTCCTTGAACTTCCCACAGGGCAGGGAACCCTGATTGCTCTTTGGGCTGACGAGGGAGGGGGACTTGACTGGGAGAGGGGGAGGGAAATGGGAGGCGGTGGCGGGGAAGAGACAGAAATCTTTAATAAACAAATAAATTTAAAAAAAAGAAAATTAATGTTAGTGTGCTGGAGTGAGTTCTGTGGGGAAAATATTCTCCAGTTGAGGTTTCTGGATTTAGAGGAAACTGGTGTAAGAAACTTGAGCCCCTTAGGATATTTAAAGACCAAGACTCCTTGTGCCCTGATCTCTGGAGACAGCCTGAGGAGGGTAGGCAGTCTGCAGCCTCAGAAGGTTTTGCCTGTGGTCCTGGCACCCTCTCTCCTTCTCCCATCTCAGTATTACCCCCTCTAGGTTCCTCCCTGAGAGCTTTAGTTTCTTTGGGACCCAAGCTATTCATGTTCCCTATAGCATCTTCCCCTATACACAGTGGGGATCCCCACTATCTGTACACATATGTATACATAGAGGCTGATCCCCACTATTGGCTGAGCTCATGAAACAGCAGGTATACAATGGGACAGGAGAACAAAACCTGGATTCTCAGTAGTGACTCTATGGCTCATGAATTACCAGTTAGCTCTGCTGAGACTCTTCATGGTTTAGTCAGTGTTCTGTTGCTGTGAAGAGACACCATGACCAAGGAAATTCTTACAAGAGAAAGCATTTAATTGGGGGCTGGCTTACAGTTCCAACGGTTTAGTCCACTATCATCATGGAGGAGAGCATGGTGGCATGCAGACAGGTGCTGTGTAGGAGCCCAGGTGTGACTCAGTTTCCACTTGGAGTCCATGTTGACTTACAAGTCATTTGAGTTTAAGCTTGCTTGCTCTGCTGTTTCCAAAAACCTTGAGGGCTGTGAGAGACTTCTGATTCTGCCCTTGAGGAAAGAACACTCTGTCTAGCAGAAAGTATCCTGCTGATGGCAAACCTCAGGAACATCAAGACAGAAAGTGAGGTTGTCCCAGCAGCAAGTGACGTTAGTTAGGAGGCTGCTCACTCAAGGACAGGAATGGTCTTGTGATTAGATACGGACTGACTCTCTGTGCTGTGCTTTGTTCTGCTTTTGCATATAAGCAATTTCTGAAACAAACTCTGGGCTGTTTGGCTGTTTCAGCATGACCAGACAGACCTCCCAATTCTATCCTGTGTTTTCTGTCTCAGTTCCTTTCATCTGACATTTCCTCAGCCTTAATGACCCCCATCCAGGAACCCTAGCTGACTTCGTAGGAGCAGTAGTTGAAAGCTACACCATGATCCATAGGCAGAAAGAGAGAGACTCTGGGTTGCTGCGAGGACTTTTGAAACCTTAAAGCCCACCCCCCAGAGACACAGTTCCTCCAACAAGGCCACGCCTACTCCAGCAAGGCCACGCCTACTCCAACAAGGCCACACCTTCTCAAGTAGTGCCTCTCCCTGATTAATAGCATTCAAAGACATAAACCAATGGGGGCCATTCTTATTCAAACCACCACACTGGGGACAGATTCCCCAGATGCTAGTGGATTTGGGAAGATGCCTTAAGCGGCTTCACAGCTCTCTTATTTACTGGGAGCTGTGCCCTTTTTACAGCATTGAGAAACAAATAGCCCCTACCCTCCACACATTTACTTCCTCACCCATTTCCAGCGTCAGGGAGGAACTTTCTTCAAAGTCGATGCTGCCCTCATTTACCCTGGACTTGCCCACCCAGACTCTCAGGAGCCCAGAGGCTGGCATGCTGCAGCATACCTACTTCACGTCTTACCGTGACCTCACGTCTTACCGTGACCTTACGTCTTACCGTGACTTCACGTCTTGCCATCACATCTCGAGGCCTGGTGGTAGGTACTGTGTTGGGACCTAATGGAGTCCAGGCCTCACTCACCTCCCCTGCTGGTGACCTTTCTTGTCCTTGTTGTTCTGGATTTCTGAGAAACTTAGAAGTTTACCAACCCTGCTTCCTGAGTATGCATTGCCTTGGCCCTAACCTGAGGATCCAGCGATCAGGTCTCCATCCTGTTGGCCCACCTGTTAGGTATAAAACCCCCTTGGTGATGTACAATAAAGGGCTTCTGATTCTGCAACATCCAGAGTGTTTCATTAATCCTGACTTCCTTCGCTCGGACTTGGCATCCAGGCTGCGCTGGTGCGGCAGAACTGGTCACCCCTTTCTGGTGTATATCTCCTGAATTTTACAAAACCATCTGGGGGGACTCATCTGACTCCTTTCTTTAAGATTTATTATGTATGCAGTGTTCTTCCTGGAGCTCAGAAGAGAGCACCAGGTCTCATTACAGATGGTTGTGAGCCACCATGTGGTTGCTGGGAATTGAACTCAGGACCTCTGGAAGAGCAGTCAGTGCTCTTAACCTCTGAGCCATCTCTCCAGCCCCCATCTGACTCCTTTCCTAACAGACACTCCAGTTTGCATGTGGACACTGGACAGTCCACTGCTACGTTTTTTTTTTTTTGGTTGTTGTTGTTTTTTGTTTCGTTTTGGTGTTTTGTTTGTGTTTTTTTGTTGTTTTTGTTTTTGGAGACAGGATTTCTCTGGGTAGCCCGGCTGTTCTGGAACTTACTCTATAGATCAGACTGACCTGGAACTCAGAGCTTCTCTTGCCTCCGCCTCTGCAATGCTAAGATTAAAGACCACGGCAACCAGCTCTTTCTTTCTCTGTGTGTGTCTCTCTCTTTAATTTGTTCTGTTTTGTACCATGGTTTCATAATGTAGCTCAAGCTAGCATGGAACAGTGGCGCAGCTGACCATGAATTCACATCAATCCTCCTGCCTCACCTGAGTCCCTGAATTACAGGTTAGAAGTACCGCATCTGGCTGGCCTTTCAGTTTTCTAAAGACACCTTCATCGCTACCGCTGTGTGAAGAATCTGACATGTCCACATTGTCAACCTGGCTGCCATTACCTCTCCTGCTCAAGCGTCAAGGCTTTCTGAAGCTGGGCCCCAAGCCACATTTGTCAACCCAAATCTGTTACCACGGCGCTGCCCACAGTGATGGCCTTCACCCTGCCCCATCACTTACTCAAGCCCACGTGTCCACCCCCACCCCCGCCTCCCATCACATCCAGTGTCCTGGCCAATCTGCTGTTTAATCTGATGGTTTTCTCTCTCTTAGGAAAGCAGAGGTCACCAAACAAGGTCACCAATATGTTGGCAGGAGCTTAGGTGGCAAAGTGAGTGAGAGCCTGACCCCAGGGCGGGGGTTGGGAGTGGGTGGGAGGGGTGGATTTGGAAAGGATTGCTAACCACCTGAGGGATGCAAAGTGCCTAGGACAAAAAAAAAAAAAAAACCCTCAGTGTTTCTGTTGTTGTTATAAGATGAAACAAACGAATCCATAGCACTACAACGAATATAACAGACCCAGTAGGGATTCTATTTTTTTTTTACCCCACTTCCGTAATAGAGGATGATTTTACCCAGTGTATGATTTTACCTCAGTGTATGAAGAGATGGGTTTCACGACCCCGATGAAAGCCTATCAGGTACTTTGATAATACTCATTCTCCTCTACCTTCTCCTACCCCGCACCCTGCCCTTTGTCTCCTTCCCAAGTAGCCTTCCTGCTATTTTCTTCCCCTTTTTTTTAAAGATTTATTTTTTAAATTAAGTGTAGGTGTGTGTTTGGAACTGGAGTTTCAGCAGGCGGTGTGAGCCGCAGGTTGTGGGTGATGGAAACCGAACCCACTTTCTCTGCGGTATTCTGAACCTCCAGTCTCTCCCCTTGTATTTTCATAAAGCACGGTGTTTGTAAAGTTCTGTAACGAGGAAAAGGGACTCACAGAGTACACAGGGCCCATAAGTCATCACTTGGGCCTGGGTCCGGTGTTCCGGTATTTCTAGTTTGGGGAAAGAAACGGATATTCGGAGATTTCTAGCTCTTTTGGTTTTAAACTGTGGAACTTAGTTTTAAGGTAATTGGAAAGGAAACACCGGCAGCTTGGACCCCGAGGCCCCTCGGGCTGAGCAGCCCGGGCCTCTGCCGCTCGCCCCCGCGCCATCGGAAGGGCGGGTCGGGGCTCGGGGTTCGCTTCCCGGGGACGGCAGCCGCGGGGTCGCTCGGTCCGCCCCTGCCAGGCCGGCCTACGCGTGCTGGGGGCTGGGCCGCCGGGAGCGCAGCCCCGCGGAGGACGCCGCCGCTCCCCTGCAGGCTCGGCCGTGCGAACCCGTCTCCGTGGCCCCTAGGGGAACCCTCGCCGAGTCTCTCCCGGATCCTTCGGTCCCCAGACACCGGCTGGTAGCCGTGAGTCCGCTCCGGAGTTACCGGAGGCTGAAGTCCCGAGCGGCGCCCGTGCGGCGGTTGCGCATGCTCCACCGACGCCTCCCTGGGCCTGATAGAGCCTTCGCGAGGCCGGCACAGCGGAGCTCCAGTGGCGCAATCGGTTAGCGCGCGGTACTTATACAGCAGTACATGCAGAGCAATGCCGAGGTTGTGAGTTCGAGCCTCACCTGGAGCACGATCCTTTTGGAGCTAAGTTTTGCGGTTATTTTGTATTAGTACAGGAAGAAATTAGGGTTCCCTTAGTCTCCTCGCTTCCTGCCTTAGCCCGAACGGGAAAACTATTCGCTGAGGAGTTGTGCATTCGTTTTCCGAGCGGCTTTGCCACTGAGCAGTATCCAGCCAGCAGTGGAACTCCGACGGCTGCCGACTGCCGTTCCCGGGCTTTAGGCGGGTGTTTAAAACGCATCCAGGACCAGGGATGCACACCGAGGTTCCGGGCTCTCCTGGAGCGGGGTGGCTTCCTGCGGGCTCTCCGCCGCTGCCCTGGCCCGGATCCAGACCACTGCTTCCGGGTGGCTCTCCAGGACCAAATGGACCACGAGCATGGCACCTGGGTTAGGGACCTGCCCCATTCACTAGCATTAGAACCCTGCCTGCAGCCCCTCCCCGAACCCGGGGTCAAGGCACCCCACTCTCCCCTGGCGTGTGTAGCTGGGACAAGTGACTGGGAAATTTCCATTTCCCCCTTCCTAACACTGCTATCACTCAGGAATGGCGGCCACCAGAGGAGGCGTCATGTTTTCTCAGCTAGCAGACGCCCTAGCCCGGGATCCAGCACACAGGGATGCCTCACCTAACCCTCGCGCTCAGGCCGCACCCTCCCGTACCCTGGACACACGGACTCTTGCTCGGCAGAACGAAGGCCCAGAGAATCCCGAGCCTGGAAACAAATGTGAGTTCCGTGAAAAATAAAATAAAAACTTTGCTTATTTAAACAAAAAAGCAACCGGCTGGAGAAATGACTCCGTGGTTAAAAGTGGGCACTGCTCTTGCCAGAGTCCAGCTCTCAGCAGCCACTTCCGGCAGCTCACACCCTCCTGTAACTCAGCTCCAGGGGGGTCTGCTGTCTGACCTCCTTGGACAGTAACACTCAAGAGCAAGGACACACACTCCCACAATTAGAAACAAATTTTAAACAACAACAACAACATAGACCTGAGATCCCTGCCACCAAACGCAGCTGGAGGTTAGAGCACAGCTTAGGACAGTCAGTCCTCCCCTTCCAGGGTTAGAACTTGGGCATGGAATTCCGTTCCTCAGGTTTGCATGGAAATGCTTACCAGATAAGCCATCTCACAGGCCCCAAGCCCTCTTTGTGTTTCTTTGATTAGTGAACAGTATTCCATTGTACAGATGATCTTCATTGCCAAAAAAGTGTTAAAAGCAAAAACAAAACAGCATTTCCAAGAGAAAATTTGTTGAAAAAAAAATCTCTTTTCAAAAGAGAATTGATTTTTTTTAAACATACATGGCATTAAAAGTGATCAGATTTGCCAAGGGTCCATTTCCAACCCTTGGCTGTTACAGCTTGGTGTTAAAACATCGCCCCCAACCCACGTGCCAACTGATGGGCTTTGGAGGGGTGACTGGGTGAGGGGGTTCTTCATTGGGCTGTTGGGAAGTGGGGGACCCAGCTGAGGAAGTGGGTCCCTGGCAGGGGGGGGTGTGCCCTTCTGGACGTGACCTTGTGCCCCCTGAATCCCCCCTCTGTTTCCCAGCAGCTGAGCCCCGTCCCCTACTGCCCGTTCCTGCCATCTGCGGGAAGCAAAGCACGAGTCATAAACAGAAGAAACATTTGTTTTTCACTGGTGTTTTGTCATGATGACAGAAACTGACCATGAACAAACACAGACCACTGGAAGATGCCTTTGTCCAGCCATACGGAAGAACCCAATTCGAAAGCTGTAGAACTTTCTTTTAAGGCAGCTTGTTCCATTTTTCTTATAACTCTTAGGATCAGAACAGGGCGTGACTTTCCCCCGGGGAGGTAAGGATGGGTTTGTTCTCTGTCCTGGCACTAACAGATCAAACAATTTCACCAAAATCTAACAACAAACCAATAGGTTTTCCCGGGCTACGCGGAGTGTGGGTGTGGGGTTACTATGGAGTGTGTGTATCTACATATATCACGGAGAAGCCCACCCCGAAGAGCTGTTGTTCTGGGACTCTGCAAGGCCTGCAGGGAGCTTGTGAGTTAGTCTCTTCCCCTCAGCAGTTAGTAACACTCTTCTGATCTTGGAGAGGGCCTTGGAATCTTATAAGTTTTGGAAGCTTCCAGAGTTTAGTTTGCTTCCTGGGTCTCACAAACCTCCCACCAGGAAGGATATTTCAGTTCTGAGAAATATTTGTTCCATAGCCAATATATTCTTCTTAAACCTGCTTCTGGTCCCTCCTGCTTGCAGTTGGCTTAGACAGTGACTTTGCAAACTAATTTCTGGTCAGATAGGAAGCGGAACAAGCATAATCTAGAAATCTAAACTATTGTTTGGAAATTATTGTTAGGCAAACAAAGAAAAAGCAACACCTCAACAGATTGGAAAGTGTATGATCTGACTAATTTTGCAGTGGCGTTGATAGGGGGGTTCAGGCTTTGATGAGCAATGAAATCAAGTGAGGGCAGGTGAGCTGGTTCAGCGAGGTAAAATCTCTTGGCACTCAAGTCAGGTAACCTAAGTTTGATGCCTGAATCCAAGGCAGAAGGAGAGAACCTGCTAGTGTCCCTATGAACACTGTGGCACATACATTCCCGGGTGCAACCTCCCATACCATAATACTTTTAATCAAGTAAAAATATCTGTGAGAAAAAGCTTAACGAACCACAAGATGCCATAGCACAGTTATCGCCAGGCCCAAGGGATTAGGCCTGTGGACAACGGATGGATTCAGTCACAGAGGAAGGTGACTGAATCTGAGGTACGGGGACTGTAAAGGACATGGTAGCTGAACGGCTCCCAGCAGGAGAGAAACCTGATGTACCCCAGGCTGACGTCAGCTTTGTGGGTGGCTAGAAGACAGGCTCATCAATGCTGTGAGTGACACCCCAAAGGAGTGCAGTTTGGTAGAGTCTGGAGGCAGAGTGTAGTCAATAGGGACAAATGTTATTGACAAATGACAAAGACATGCTTTAATGGAGATCGTCAAATGGCGGCATCCAGTTTCGAGTTCAGTTTGTGTGGCTGCCTGGCACGGCTGCTGTTCCCTTGTAGATCCGCACTTCAGCTGTATGACCTCAGCTGTGACAGAAACTGCTAAGAATGTCAGCTACAGATGCGTTACCATTGAACGGGGGAGTGTCGGGGCCACAGGACACCCTGTAGAACAAATCTGGCCCGGAGTCAGGCTTCATTTAACTTGCTGGAACTGGCTTACAAAATGTTTACGTTTTAAAAGACAATTTACGTTCATGTTGGGCAAAATTCGTAGAAATTATCTATCTAACGTTCTAACTTCTAATGAAAACTTGGAAAGTAGCCCACCTGGGGCCCGTATTTCCTCCATGGTGGCACTGGCTTTCTCTCTCAGGATATCTCTGTAGTGTGTGGTTCCCATCATCCCTGCGGTCATGTCTTAGTCTCCAGGCAGAGCTGGGGGCTAGCTGCCACAGATCCTGCCTGACTCAGTTCTCCCATTTGGCTCCCTCTAGCCACGGAGCAAGTGGCCTGTGCCCACTGGAGGGATGGGATGCTCCTGTTGAACTCTCAGTAGGTCAGAATACAGCCAGAGGCCGGCCATCTGGACGAATGAGTCCACTTAAAACCAACAGCAGAAAACCAAAGCCCCGGTCTCTGCTACAGGAAAATGCAAGCCTACCCCAAAGAGGAGAACTCACACAGTTACCCTCTGTGTGCCCGTGACTATTGGCAGCTTTGTTCCATGGCTGTCTCCTGCCACTAGAGCATGCCCAAGGAGACCCAGATTGTGTTGCAGTTAAAAGACAGGCAACCATTTTTCAATTTTGAATTTTACTTATTTATTAAGATTTTAAAAGATTTATTTATCGCGTGGTGACCACTACACCCATTGTGCCCCTGCCTCTTAAGAGTTCTTCCTCCCACCCCCACTCGCACTTTCTGCGGCTTAATCGTGTGACTACAAAACATTGCCTTTCGTAGTCGTCAGACCTGAGTGTCTGTCACGTGTGACAGTGATGGGTCTTGCCTGAGGTGGCTGTCACATTTTACTTTGATCATCTTTTCGAGTCAGCAATTACATTTATTTGTTTATTGTGTATAGTATGGACATGTGTGTGTGTGTGTGTGTGTGTCCGGACCACAGTGTGCATGCAAAAGTTAGAAGACAACTTTTTAGGAATTGGTTCTCTCCTTTCACTGTTTGAGTTCTGGGCTCCAACTCAGACCATCAGGCGTGGTGACCAATGACCTCATCCACGGAGCCAGCACACCAGGTCTCACCCATCTCCACCCCCCACCCTCTACCCCCACCCTCTACCCCCACCCTCTACCCCCACCCTTGTTCAGGACATTTTTTGAGACGGGGGTGGGGGGGGTCTCACTGTGTAGATAAAGCTGTCTTAAAACTCACAGATATCTACCTATCTCTGCCTCCCAAAGGCTGGGATGAAAGGCCGGTGCTTTCTCATTGAGAATTCCCTTCTGGCTAAACTGAAAATTGCCATAATCTTTCATCCTTAAACAGGCCTGAGGTTAAACACCTGTGGCTCTGGGTCCGGCCAGAGCTCTTTGGTGTGGCACACCTAATGTCTCTACCGAGGGGAGGGGACTCAGAGGTAGCCTCTGCAGATCTGCCCTAGACTTTTCAGATCAGAAAAGGTCCTTCACCTTTCACGCGGCTGCGTTGTGACTGGGAAGTTTAGGGGCTGACCATATTTGTCTACCGTCCTGCGTCCGTCGTCAGGTCCTGGATCTCTCCAGTAGCAGTTTTCATACCTCTCCACGGTGGCTTTTGTCACACTTGGATTCCTTGGATGACCGCAGAAGGCTCTCTTTGTTTGATCTGAGGCAAGGTCTCACCATGTGGTCTGGTTGTCCTGGAACTCACTATGTAGACGGACATTCACCTGCCTCTACCTCCAGAGTGCAGGAATTAAAGGTGTGTGCCACCACGCCTGGCCAGACTCTTTGAATTCATATTTAGTGTGTGTCTGCATGCTTGTGTACGTATGTGTGTGTGTCTGTGCCATGGCACACGTGTAGAGGTCGGAAAACAACTTTTGGGAGTACCTTCCCGCCTAGCAGGTGAGTGCCAGGGATTGAGCTCCAGTTGTCCTTCTTGGTACCACGTGCTTTTACCCACTGAGCATCTTGACAGCCCCTGGCAGAAGACTCTGAAGTACTACCTTACTCCGCTTCTTACCCCTCTTGAGTCTCTTCGCCATCCAGAAGACAAATCAGCTCCTATTGCTTCGTGGCTTTTCCCCGAATGCAGACTGAAGTGCACAAGGCTGCAGATGGCTCCGAAGGCCCGGGTGTTTAAATTGGCCTCTGCCCACCTACCAGTCCTTTTACTCTGGCCTGCCTCTCTATTTTCTGGCCAACCTGGCTTTCTGCTTTTGTTCCTTGTTTTTGCCCCTGGGCCTTTGCAAAAGCCAGTCCTTATCTCTGATCATTTTCCCCAAATCTTAGGGTAGCAGGCCTCTCAGCCATCTGGGCTCAGCCATCCTTCCTCAGAGATGAGGATGAGTACAGTTGCTCCCTCACTCCGCTCTCTTGCTTATTATACTTACTATGATCTGAAACGACCATGTTTGCTCGGTGTGTGGTGCACACCTGTAGACCCAGCCCTCGAGAGGCTAAAGCTGGAGAATCGCCCCAAGTTTGAGGCCAGGTCATCCAAGGCTACCTCACAAGACCCAGTCTCTACAAACGGGAGTGGAGGCGGGGGCGGGGGAATCACGTTTATCCAAGTGTTAATGGTTCACCACCCATCGTTCCATTCAGATATTATGTCCCAGGATGCCAATCAGTAAGCACACAACAGTAACTGGAGGTTTGTCGCCCCATCGGGTCCCACAGCCGCTTTTAAAATACCACTCAGAGGCTTAATATTAATTATATACTGTTTGGCCTATTAGCTCAGGCTTATTCCTAGGTAGCCCTTACAACTTCAGTTAACCCATTTCTATTAGTTTATATTTTACCAAGAGGCAGGTGGCTTGTTACCTCACATCTTGCTTCTCCAGTGGCTGCTGGCGTCTCCCTGGCTCCGTCTTTTCTCTCCCTATCCTTCAGCCTGGATTTCCTGCCTAACTATATTCTGTCCTGCCATAGGCCAAAAAAGCTTCTTTATTAACCAGTGGTAGTAAAACATATTCACAGCATACAGAGGGGCATCGCACATCCCACAACTCACACCAAATGAATGGAAGAATGGTACAGAAACAACACATAGGCACAGACTCTAAAGCTAAGTGAAGAAACAATGCCCAGTTCTCATGCACAGGTGTACTGTCCAGACAACAGCTGGGGCCTGGTGTTACACAGTTCACTGGAGTCTTCCCCAGGTCTCAGCGCTAGAGTGTGCTGGGCCTGAGACCATGGGGCTTACTGTCTACTTGAAGAGTATGGCTTACACTGGACTCCAGGGAGGATCACCACTGGGCTCCAGGCAGGAACCACCACTGAGCTCCAGGCAGGAGCACTGCAGTGTGCTTCACAAACCACAGGAATACATGAGACCTGCATGGCGAGTGTGTGGCCATGCAGGTCCCCAGGCTACAGCTCTAGAGATTGTCACCTACACCCAGGAAGCCTTTGAGCTGGAATTGGAAGAGAGGTAAAGACTTGGTGACCAGTTCTGAGAAATCCCTACAGCCCTGCACACCAGTTTGGCCCATTGCTCTAAGCCGAAGGGGTTCCAAGGAGAACTAGCAAATCTGTGTGTGTGTGAGTGTATGTGTGAGCTGAGGCAGGGGAATTTCTTGTTTTAGACTTTGGATTTTGGCTTCTCTCAGCCCTGCCTTTGCACACTCTTGGATTTCATAGACCAGCCCAGAAGGAAGGAGTGGAAACTCTAGTTTCTTTCTTTAAAACGATTATTTTTATTTGCACATCTGCATTTGTGCTTGTGTGTGGTGGGCACGGGCAGTGCCCAGGCCTGTGGGTGCGTGGAGGACTTAGATCCCTTTTGGGCTAGATTTAAGTTTGTGTAGACCATGAGCATTGTATCTGAACTCAGGTCATCATGACTGTGCAAGAGGCACCATTTCTGAGTCTCCTCTCCTTGAACACTGCACATAGCCAGTCACTACTAATGCTTTTGTTATCCCCGTTCTAGAGAAAGTCCACCAAGACGCCATAGATTATATAGTTGCCCAAGCTCAGACATCTGCTAAGAGAGGAGCTGGGAGTGATGGAGTGTGCCTGGCACAGAACACTAGGCTTTAGTTGGGTGGTTGGGTAGTCTTCATCACTTTCCTCCCATGGGTTCACAAAGAACTATTAAGTCCCATTGGGTCTTTAGAAAAGTTATCCCTGGGTGAACAGACAGTCTTCCACCACACGGTGGCGCTGCGTCCCTTCCCCATAATGTTTTCCTTATGATGGGTCTTGGGCAGAGCCCAGTAGCCCCAGCTATTGCTCTAGATTTCATCCTCAGCTTGCAGGGCCAATTGGGCCCCTCTCTGTAGCTTTAATGTGAACTCGGACCATCTCCCAGCATTCCCCAAACACCACCAGGAAAAGCAGTTGTTCCCACAGACTATATTAGCCAATCAAAGACTTGAGACAGAAGCGGGTTTGAACAGGAGAGTCCCACTGTCTGAGGACCCAATTAGAAAAAAGAGACAGACGCCCCGATTTTCTTCCATCTGCCGACCATAGGATATCTCCTATGGGCACTGAAATGGCCCCCATATGTCTTCTCATTGTACCTACCATTTGGGGAAATATCCACCCGTGGGGTTTATTTGCTTGTTTTTGTTTTTATCAGCTGTTTTATATGTGAACGACCATGGACCCAGGCTAGGACTCAACCCTTCAACCCCAGCGAAGCTTTACGCCTTTTGCACAGCCCACACCATATCTTCTGGTGAGCTTTAGCTTCATGACGGACTTGGCCTGTGATCTGAAGTTAGACCATGAAGCTGGGTAGGAAGCTTGGGGGTACGTGCTACGGTATGCAAGGCCTGGACCTGGAGGATGGCGTGTAGGTATATGTCTATCTGAAGGCAAAAGCCACAGCTTTGTCCTCAGAGCTTCCTAGAATAGGCCCTCCCCAGGACATCCTCAGCGCCTTAGCCTGGAAGAGGCATCAAAACCCCCGGAGAGAAGGCAGTGATGGGAAAGAGGGGTGAGGAACAGTACCGGGGGCTTCAGGAAGGGTGGCAGAGGGCGGGGCCGCTAAGGACAGCGGCTTGATTTTGTAGCTCTACATTTCTCTAGGTCTCTGGACTGAGGGCTGATGTAGAAATCCCCCTTTGGACAGCTTTGTCCCACCCCACATTTCATTCTATACCCAGGCCTGGTGGCTCCTGCCTGTAATCCCAGTACTTGGTATTCTGAAGGCAGGAGGATTGCTGTGAGTTTAAAACTGCTCTGGGCTACATAGTGAGTTCCAGATGGACCTAGGGTAGAGGGTGAGGCCCTGTTGCAAAAAGCAAAGATAGATAAGAGATATTTTTAATTTACCAACTGGTCACATAAAAATCAGTTTAAATATTTTAAATCACTTTTAAAAGATTTGATAATCTATTTTGTGTGACTGTTTTGTTTGCATGTATGGATGTGCACCATGTGTGCGCAGTGCCTGTAGAAGAGAGTGTCAGATCCCTTGGAATTTGACTTACAGATGGTTGTGAGCTACCGTGTGGGTGTTGGAAACTGAACCCAGGCCTCTGCGAGAGCAGTAAGTACCCTTAATTTCTGAGCCATTGCTTCAGGCTCTTAAGATATTATTTTTCATTCAATAGGCAAAGCAAGGACATTTCTAAGATTCAGTGTTTAAAATAAGTATCTCTGGTGAATTTTCTTTTCATTTTTGTATTTAATATATAAACATACAGGGCCAAGGATGTAGTTCAGTTGATAGCATTCTTTGCTGCCCAGTACCACATAAAACTGGGCATGGTTGTATACACTTGTAATCTCAGTACTTAGATGGAGTACACAGGTGGAGGCAGAAAGATCAGAAGTTCAAGGTCAGGGGCCAGCGAGATGGCTCAGCAGGTAAAGGTGCCTGCGATCAAGATTGAGTTTGATCCCTGGGACCCACGTGGGGAAAGAAGAGTACTGACTCCCGCAGGTTGACCTCCGACCTTCATGAGTGCACTGTGGCCTGATTTCATCCCTCCAAATAAGTAAATAAATTGTTAAAATTCAAGGTCAACCAGGAATGGTGGTGCACACCTTTAATCCCAGGACGCAGAGGCAGTCGGATCTCTGAGTTCAAGGCCTGCCTGGTCTACAGAGCAAGTTTCTGGACAGTCAAGACTATACAGAGAAACAATCTCAAATCATCTCCACCCCTCCAAAAAAAGTTTAAGGTTATCCTTGGTGGATTCAAGGCTAGTCAGGGCTCCGTGTGCTTTGTCTTAAGAAACAAACAAACAAACAAAAACAATAGGGAATAACTTTGTTCTTAGAGGAAGACTGTTCTGAGCGCCCAGCGCCTGGCTAGCCTTTGAACCATCTCTGGTCGTCACGTGAGTCATGTGACCTTAGGCGGAGTGCTGTTTTTTCTCTTGGGTATCAATTCTTCATCTGTAAAATGGACAAATGCCATCTGTAAAATGAAAATGCCACAGAAATGATGAGCAGGGCCAGTGAGAGGCTCCAGAGGCAACAGCTCTTGATGGGCGAGCCGGGTGAGCTGAGTTTCATCCCGAAAATGCACAGCAAAGGAGCAATTACCCCCTGAAAGGCTGTAATTTGATCTCGTCTAAGTCTGGTTTCCATTGCTGGGATGAAATGTCGTGGCCAAAGGCGACTTGGAGAAGAAAGTATTTATTTGGCTCACACTTCAGGTTACGATCCATCACTGAGGGAAGTCAGGGAAGAAACTCAAGGCAGGAACCTGGAACCGAAACCATGGAGGAACGCTGCTTGCTGGCTCACCTACAGGCTCATGCCCATAGGCTTTTGATAGAGTTCAGGACCCCTTGCCCAGGAAACGGTGCCACCGCAGTGGGCTAGGACCCACCACGTCAATTAGTCCCGTTAATTCAGCCCCTCCCAGATGTACGCACAGACCAACTCGATAAAGACAGCTCCTCAACTGAGACTCAGGTGATTCTAGACTGTCGATTTGACAGTTAATGCTCCCTAGGACAGACATCTGCTCATGAATCCCCTTCTGCCACATCACACACACACACACACACACACACACACACACACACACACTTTAAAGATGGTGGCAAGAGAACGGGCAGCTCGGCTATCAGTGCGATGTTGACCGAAGAGAACATCGTCAGGTGGTGGGATGGGGGGATCCTGCCTTCCAAGAGTTCTGCGGTTTTGTTGTGGAGCTCCCGATGTGATCACTGATGCTAGAATTAACAAAGGTGCCTAGACCAAAGGAATACAGACCATCCAATGCCATATCCACATATAGTCGTCTAAGGAGCATAATAAAGGCTAAAAGTCACTAATGAACACTGCTCTAGTGGTCAATATCCCCATTCTCACCTGCACAAAATCTAGGCAGTCATGTGGATGAAAACAACATTGATGGTCAAATACAGTTCCAAACCGTTGGGAAAGGGGGCTCTGATATTGCAGCCTGCACACCAGATAACCAAGGAAAGACAGGCCAGAGGCTGTTTTGGAAAAAGAGAACCTGTCTCTGTCAGGTATAAGATCCTGTCTTCCAGAGAAATGTGGACTGTTTCTCATATGGGGCCAGCAGGGGGCAGCATTGCCCTCCGTACAGGACTGTGTAGGCCTTCAGATGAGATCTTTGCTCCACTGCAGTCCCCATTTACACATCCCTGGACCAGAAGGGGTCAGGAGAAGGAGGGATGGCTAAGTGTCCAGGAAGAAAAGGGGCTGGAGAGAAAACAACAACTCTGTTCCCCATCTCAAAAGCAAAACAACAACAAATCCACATAGATCAGGTTAGGGGGTGTGTGAGCACACGAGGACCAAGGCGTGAGTACGCAGGGTGAAGGGTGACCGTGTCCTTTTCTGCCATCGCCATGTCTCATCCCTCTGGGAGGAGGTAGTTTGGGGTCCAGAAGGCCAGGACGTACCCTCTGTTAGGGTCTGTAGTCAGACGGACCAGTGGGAGAGCCTTTATTTCTGTGTATGCAACAGGGCTGGAAATTTAATTCAGACTTCATCTGTGCAGAGGAAAAAAGAAAATTTCTTATTTATTAATTTACAACCAAACTGGCCTTTCTCCCAACCCCTCCATAATGGTTAGTGAGAAAAACAATTAAATGCTCAGTGTGTTTTAAACGTCATGGGGCCTGACAACTTAGCCTGTCCCATGAAGCAATCTCAACTCTTACATAAAAGAGTGTAGTTCTCAGGTTACTCTCCTTGGTTTTTCCCACTGACATGGTGTTAGGATGTGTGGCCAGACAAGGACAACTGAGTGACATCTGGCAAGAAGAAGGAGTTGGGGTTTGGGGTGTGGTGACTGCCGATTTCCCAGCCAGAACTGCTCTCACCCCTGACCACTGATATACTTGAGCTGAGTTTACATAACCCATGGTCCAGTCCCTCCCGGGCTGGTTGGAAGCCACTGGACCCGGATTCCTTGTTGCCTGTGGAGTTCCCTTGCCGGACTGTTGTGCCCTTGGTTCAGCAGTCAGGCCTTGTGGGATTTGAAGCCGGCTTGTGAAAGTTGCATTTCTGAGGCTCCTCTGCCCTGCTCTGAAGCCCTGCGGTCACAGGCAGAGGCCAGGGTGGTTTGGAGCAGCTGGGAGGCTGCCGCTTTTTCCCAGAGTTCCTAGGGAGGTGAGGAGCATAGACCCATCTCCAGAGAGTACCCAGTGGGCCAGATGTGATCATCTGGCTCCCCTCCCTCCTAGTCCCTTCCCACCATCCCCCATTCCATAGACAGGAGAGGACCAAACACTTTCTTTTCTGGCCTGGGCATCTATTACATAAAACCTTATGGTCACACCCAAGGAGACAGAGGCAGGAATCCAGCGAATCCGCTCTCTAGAGAGCGGGCTATGTAACGGACTGTTTCAACTCGGTGACAAACATTGCAGCTCTTCTCTTTTGATGACAATCCCAGTCCTATGTAGGGCTGGCTGTCTCAGGCTAGACAAGATGCACGTCACGGGGTCCTCATCGAGGCAAAAGAAAGAAACACACTCATAAAATCCCAGTCTTGGGTGTGCTTGAAGCATTACCACTCTGGATAGCAGAACCCACGGAAACAACAGGTACGTACGCTGTAGGCTTCATCCACCAGGGGAACTCACTCCCTTGCTGACTGAGCATCTGCCCCTCCCAGGGAGGATGCAGTCAGTGTGAGCTGAGCCCACTCGGATGAGGACAGATGCTCACAGAAACACAGATACCCAGATGTGTTCACCCTCATAATCAAAGACATACAGATACCATGTACTTTTTAAATCAATGGCTAGTTTTATGTCAACTTGACACAAGCTAGAGTCATCAGTGAGGAAGGAGCCTCAGCTGATAAAGAAAGCTGCCTCCATAAGATTGGTCTGTAGGACATTTTCTTAACTAGTGATCAATGGCAGAGGGCCCAGCCTATTGTAAGTGGTGCCTTCCCTGGGCTGGTGGTCCTGGGTTCTGTAAGAAAACAGGCAGAGCAAGCCAGTAAGCAGCACCCCTCCATGACTTCTGTATCAGCTCCTGCCTCCAGGCTCCTGCCCTGCTTGCATTCCTGTCTTGTCGTCCATGGATGATGAACTGTGATGTGGAAGCATAAGCTGAATAAACCCCTTCCTCCCCAAGTTCCTTTGGTCACCGCGTTTCATCACAGCAATAGTAACCCAGACTAAGATAGCCAATAAGTTTACCTGATTCTGCACCTAAGGATGTGGAGATACCCAAGCCCATGTAATAATTAGACTTAATACCTATGGGGAATTTACTACCCCATAGACGTTATATAACACTATAAAGAGATTAAGGGCTTTAATCTTGACAGCAGTGCCATGAGTTAACAATTATTATTTACCACACTTAACAGATGGGTGAATGGACTCACTTAGCTGCCAATTCAAAGTTATGGAGTTAATAATTGGTAAAGTTGCGACCTGAGTCCAGACTGTCTAATATGAGAGGCAGCAGATGTGGCCGGTGTCCCTTTTCCACTGTCTTGCTCATAGACGCTCACGGTCAATAGGCTCAAGCAGAGTTGTCCGTGGGTGTCTTTCCTTTTGTGAGACTTAGGGCAGAGGCCAGGTCTCGGACTTCATGGACTTATGTTATGCTTTAGCCTTGGAGGACCTCAAGGCCTCTGGCCTCTTTTGCACCCATCCTCTGAGTGCTGGAGAGGTGGGGAGAGGTAGGGAGTGAGTGTCTTCATTTTCCATGTGTTTCTCAAACTACCTCATCTTCCTCACCTTTATATCAGGGCTGGGTGAGTATTCCCTAGCTGGAGTCTCTCAAGTGGGCCCAGCTGGGAAGTTTCTTGAACTTCCAGAGGGTCGGGAGCCAGGAGGAGCTGGCAGCTGTGTACTTCCTTTGAAGTCTCATCATGGCCCTACCTGAGTGGTCATGGGTTTGAGAAGAGTTCAGGGAGTGAACACTCACTAGAGGAAGGCTCCAGGGGCCTGTGCAAGCTGGGGCATCCCACAGAATCAAGGCCAGTCAGGACTGGCTCTGCTGAGGTTAGCGTCAGAGTGGAGTCTCTCTGGGAAGGGATTCACCCAAGTCACCCGAAGGTCTGCAGTCTCAGGGCTTAAACCTGAGCCAGAGTCACTGGGTCAGAGAACAAGGCTCCATGGTAGGGAAGATGGAAGCATCTTAAGCATAAAAATCATGGATACTGAGGTCTTCTTATGTATCCCAGGCTGCTCTCCAGCATGGAGTCGTCCCACCTCAGCCTCCAGACTTCTGTGATGCTGTAATCATCACACACTTCCGGAGCAACCGAGATGTCTGGGAACATGGCTGTGGCTTGGTGCAACGCAGGAAGCACTTTTGGACTGGAGCCCCAGAACCCCAGGACCTGTGGGTCATCGAGAGTCCTCCCACCTCTGCCTTGCATGATGCCCCCACCCCCAACTATCCTCTCTGTTGCACATGTGAACTTCCCTCGTGCCAACCTCTGTCCTTAGGACTTCACCTGGGTTTCCCATTGTACACTAACAACAGCTGGCAAGACTAACTTCCATTTCTTCTTCCTTTCTCTCCGTTCCTTCTTTCCCTTTCTCTCTCCCCATGTCTTCCTTATTTTTGCTCATGGGAAATGGGGACACAAAGGGACGAAAAGCTTTGTCGGAAGCCCCATGTTGGATGGGGAAGAGAACGGGCTCACCCTTTGTCATGAGTCTTGGCTTTGTTCCAGCTCTGTCCCACCTGTGTGCCGACTCCAGTGGCCCCACATGCTGGAAGGAAGCACCTGTCTTGGGGGCCAGATTGTCTGTCCGTGTAGCCCTGTGGGTCTAAGACACACGTGTGCTCCTGGCCTTGGACACACCTTGGTTTTTCTAATCTTAGAGAGGTGGCTGTTGCTGCCATCTCTTCAATTCAGTTCCCTCACCGCCCCTGACCCAATTCCTCCCCAACGAGAGACAGATTCTTCCCACCACCGTTTTGCTAAGAGAAGACTAGAGTTTCTCAGAATAGAGTTTTGGAAGCTGGGAGGGACAGAAAACACACCCCAGACACCCAAAAATGCGGTGGGGAGCCTGGATCTCCATGATCAGTAGACCTATTCTCATTGGGCTTCACTGTGTGGGGCTTCCCAGCTTGCACTGGGCTCTGGCTCTAGCCTGGGACCTCCAGAAGACCTGATGCCCTCTGGGCTAATCAGGCTTTGGGGTGGCCTTGGGCTTGCTTAGCTCTGCTCTGTTCCCTTATCATGGCCCAGGCCATTCAGATTTGGCCAGTGGAGTAGCAGCTGCCTGAGAAAGCAGATAGGTGGGCAGTTTAGCATGCCGCTTCATCAAGGCTCCTCCCTGGTCTCCTCAGGTCACCCCTGTGCTCTGTCTGGTCTCTGTGAGTGCTCGGCTTCACTTCTGTCTGTCAAAGCCCTTTGGACACTCATGTCATCAGTTTAAGGGAGACACGGTCCTTATGCCTCCATCCTTAGGTGCCATCAATCAAGTTAACAAGCGAATCCTGATCTAACATGACATGAGCCAGGCATGGTGGCTCTCATTTAAAACTCAGCACTCAGGAGACTGAGAATGGAGTGACCCCATGAGTTTAAGGACAATGTGGGCTACACAGTGACACCCCCGTCTCAAATAAATAAATAAAAGGTCACGGAAATGGCTCAGTGGGTAGAAGCACTTGCCACACAGGCCTGACTACTTAAATTCCATCCCAAGGACCCGCCGTGTGAGAACAGAGCCGATTCTGGAAGGTTGTCCTCTGACTGGCACATGTGTGCCATGGTATATGTGCCCCCTAATAATAATTAATAAATTTAAAATAAAAAAGAAGCCACATGTGGTGGCATACACCAGCTCTCGGAGGCAGAGACAGGCAGATCTCTATGAATTCAAGGCCAGCCTGGTCTACATAGTGAGCGCCTGTCTAGCCAGGGCTACATAGTGAGACCATGTCTTAAAATAAACAAAGACAAAAATAAAAATAAGAAAAATGTAATAAAAGCCATAAAAGAGATAAAATTAAAATGGCATAATTGAAAATATATATAAAATGAGTTTTAGATGAAGGAAAACATATAAGATATAAAAGATGGCAGGGTTTTATTTATTACTAAGAATATAAAGGTTCTGATTATGGGCAATGGTATTTAGAGAAATACATATATATTAGCACATAGTTCTTACCTAACTTCAATTTCCTTCAGTGTTAGTAGAATTGCTAATCATGCTTTTGTAGGTAAGAACTCATAATTAGCATTCTAGTGATAGGAATGAGCCAAAGAACTATAACTAAGATAATAATGCCGTATTTAAGGCTGTCTTGATTATGTGTTACTGCATAGTAAACTGCTCCCAAACTTGGTGGCTTAAAACAGCCACCTTGCAGTGAGTGGGGAGGACTGACCAACGAAGGAGATGTCTTGGAGAGCCTGTAACTCTGTATACTAATTTTAAAGATGAGGGTTTGGAGAGATGGTTAGGTGGTTGAGAGCATCTATAGAATATTCGAGGTTGGTTTCCAGCACCCAAGTCAGGCTCCAGCTCCAGGAAATCTGATGCCCTCTTCTGGCCAATTTGGGCACCTGCACTCACTTGCGCCCAACCACATGAAGGCACACACACATACATATAATTTTAAAAATTCTTTTAAAAGTGAAAAAATAACCAAGAAAAACAACAACAACAACAAAATGGAATTTGAAACCAAACCGGAACAGCCACAACTTTATTATCTCTTGTGGTGCTGGGAGTCCTGTGTGCTTATCAGGGCGTCTGCCACTGCTCTTGCTCGGGAGTCTCAGGCGGTCGTGGTCAGGGAAGGGTGTCTGGGATCACGAGAGGCTGACTGGGATCACGGGAGGCTGACTGGGCAGAAAGCAGGCAGCACTGGCCCTTTCCCTCTCCCCTGGATGTCTGTGGACCGCTCTTAATGGAGCAACTGGCTTCTCCAGCAGGGTAGCTGGAAGTCTTGCAAGGTGCTCAGTACTCCCAGCCGTGTTTAGGAAGGGAGAAAGAGGAGCTGGCAGTACTCTAAAAGATTGCTTCCAAACTTAGGCAACTTATTTCCAGCACATTCCATTTGTTAGCGTGAGTCACAGGCCAGCTCAGACTCACTCACTGGGGAAGGAGCACACAGCACTAAAACAACGGAAGTGTTTTCTCGGCCTTTCTTGGGAAGGCCAGTACCACGGGCTGGGAGTGGCGAATGGAGAGATAAAACGGACACCCACAGTGGCCTTTGCTTTGGGGCCCTCACAAGGCGGAAACGGAGGAGCATTGAGGAGAACTTGGTTGGAGTCCTGGGATGCAGGGAGGAAACCTGAGCAAAGGAGGCATGAGTTCATCACTGGCCGACGTGGGGCCAGCACCTTCACTGACCCGACGGAGAGAGTCTTGTCTAAAGCGATTTCCAAGCAATGCCATGAAAGCGCCCCGTCGTCTTCTCCTTCTCCGAGCTGACTTTGTTGGGCAGAAGAGCTGGTAACCATGAACTAAGGAAGGCACTGTTCCACTCTGGAGCGGAATTTAGGAAATCTAAGGAGGTAGTAGCACTGTTCCAGATGAAGGCTCTCAACGGAAGAACAGGCTTCAGGGCAAAGGCGCAAGCCGGGGTGCTGCCAGTAAATTGTGGGCTGAGAAGGAGAGAAAGCCAAGGGTGTGGCTGCAAATCCCTTGGTAATGCCTCAGTAACACTCAAGGGCATGTCTAGCAGGCCTCGTGGGCAGACAGCAAGGCTTCTGAAGACCTTGGAGATACTTTCTCAGCTCTTCCGGACAACAGGACTTCCAAGGACTTCAACAGGCTCCATACTGGTGGCTTAAGTCAAGATAAGCCTTAAAGTAAATAAATGGTTGTTGCTTTTGTCTAATGGAGGAAGTTAGAATGTAACACACAAAAGCCTACAGACGCTGGAGAAATGGCCCAGAGGTTAAGAGTGTTTACTGGCTCTTTCCTAGCACCCACATCGGGCACCTCGGGGGCCCTTGGTTTCTCCAGACCCAGAGGATCTTACATCTTCTTCTGGCCTCCTTGGCACTGCACTCATGGGCAAATGCCCCTCCACACATTTACATAGTTAAAAATTAAAGTTAATTTTTAAAAAAATAAATGAATAAAAGTTAAAAAGTGAGGTGGAGAAAAGGAAGCCCACAAAGTTTTAAAAATAATTCTACAAGTTGGACTGAAGTATAGTTCAAATAAACAAGTCCTTGACTATAGCTATTGGTTATTTCTTATGAAAAGGGAGGACAGTTGTTCTAGTTTTGCTCTCTGACCCAAAGCAACTTGGAGAAGAAAGGGTTTGTTTGAGTCCAGTCCACCACTGAGGAAAGCCAGGACAGGAACTCAAGCAGGCCAGGAACCCGAAGTGAAGTAGGGACCATGTAGTTCGTCCCCATGGCTTGCTCAGTGTGTTTCCTTATCCAACCCAGGACCCCCTGCCCAGGGGTGGCACTGCCCATCGTATCCTATGTCTTTCCACGTCAACTGTTAGTCAAGAAAGTGCCCTACAGGCTTGTCTGTGGGCCAGGCTGAGGGCGACAGTTCCTCCAGGGAGATTCCGTCTTCTGGGTCAGGTGGACAGAAAGCTAACCAGCACAGTCGTTAGGAGTTTGAAACCAGGAAAACACTTCTGGAGAGAAGACATAGGCCTAATGAAAGAGTGGGAGGCCTATGCAGAGCTGGGTGGCAGCCTTGCTCTTCCTTTTGGGAGGTGAGCACCCGTTGCTCCCCCATTGTGCCCGCCCCACTGTTGTGTGCTGAATGTGGAACAATAACTCGTCTCTTGGCTCACAACCTTAGGACCTGTAGGGTCTGTAGGGTCGCATGTGCACCTGTACCCCACTTAGATGCTTGAGTCTTGGTTTTGAAACCTGAGTGCGAGGGTGTTTAATGGCTGAGGTCTTAGGAGGTCTTGGTGGGCAGGTGTTTTTGATCATTGGAGGAAAGGGATTCATTGGTACCAGACGGCAGGTAATTGTTCTTCAGAGACAGCCCTCCCATCGCACCGCAGCAATGAACTGTACTTGTTGTTATCAGCTGCTTTCATGGTCCACCCCTTTAACTCTGGGTTGCCTCTGTGACTTTCACCCATGGGAGCAGTGACCATGATGCTACATGACTTCCGAGCACGGATCATCAAAGGCTTTTGGTTTCTACCTGAGGTCTTAAAATACTCACCGTGGGGGAAGTAGAAATAGACAAGATCTCCTGAGTAACCTGGGAGCATGGGGACCATGGGAGAGGATTGAAGGGGAGGGAAGAGGCAGGGAGGGGAGCAGAGAAAAATGTAGAAATCAATAAAAATCAATAAAATAATCTTAAAAAAAAAAAAGAATACTCACCGTTGGCTGGGTGGTGGTGGCTCATGCCTTTAATATCAGCACTCGGGAGGCAGAGATAGGTGGATCTCTGTGAGTTTGAGGCCAACCTGGTCTACAGAGCTAGTTCCAGGACAGCTAGGACTATTACACAGAGAAACTCTGTCTCAAAAACAAGCAAAAGAATGCTCACCATGGGGTGGCCAATCATCATATCAGGAGTTTGATTCCTCTGAAATTGTTATTCAATGAAAGAGTCAAGACTGCCGTAAGGAACCCACATCCCAAAAGCAATACGCTTCAGCATATCCCATTTGCTCCATCCGACCTGTGGCAGGGAAAGGAGGATGTAGGTGCTGCCATCTTGTACACACCATCCCGTCAAGGCCGCATTGGGCTTCAGCGTTCAGGCCCTGCTGCCATTTGATTGCATGAGAAATGCACATCGCCAAGCAACTGTGTCTCACAGACAACTGGCAGAACTGTGGAAGAGCAGACGCTCATTGTGAGCCGCTAAGGTTTGCAGTTTATTATGCAGAGACGGGAATTTTGCAATGGCAGGGTCCACTGTAAAAGGTTTAAATTTAAGATTGCTTCTCGTGTAAAAATGTGTATATGTATCTATTTGTATGGTGTGTGCACGTGTGTATGAGGGCCTTTTGGGATATCTTTCTCAGCCACACATTGTTTTTTCAGACAGGGTCTGTCCTTGAACCTGGAGTTTGCTAATTTGGTTGGACTGGTTGGTCAACAAATCACAGGAGGTCCTGTCTCTTCCTCCCCAGTGCTGGTATTTCAGGTACCCACACCTGTGCTACATCTGGATGCTTGGTGACAGAAGTCAGGTCTGCATATTTGTGCAGGTAATACTTTATCTGGTGAACCATCTACCCAGCCCTTCTCATGAAAACTTTAAAAAGCTTAGCTTTAGAGCCATTGAGATGTTTGCCCCCAAGCTCAAGGACCTGAGTTTGATTCCCAGAAGCCGCAAGGTGGACGGGAAGAACTGACCCCTGCAAGTTGTCCTCTGGCTTCCACATGTGTGCTGTGGTGTGAGTGCACATACACGAATCTGAAATGAAGAAATAGACATATCAATAAATGTAATAAATACTGTTGTCTTTAAAAATCTTCAAATGATTGTATTTGCTGTTTTCCTTGCTTCTGTGACAAAAGGCCTGGCAACAGTGACGTAGGGGGAAGGTTTATTTCAGCTCATGGGTACAGGTGGGTTATAATCCATCATGGCTGATGAGCCACGTGACAGGAATGTGACACTGTGACATTATCAGTCAGGAGGCAAAGATGATGACAGGAGATGGGGCTGGGCTACAGAACATCAGTACCTGCCCACAGTGACCCACCTGATCAAGGATCCACTTCCTGAAGTTTCCACAACTTTCTGAGACAACACGGTTAGCTGAGGACCAAGTGTCACACACGTGAGCCTATGGAGGACATCCTACGTTCAAGCCACAACATCGATCTCCCAGAATTTCAAACTGGTGAGTTCCATCAAACACACATGAAGTTTAACAAAATGTTTAAGTAAGGCTAACTTTAAGCTTGAGTTTGAAAATTTTAGTGATACCTTAGTAGACGTGTTTATACTAATGAATCATTCGCCGTTGTGGTGTTGCTCCGTGTCTGGGTAGCTGCCAATGTAAAGAGTCAGTCTCACGCTTCATGCATTTGCATCTTGAGATGCATATGTGCAAATGTAGATGGATCATAAATTATGTATCCCAGAAAGTGTTCCACACCTGTGGTTTGCAAATGTGGCAAACACTGTGCTGAGGAGCCAGGACCTATGGAACAGGATGTGTGCTTACCACTCTCATGGAACACTGCTATCACACTCTATTCGTGAGGAAGGACTCTACTGACAAATCCATCTGTGTTTTTCTTTTACCCGCTTCCACCCTTCAGTCTGTCCAACACCGCTATTACGGGAGACAGCGTAATTCAAGGTTTGCCATAACAAACAGACTCAGTCTCCTGTTGACTCGAGGACTTAAAAGTGTCAGTCATCAGAGTGGATACTTAGAGATGGAGACCTTATGTGCTGAGATTGAGAGCTGGATTCCAAGGGAGACAAGGATCCATGTCCTCTTTATAGTACAAGTGTGCTTGTACACGTGTGTGTGTCTGTGTGCACCTTCGTGTTCAATGTGGGTCCTTCCAACGGTAGGGGCAGAGTAGGGGCGTCTTTCGCCTGTTGTGTCCACACTTCTTGTCCCAGTCTCTCTGCTCCTTTCCCGGACGTCTATGGGCCTCTGCTCCTGGGAAAACACATTTTCATTCTGATTTAGTTCCTTGGCTTAAACTCGCAGGCATGGCAACCTTCTGACATTGCAACACAATACTGGCTACAAAATTCACACCCGAGAACCACACAATTGAGTCACCAAAAAAAAAAAGTACCAAATATCTCATACTGTTTCATGTAAGGTTATGATTTTGTGTTGGTCCACAGTCAGAGCTATGCTGCGGCACATGTGGCCCGTGGGATGTGGGTTGGCCGTGTCTAAGAGAAGCATATTTCGCTTATTACCCATGTGTACTAGTTGGGACTTTTTTTCTTCTAGCTATGAATGGCCAAAGACCAATTCAAATAGGCTTGAGTTAAGAGGGCATATATATATTATCAGGGTTGAAAAGTCCAAGCGCAGAGTTAGAGCTCAAGTTGGTTCTCAAGAGTGCTTGTCGAGGAGCCTTGTGATTGACAGGTAACCCCACCAGTCCTAGAGTGTATATGGGGATGCATTTCCTCCAAAGAAGGAAGTCGCGCAGCTGTGGGTCTTCTATATTCATAAGAACCATTTCTGAAATGTAGTTTCTGGGTCCCTGGGCCGGATTTCTCAAGTAGGTCAGGTGGTGGGCACTGCCTTCCTAAAGCTCTCTGCTACCTGAAGCAGAACCTCACTCATTCCTCTTTCAAAGCTTCTGCTTCTTCCTGACTCCCTCAGTGCTGGTGTGACTCCCACTTCTTCCTGACTCCCTCAGTGCTGGTGTGACTTCTGCTCCTTCCTGACTCCCTCAGTGCTGGTGTGACT
>JABTXL010007333.1:11968274-12004125 GCA_025134845.1 Neodon shergylaensis
GGGGGGTAGGGGCTCCCCCGAAGACAGTGTGTGTATGGGGGTAGGGGCTCCCCTGAAGACAGCTTTTCTTGGTGATAAGTCACACTGTGGGTGAGGCAGAGCTGGCGCTAGCGCAGAAGCCTGGACTGTGAGTGGCCATGGCTTAGGAGCAATGTGTTAGAACCGTGTTACCTTCGAGTCTTTTCTTTTCAGATCTTGGTTCTGTGTTTGAAGTCCCCTGACCTGTGAATCCTGTGTCAGCCTGATAGCATTCCTTCCTCACAGCGCAATGGACCAGGGGCCCGAGAAGCAGAGACAGGGCCCTAAGGCAGGGTGTCTGGCCTCCACAGTGAGCCCCTGGATATTTCACCGATTGGTACCCAAGTCCCGTGTCTGATATTAGCAGTGGGTGTCATCCATTGGGAAGAGGCAGAAAGGAAGAGAGTCCTGACTGTGCATGCGTGGCTGTCTGTGTGGACCAGCTGCACACATCCAACCACAACGGCTGTTGCGCTCAGCCCCGGTGAAAGACTGCTCAGTTTGGGTGTGTGTACAGTGTGCTTAGGGGTACATACAGCCTGGGTGGGGCAGCCTCAGGCATGGCACCTAGTGGGAGACTTGTGTTTGTTGAGTGAGTAAATGTGATTGCAGCTTAGGCTCCCAAGACAAAAAGCATTTCTGGTTGACAGCAAAGCCCACTGAAACCTATCGGAGACCTGCTTCAAGTGAGTTCAGCCTGCCTGGGCCTCTTTAGCCGACGGCTATAGGCTGGAGCTGTCCCCAGTCCCTTCCACACACATGCACACACATGCACACTACACACAGAGTGTAGACTGTGGGTTTCACCTCAGAACGGGGGCCGTGGTTGCATTTGCCCTTCCTCGGGTACCCCTGGCTCTTGCCGGCTGCACTACATCCAGCCTCTCCTGAGCACTCGGAACTCAGTGCTTCTGGCAGTGTGAAGAAAAATCCTACTCCCCCCCCCCCACTCCCCTGTGCCTTGGAGATGACATTGGCCTGGAACTTCAGAGGTTCCTGGGGCGGGGAAGAGGAAATGAGCACCCTGGGCTTCCTTCCTGGCTCAGGGGGGGTCACCTCTAGGCCAAGGTGACCCTCCCTGGTTGGAATAGGGTCCCTAGGAGCTGAGTAATTGAAACCCTGGGATATATATATATATATATATATGACAGGATCTCTACCCCTACACTCAGAAGTCCTGACAAGTCATGTGGGCCAGGCTGTGGGTCACTTGGTTGGAGTCCTCTGGAGTAATGGCCTCCTTGGTCTTAAGGGCTTAGGGGCCTGGTGTCCTTCCTTGAGGCATCTGTTTGCCTGAGGAAGTAATGAAGGTGGCATTTGCCATGACCTCGAGTGGGTAGGCAGGCAGACCTGCCTGAACAGGTCTGAAGCTGCTGGGAGGAAACATCACAAAGACCTGCTCAGCTCCTGACCCCTCACCTCCTTAGGCCATCTCTTGGTCCCTCTGTCCTCTCATCACGTGTTGGCCTCCGCCTCTTGGATCAGGTCCTCCCAGGGCTGGAATGCTTGACTCTGCTGCACTAGCCACATAGCTGACTTCCTGAGTCCTGGTGACTCCAGGGCTGTGTCCCGAGGGCTGCTGGGGACCCTGAGCTCCTCACGTCATAATGTCATTGTACAGAGGACAGGCACAGACTCGCTGGGCACAGGGCTCAGAGCCACATATTCTTGTGTTCTGACTCGTGCTGAGGAATTCTTTTCTGTTACAGATGGGTTCATTCTGGAAACCATGCTCGGCCAAACTCCACTGTGCCTGAGGCACACACGAAATCAGTCACTGGGAGCTTGTCTTTATTTAAAAGTTTTGACATTTCATTCATCCTGGATATTTGGAGTTAATTTTGAGTTTTAAAAATACTTCTTCAAACATTTGAATTGATCGTTGAGGCTTGGGGCATTCTGTTAAGCTTTGCTCTGGAGACAAGGACCTTGCTGGCCTCTCTTAGCCTAGGTCAGAGTCTATGACAAAGGTAAAAGACACACAGAGAAAGAGGTTCTGGGTCTGGCCCTGGTGTACCTGGAGCCAAGGTGTGTAGAGATGGAAATAGGACAAGACTCTTCTGAGAGAGGCTCACAGAGTCTGGTGCGTGTGTGCGTGTGCATATGTGTGCATGTATGTATGCTTGTGAATGTTTTTGTAGGGGTGGAGAGGGAAAAAGAAGACTTCCTGGGTTGCAAGACTGGCTCAGTGGAGCTGAAGGGCAGGTCCTGGTGTGGACCAAGTCCATGTGAGTCTTTAGAGGGGGAATAGAACTGGGTGGAGGGGGAAAAGTCTTCAAAGGAGAGCGAGAAAAAACAGTTTTTGTAAGGAGGATCGGGGAGTAGGGGAGGAAAATGGGGACACCGAGGAGCAAAATCCCTACCACCTACCTTCCATGGTGTCCTCACAGCATGCATGCAGACCATCGTGATGCTGTTTGTCCAAGTGTGATCACAAGGTTGTGTGCAGGATGCTTGTGCCTAGGTCACGACCTTCTGCTCTTTCTTTATTTTGCTCCTATGATTACAAAAACTATTTATATTAATTATAGGAAAGAGGCAGAAATTTGGGGAGCCCGAAGCAGGGGACAAAGTCAGGGCATCAGCCCAACACCATGATAAACACTGTTGCTCACTGAGGGTGACCCCCAATGCCTGTGGTCAGATGAACCATACAAACAGGCAAACTAGGACCCCTCATTTCCAACAATTCTTTCCTAGTCCCTCTGTGACAAAGTCTTGTGTAGCCCAGGTTGGCCACTATGACTAGGTTATGCAGTGCTGGTGACTGAACCCAGGGCCCAGTGGATACTAGAAAACACTCTGTCAATGGAGTTACAGCCTCACTCCCTGCTTGGTGTGGCGTGTGTGTGTGTGTGTGTGTGTGTGTGTGTTTGCAAGCACATGCCTGAGATAGGGGCTCCTGTAACCCAGATTCATCTTGAACTTGACTGTAGTCAAGAATGGCCTTGAACTCCTGATCCTCCTGTTTCTACCTCCAGTTCTGGGATGAGAGATCTGTTCCAACACGCCGGGCGGTTCACTGGGTCTTCCTACCTAGGCTTTATGAAGTCACTGGTTCCTCCTTTCCATGACTGAGGACTTGTTCCCAGGGACATCCCATGGAGAGGCAGGCCCGAGCATCCTGCTGAGCTGTCTGTTCATCTCACCAGGCCCAAATCTGCAGCCTAGGGTGCAGAGCCCTTCACCAGAGCCCATCTCTCCTGTATGGTAGGCACCATGTCTAGACCCTGCCTGCCTGGAGTCCTGCTGGTGAGCTGGCTCTGAGGTTTATCAGGCTCCCTAGGGGCCATTGCAGTGCGGTGGGGTGGGGGTGGGGGGTAGGCGGTGAAGGCAGTGAACAGATTTCAACGGCGTGCCTCCTGGAAACCACATCAAATGGTGCAGCTAGGAATTAATAAATAAATCGGGAGACAAGTCAATTACCCTCCCCCTGTGCCCCTGTCCCCAGGGGCAAACAGTGGCATGTGGTTCCCAGCCTAAGCACGCCTTCCCTAGGGCAGGACAACCACTGCAGCTGGCTTCTGTCAGATTAGCTGGGCAAGATGTGACAGGCCTCTGTCCTCTGGGGAAATCACTCCTTTCCTGGGAGGTGGTGAGGACATTCCCAGGTTGCTCTGTTCCTGCCCTTTCTCCGCACCCCTCCCAGTTTTACTACTTTATCATTGAAAAAAATCAGACAGACATCTTGTTGTGTTTGAAAACACTTATTCACTCAGCAAATACTGAACGAAGCCTGCTAGCTGCGTGGTCGAGGTTTGACCAGGTTGTGGAGGCATGGAGACACAGCTCTGTCCATGAAAAATTTGCAGTTGTGTGGGGGGTGTGCCAAGCAGTGTGGTTGCATATGGCACTTTGCGGGGGCTAGAAAAGGGGTACCTACTTTAGCCTAAAAGGCTCCCCAGAGAGACTTCTGAGAAGGTGCGGGAGTGCTGCTACGGCTTGACTGGACCTTTTGCAAAGGTTGCAGAGGCAGGGGAGAGAGATGGGAGGGTCTATGAAGGGGTTCACCTGGCTGGATCTAGAGGGGGAGGGGACAGGAGCAGACTGGGTGACAAGGGGAGGGGAGCTACAGAAACCTGCCAACAGGGTTTTTCAGAGAGAGAGAGAGAGAGAGAGAGAGAGAGAGAGAGAGCGCACTCGTAGCATTTAGATTCTTTTTAGCTTTGTGTGTACAGTGCACAGGGTGTTATTCCTACATAAAACAGCTCCATGGAGCCCAGCAGGCTCAGAGAACAGTAGTCTTTGCTCTGTTCAGCATTAGGGAGAATGAGTCCTCCAACATTTGCTGCCTCTGGATTTTCTCAGCTTGAGTCATTTAGACAAGTCCTTTAGATGGATGGTTCTCCCTAGTTTAGCATGCTTGAAGATCACTTGGGACATTCACTTTAAGTGTGGGTGTTTGGAGTCTGTCATGGAGACCCAGGATCTATAGGGTTCAGCAATGTCCATTTTTAAGAAGCTCCCTTGGACCCACCATGATCAGAGAGCACCTTTTGAAAAACTAGAAGATGATCGGGTCCTCTTGGGGAACTTGCTCGTGACTGCAAGGCCGCCACCAGATGGCAGCAGTGCTTTGCGATGCTCCAAGCATCATCTTTTCTTTCTTTTTAAACTGGGGATGGTGGTGGTAGCTGGCCTAGACACAGCCTTGAGTTTGGTATTTTACAAGAATGTATAGACCTGAAGCTGGGTTGGTGATAAAGGCTCAGCTTCTTGGAAAGGCTGGGGCTGGAAGATCACAAGTGCAAGAAGACCTGCCTGGGCTACAGAGTGAGTTCAAGACCAGCCTGAGCAACCTAGTGAGCCCCTACTACAAAATCAAGTGGGCTGGGGAACGTAGCGCGGAGGCATAGCACGTGCTTAGCTTGTGTTTAGTTCCCAGTACAAAAAGACGATTAAAATAATTTAATCTGAAATTTCCGAGTTCAAGTTTAAATTTATTTCCAGCCATCAAAACTGAGCTCTCGATACAGTGATCATTAACCATGCTCACCTTTGGCTCACCTGAAGCATAGGCAGTCTGAATGGAGATGTGCCATGTGGCCTTGATTATTATTGGTGGTATTATTTGGAGCATCCCCTATTTTTATTGTGGGATAGAGGAGTCCTCTCTTTTTCATGCTCATTGAATGAAGAGAGGCAGGAGTGAGGTCAGGGTTAGGCTGGAGACAAAGATCTCTCCTGGGGTCTTGGAGCAGAGAACAGTTATATTGGTAGATGAGCAGGTCCGGTAAGGAGCCTCTCAGTTAAGGCCAACCCAGCTTTTTGTTTGCTTTTTATTTTGTTTTGTTTGTTTTTCTTGACAGGGTTTCTCTGTAGCTTTGGAGCCTGTCCTGGAACTAGCTCTGTAGACCAGGCTGGCCTTGAACTCACAGAGATCCACCTGCCTCTGCCTCCCGAGTGCTGGGATTAAAGGCCACCACCACCCAGCCCAGCTCAGCTTTCAGACACTTGGTTTACACTTGATTGACATGGTGGTCCTGGTGGCTGGTCCAAATTGAGAACTGGCTGGAGAGAGCCCATAGTGGAGAATCAGCCCTCAGACAGTTACTTGAATTAGTGAGTCCTCTCACTGGCTCAAGGGTGTCCTGTTATGCGATGGTGCCTTCAACTGGACTATCTTAGTGCGTTCTCTGAGAAACATCTCAAGCCCCTTCCTGTTTTTACCTCAGTTTTTGGCTTTCTGAAAAAAATTAGAGTGTATAAAATCTGTAATCTCTTCCTAACCCTAGACAGGGGTTTCGGCCACAACTAAGTGACTATTGCTGGTCGAGGGAGAGATGGGGACTCTCTACTGCCCACTGCTTCCTCTGCTCTCCTCCCTCCCTCCCTCCCTCCCCCCTTTTCCTACTAGGTCTTTTTACTTTATTTTTTTTCTTTTTTCTGTGTAAGTGTGACTTCTAGAAAATTTTGAATTATAAGGCATCTATTCTATATTAATTATAGAATAGAATATATTGCATTCTATTCGAATAGGCCACACTGTGTTGGGAATCATCAAAATTCATGTTTTAATTTTGAAATTAAATGAATCAAGGGCCAAAGTTGGATGGCCAATTCTATATTTGAAATGAAAAAGAAAAGCAAAAAGCCCTCCATTTAAGTTCAAATCCAAATTCTCACCACATGCCTTTGGGCAGCCATGTGCATTCCCTGAGCCTCTTTTCATCACGTGTAAAATGGGGCATTGACAGCGGCCTTACTTACAAGTCACCTAAGACAATGTGTCCACATGAGGAGCCACTGTGACCTCGGAGAAATCACACAGTGATCAGATAAGTGTCATGGTTGCTAATAACAACTAGAATAGCCAGGTAGGGGTGAATCATTCTCATTTTCTCTGTGTCCTGGCTTTGGTGCTTCCAGACTCTTAGGAGTTAACTCACAGCTAAGGTTCTTGGTCATTACAAAAGCTTCTGAAATGTAAAGTGACAAATGGCAATTTGCTGGGAGTGGTGGAGCATACCCTTAATCCCAGCACTCAAGACAGTTCAAGGCCAGCCTGGTCTACACAGAGAAGGCTAGGTCTGCCAAGGCTACGTAATGAAACCTGTCTCAGAACAAAACAGTTGTGATCCAGGGGCTGGAATGCAGCTCCTCCAGGGAAGTGCTTGGCTAGCATGATCAAAGGCTTGAGTTTGACCCAGTACTCTATAAAACTGGGTATGGTGGAATACACCTGTAACCCCTACCACCCTGGAAGTAGAGATCAGAGGGTTGGAAAGTCAAGGGCTATATAGCAAGTTCAAGACCAGCCTGGGACACGTGAGAGTCCATCTTAAATAGGGCCAGCAGGAAAGCTCAGGGGGCAAACACACTTTCTGAGTAATGCCTTGGTGCATGACTTCAAACCTCTAATCTCTACATGCTCACTGTGCCACCCTCATACTGATATAAGTAAAAATTTAGCCTTCCCCTCCAAAAAAACATCAAAAGGACTGCAGCGCTTCCCTGGCAAATTCATTTTAAGGCCTCTGCGTTTGCTGGAGTTACTGCCGTTTCTTCGTGGCAATCTGGGACAGAACTGGAAAGCGAGGAGCAGAGGAAGAGGGAAAAACAAACATGACCAAGTGCTGTTTCTGTTTGCAAAGGCTGTGTTATCAGTGGAGAACAAAGATAGACAGGGGGACGGAAGGCTATGGAGCGGGCTGCCCAAGGAAAGGACTCCCGTGAGAGCATGGGATGGCAGAGCTGCTCCCCACCAGCTCACCGCTCCCCTCTTGCTTGCTGGGAGAAAGTTGACTCTGCTACAGCTTGGCAATTGTCTAGTTAAGTGCTTCATTTTAGGAGGATGTGGCTCACCGGTGATACTCTAACACTTCATGTCTCTTCTGCACCAGGGATGTAATGGAGGCATGAATTGAACAAATCTAGTTAATTTGAAGTAATTATGTTTTCCTTTTCCTTCTCCTCTCTCCCTCTTCTTCTCCCTTCATCCCTTACTCTCCCAATCTCTCTTTCTGAAAAGGTCTCACTCTGTAGCCCTGGCTGTCCTGGAACTAACAATTCTCCTGCCTCAGCCTCTCAAGTTCTAGAATCACAGATATATGCCACTATCCCTGGCTTTGAACTCATTTTTCTTTCTAGAAAATTACTTTTCATTTAAAAAAAATTAAAAGTAACTTTGCAGATGCCACTGTCCGCTGTCAACACTTCCTGCAACCATGCTCAACCCCACCATGTTCTTTGATCACAGCCAATGGTGAGCCCTTGGGCCACATCTCTTTTAAGCTGTTTGCAGACAGAGTTCCAAGGACAACAGAAAACTTTTGCCTTCGGAACACTGGAGCGAACAGATTTGGATATAAGGGTTTCTCCTTTCACAGTTTTATTCCTGGATTCCTGTGCCAGGGTGGTGACGTCACACACCATAATGGCACTGGCAGCAGGTCCATGTGCAGGGAGAAATCTGAGGATGAGAGAACTTCATCCTGAAGCATACAGGTCCTGGCATCTTGTCTATGGCAAATGCTGGGCCAGACACAAATAGTTCGCAATTTTTCATCTGCACCACCAAGACTGAGTGGCTGGATGGCAAACATGTGGTCTTTGTGGGGTGAAAGAAGACATGAACATCGTGGAAGCCTTGAAGCATTTGGGTCCAGGAATAGCAAGACCAGCAAGAAGATCATCATTGCCGGCTGTGGACAACTCTAATTCTTCTCATTTGCAGGCATCTTAACCACCAGACCACTCCTTCTGTAGCTCAGGAGAGTGCCCCCATCCCGTCTGGTGTGGGAGAATGGTCTGTATTCTGTCAATTATATTTTAAATAAACACTGATTGGTCAGTAGCCAGGCAGGAAGTATAGGTGGGACAACCAGACAAGAGGTAGAGGCGGGTCAATGAGAACAGGAGTATTCTGGGAAGAAGGAAGCTTCTTCTGCAGTTGTGAGCCCACCACAGAAGAAACAAGATGTGATTACTTTGCTGAAAAAAGGTACCAAGCCATGTGGCTAGCATAGACAAGAATAATGGGCTAATATAAGTTATAAGAGTTAATAAGAAGCCTGAGCTAATGGGCCATTCAGTTTATAGTTAATGTAGACCTCTGTGTGATTTCTCTGGGAATTAACGACTGCAGGAACTGGGCAGAACAAGGACTGGGCAGGATAGAAAACCTCAGACAACACCTGTCTACTTGAAACACCCTATAATCTCTGCTCTCACTGAAGTTCTTCAGTTCCATAGTTTCCTCATTCCACTCAAAGTCTAGCTGGATTGCAGAGGTAAGTTTACAATTATGAATAAAAACTAAATAAGAAAAATTAAAAGTTAAAGACTTTTGATTAAAAACACATAGAATTTACCATTAGAATCATTTGAACGGATTTCTTTATGATACCATCCTTAAATTGTGCTTTTTTTTACAGCCCAGAGGATGAGCCTTTAAACTTCCTGCCATGAGAAGCAGAGGGGAGGAGGTGTCTTGGGCTCCAAGCTTGATGCTCACAACTCATTTTTTTTTTAGATAAAAGTGGACATATAAATGGGGCCAGGCCTGGCAGATGAGAGAGTAGAGTTTATCATGCCTCAGGTGGGGAGAGCTCCTGCAATGGCAACGAAGATTGTTAATGCTGGTGGCGCATGCCTTTAATCCCAGCACTCGAAGGTAGAGGCAGGCGGATCTCTGTGAGTTCGAGGCCAGCCTGGTCTAAAAAGTGAATTCTAGGACAGCCAGGGCTGTTACACAAAGAAACCCTGTCTCAAAAAACAAACAAACAAAACCAAACAAACAAAAAAGACAGAACCTCCTTCCAAGACCAGGGCTGCAGGGAAGTCTGTCTTGAGAGGGCTTGGTTTCTTTCCCTCAGGTCCAGGTCCAGATCTTCCCCCAAGGAGAGGCACAGGTTTGACTGAAGGAACTTGCTTTACCTTCTGGGAGTCAGAGGAAGGAATTCCCTTCCCCCGAGGTCACCCCTGCACACACCTGTGGGATCCCATCAGAATGAAGGTGCAGGCTCTGTCAGGAAGGGCAGAGGGAGTGCCCGAATTGGCTTCCTCTAGCTGCCCTGGGCTGTCTGTGGGAGTGAGTGACCTGTAGCTCATTCATGAGCGTGAGGGGAGGCACTCGCAAGTGTGCTTGGGAAGTTTAAGCAAAAGGGTGGATGGTTGCAATGGAAGAAGAGGGCCCGATTACTGAGGGGCCCAGGGCAGTTTGTATACTGGGCATCTGATGCCCAGAAGTGACCACAAGAAAGGTGAGGCCTCCACACTGGAAACAGAAGCAGAGCAGGAATTTCAGATCTTGGGTTACAGTATCAGCTCCGAGCCGGGAGAACTTGGAAGGACTGGACAGAGCATCAGCTAACACATGCTAGCTAAGGCTGCAGCAACAAATGTGCCTGAGTCTTAATAGAGTATTTTATTTCTTACTCGTGGTAGATGTTGGGCTCACCTTTCAACCCATACCTCTATCTTCATTCTGGGAGCCAGGCTGAAACCTAGCCTTTATCTGGGTCCTTTATGGAGGGAAAAACAGCAGCGGGCCAGTGGAGACCAGAACTATATTGGTTCTTTCTTTCTGCATGTGTATTCTAACCTGACCAAGGCCAGTTACACAGCACTGTGCCAGTTGGGCAAGGAAAGGGAGGTCCTTCTCCAGGACTCATCACAAGTCCCCAGGGTCTGGAGCGGGGTGGATAACTTCTTGTGGGCAAGGGAGGGAGTAGCTATAAGCACAGCGGTCTGTGTACGGCAATGATGCCTCTTCCCGCAGGGCCTTCAGAGCGTCTGCTCCTCTCCTTCGCCTGTCCCATTCTTAGAGAAAGAGGCAAGATTCTCTTAGAAGCCATGGCCCAGAGAGCCTGGCTGAGACTCCTGTGGGTTGGCTGAAGAGCTGGTCTTGGCTTAGACCAGGTGGCAAATGAGAAGCAGCTGTGTTTCCTGTCACCATGGAGAGGCCTCGGAGACTGTGGCTTCCAGCCATGGCCAGAAGTTGCAGGACCGAGAGCTGAGGGGCTGTCTGCCATTTCCTTGCTTGACTTCCTGTGCTGGGGGAGGAAGGCGCTTTCTTTAAGAACTCAACTGTTCTTCATCTCACTGCTGTTTTTAGAGGACTTGACTGTTATGCAAAGACATTATTTATCTGTCTATCTATCTGTCTGTCTGTTTACCTATCTATCTTTTGAGCCAGTATCACACTATGCAGCCTTGACTTGGACTTGCTGTCTGCCAAGCTTGTCTTGAACCTATGATGGTCTTTGTGTATCTTGCCTCTGCCTCCATGTGTATGTATATATATATATATATATATATATATATATATATATATATATATGACACTTTACTTGATCCTTCCATCAGCTGATAGGAAGACAAGTACAGATTCATCGCTATCAAATGAAAAAGCAGAGGCTCAATGAGAACAAAGGATGTGTCTGAGACCACACAACCAGCCATCGACCAAGATCAGCGGGGACTGGGTTCTTTTCCTCCGGTTTAGGTATTTTCTGTGATGTGGATTACAAAGACAGCATGGCACAGAGGTATAGGAAGGGCAAATCCCGGGAGCACACAGAAGTGATGGGTAGGGCTGGGGATCTGGAACCACAGGGCTGACTTTAGGAGCTTCTCTGTATCTTTCTCCAGTGAGTTAATGAACACTACAGAGTCTCTTTTCTAAGATGGGCTGAAAGTTGGGGTCCTCACAAAAGACAGGCGTTAAGCGTGGCTAATGGAGTGTGCTAGAAGGCAACAGGGGACGATTAGTTTATGAGGTCAGAACCCTTACAAATAGTTTCTATGCCCTTGTAAAAAAGACACAACAAAGTGTCCACCATAAAAGCACACAACAGGAAGTAAATAACAGTCAACCGAAGAGGTCCCTCACTGGAGCCTGCTATGAGCCCTAATCTCAGACTTCCGGCTCCCAGTTGTAGAAATAAATATTGCTTAAGGCTCCCAGATATGATAGATTTTAAAAAAGATTCATTTTTATTATATATATTATATAATACATAATACTATATTTTATGTAATTATGTGGGGGTTGCATGTGTGTGCAGGGGCCTGAGGAGGCCAGAAGGGACAAGTGCCCTGGAGCTCGAGTTATAGGTGGTTGTGAACTACCTGATGTAGGTGCTGGGAACAGAACTCGGGTCCTCTGGAAGAACAGCAACTGTTCTAGTCTACGAAACTATCTCTCTAGGCCCTAAACTTTATTGTCATCATGTGAGTTTGTATGTGTGTGTGTGTGCAGCTGTGCCTGTGTGCCTCGGGATGCTTGAGGAGATCAGAGGCCCCCTTTGTGGAGCTGGTTCTGTCCTTTCACCTTTATATAGGCTCCAGGGAGCAAACTTAAATTGCTAGGCTTTCGCGGCAAGTGCTTTCACACGATGGGTTATCATTTCACCAGCCTAGGTGTGCTTTGTTTGTTTGTTTTGGCAACCTAAACTAAGACAACGTTTTTTCCACATCACCTAATAAGGCTATCAGTGAGTATAACAAATGAAATAATGTCGTTGAGAAATAGCTACAGTCTGCAAGGAGCAGCCCAGCAGCTCGTCCGTTCCATTCCAGGAGCAGGGGCCTGGCTCTTCAAATTGGGTGCTCCCTTCCTCCTGGGCGGACTGACCACCATGGAAATAGGCTGCAGGTAACCCCTCCCTGCTTCCCCCGGGGCCAGGGCTGAGTATTTTCTTTTGCAGAAACAAACAAGAAAGTCAAAGCAATTTCATAAAACCCTAAAGCCTAAATCTGCCTTTCCTCTGTCACCCTTCTGGGTGGATGGGAGGTGGATGGGAGCCTGCATCAGCTAGAGCTCTTGAGGGCCAGTGGCTTGTCTGGATGCCTGTTCAAAGAGCTTGACTATGGCTGGGTGTCCTGAGGAGTGGGCCCTGATTTTCCCTGGAATGAGAACAGAGAGGAGAGAAGCCCAGTTTCATCAGGTGGGGGCCGCCACGGTCTGAGAGCACCCAGGGCTTTCCCTGGACAAACCCAGAGAAAGGCATCCTAATCTTCATGGAGACAGCTTTCCGCTCTAACCTTTCCAGCCATTTGCTGAACAGAGTTCAGAATGCTACGTCTTTTCTCTACTGATCGGCAGTTCAGTTCTCTGGGCGTGTTTATCTTTGTCTAGAAATACTTAGGAGACGGAACAACTAACAGTACGTTGGTCCCATGGCACACACATACTGCTTCAGGTAGGCACAGGCCTGGTTCTGCTCCGGTTGTGGTTATGGTAGCTGTGAGCCTGGAGTCTTCACTTGAAATAGGTCAGCCTACTGCTTTGCCTGTGTCTGCTCAGCCATGTTTGTGCGTGTGTTGTAATCTATATTACAGTCTCCAGCATGTAAAACTGAATATCCATGGCAGTCTCACACAGAATATAAAGTAGGTGCCTGCTATTAATTCCCATCCATTTGGGGAAAATTCCCATCCATGTTCTAGCCCAGGCTTCCAGCCTTACCCAAGCTGTGCTTAGAAGACCCGCCTCTTATTCTAAACCCTCTGAGTCCCACATGGTCCTGTGCCAGCAACACCCTTTCTTCCTACGGTGCTCGACCCAGGAAGTTTCAGGTTCTCCATTGGCAGCTTCCCAAGGCTAGACTTTTAAATACAGAGCTCGGCGGGCATCTCTTCACAGCTCTTGTTCATTGCTCTTCGCTACACTGCATGAAGGCTTGTCCAGAGATAAACACACTGGGTGGAGGCCCCCAACCAGCCTCTGTTCTGCTAACTAAGCCTGCTGCACCCAAACCTTTTTTTCTGCTGCCCCTGACACAGGAGCAGTTAGATTGGCAGCCCTGGGTTCTGAAAAGATAGCATCATATTTCATATGAATATGTCATCAACATCATCCCCTTTGTGTGCATATGCATGTGTATGCGCACATGTGTGGGCCAGAGGTTAACATGTGGTGTCTTCCTCAAATAGAGCCCCACCTTATTTTCTTTAATAGTATTGTCTATTGTTTGACAAGTTCATGCGTATATTTAGTGTCTCTCCTCCCATCGTCTGGTACCCACAACACAAGCCCTTCTCCCTTTTTCCACTCTATTTTTCAGACACGGTCTCTCACAGCCTGGGAGTTAGTCTTCAGTTAGGCTGGCTGGCCTGGCCTAGCTCCACTTCCTTGGGGCCTGGCGTATGGGTGTGCCGCTGTGCCTGACTTTTTCCTGGGTGCTGGGGCTCAGCTCAGACCCTCGTGCTTGCTTGGGAAGTACACTGATGACTGAGCCGTATTCCCTGTTTTATAAAAAGAAAAAAAAGCGTCTTGCATCAACTACCGTGACTAACTGCTTGTGTTGCTGCAGGATTCTCAAATGCAGGCCAAGGATGAAGTGGAGTGGGAGGCCATGGGTTTGTCTTTCAGCCTGTGCTAGGAGCCAGGAGAAAGGCCCCCTGGGAAGACTGACCACACAGCTAGAAGAAGTTGTCTTGATTTGGAGATGGAGATGCTTGTCTGGCTGGACAAATGTATCACTTTCCTGGTGGGGGGAGGATCCCACTGAGGCAGAAGCTAAGGTTCATCCTATTCAATTAATTTGATAAATGTGCATTGAGTGCCTGTTACACGACAGATGGATGCTCGTCTATGAGCCAGTGACATAGCAATGAATACAACAGACAAAGCTCCTGCTCTCATGGTACTGATCTTGTGACTGCACTCAGCTGACTGGGAACATTAGGTTTCAGCATGACACTGGCTCTTACTGTGTCTGCCAGAACATGGCGTCTGTCATGTGCTCTCACATGCCATGGGCCAAGGGCTATGAGTCATAAGGTAGCTCTGGATTCCTGGATGCTAACTGCTCAGGTAGGGGTCCCTCCACTCCTTTCTTTCCTTCTTCCTCTACCTTAGCCTAGGGCTATGATCAGACTCAACAGCATCCTTGGGAGGATCCAAGGTCCTCGTGGCTGTGGTGGCTGCCAGATGTATGGTGTCATCTCCAGGGCTTCCTCTGACCATCATGAAGAAGACACCTTTGTCTGGTCTGAGGTCACAGGAGCATGCTGCTTCCTTCCCTCCCATACCTCATCTTATCCCTTATGGGGAGTCTGAGTGCATACACACACACACATACACACACACACACACACACACACACATCCTAAAAGCCAGAAAAAAGATACAACAGATTGATGGCCGGTTCTCCAGCGAGACCGCTGAATCCAGAAGACAATTGAACGGAGCCCCAAAGACTGTGACTGCCTTCCAACTATGACTATGTGGAAGCAAAACAGAGGTGTTTTGAGAAACACAAAGCCAGGAAATCTCATCCTCTGGTGACTCACAACAAAGAGCTGTCTGCTGCAGAAGGGAAATGATCTCAAATGTGATCTTGGAGAGGCAGGCAGGAAGGAACAATAGTAGAAAAGGTAGCTGTAAGATGGGCGCGGTAGCAGACACCTGCAGTCCCAGAACTCAGGATGTCAAGGTGGGAGGATTTTGAGTTGCAGACTAGCAAGGCAATTTAGCAAGATATTATCTAAAAAATTAATGAATGAATAAATTAATAATTTAAAAAGGATGGATGTAGCATGTGTATGCATGTAATAACAAAGGGAAGAGGCCATAAATTTGAAAGAGAGCAAAGATGAGAATGTGGAGGTATTTAGAGGAGGAGAGAGAAGGGAAGAAGGCTGCGATTATAATAACCAAAATAGAAGAAACAAATGGCAATAAAAAGGATGACTGTAGCTCAGAGATAGAGAGAGTGCTTACCTACCTTGTGTGAGGTACTGGGTTTAATGCACACACATGCACACACACTCCCTAAATAAGTAAATGAAAGAAAAATAAAGGAGGAAAGGTATTTGGACTTTGTATTAGGAACTTTAGTTCTCAGGTCAGAGAGACTCCCCATTGTGGTGGGGACGGCATGGAGGCAGCAGCGTGAGGCATTTGGTCACATTGCCTCCCAAATACCAATGCTTGGCTTGCTTTCTCCTCTTTTCCTTTTCAGTCTGGGACCCCACGGAATAGTACCACCCGCATTCAGGGTGGCCTTTCCTCTTTTGGTTGAACTCTGAGAACACTCTCACACAGGTGTCCCGGTCAGAGACCCTGCTTCATAAACAAGGTGGCTGGGTGCTGAGGAATAACACAGGAGGAGGTTAACCTCTGACTTCTGTGTGCTCTCACACGTGCCCACACATGTGCACACACCCACATGTGTACACACCCACACACCCTACAAAACCTAGAGAGACCAAGGCAAAAGGAACCGGAAATAGCAAGTTTAGATGACTTCCAGAAAGCCTGCTCTCAAGGGAAATAAGCAGGGAGTGGTCAAGTATATATTTTTTTGCTGGAATTGTTTTAGGATGGGAGGTTTGGGGACACATTTGTGTGCCAATGATGACTGTCCAGCCAAAGAAAGGAGAATAAAGGTGGGCGGAAGAACTACGGAGAAGGTATTCCTGAGAGGTGAAGGAGCAGGAGACAATGGTGGTTCTGTGACTTTCATCCAGGAGGAATACCTGCCCTGATCGGTGGGGCCTTGGTAAATCTAGGGGTGGCCCAGCAACCCCAGCTCATTATTCCTCCCTGTCCAGCTTTGTAGGATGTAGCTTTGAAGCCAACAGGACAGCTCTAGGCCCTAGGGCTCTCCCTTTGAGCAGAGAGAAGGGATCTCAGCCTCAGGAAGGGCTGCAAACCAGTTTTAAAAGGCACATTCTTTGGTAGGTTAAAAATATGTGGGGTTTGTGTGTGAGAGAGTAAAGACTTAAACTTTGGTAGGAAATGGTTGTGGTATTTTTCTTTAAATGTGATCTGAACTCTGGATATACAACATCCCAGCGCTGTTTTTCAGGGTCTGGCTCTCCTGAGTCACTGCGGGGCAACCTCAGCGCACCCAACCCCTCCCCTTCAGGAATCCTGGGCCGGAAGGGCTTATTGTTGCCCGCACCAGCCTCTAACCCTGGCTAGAACCACAGTTTGCAGGGCCCGGTACAAAATGAAAACGTAAGCCTACCGTTCAAAAATGAAGAATTGCAAGGTGGGAATACAAAACTTTAAAAGTTAGGCGGCGTGCTAAGCGAGGGTCCCTGTGTGCCTCCTCAGGCCTCCACTGACCGTGATAGCCCAGCCTCCTGCCGGCCTTTCTCGGCCAGCTAAGCAGAGCTTTTGGAGTGCCTCTCCTAGGTGTAGACGCTCGGAGCCCAGAGGACACAGGGCAGGACTCAAGGCGTCTACCATCTTTGGCGTCCACATACCACAGCTGGCAACAATTTCCTGGCCTGGCTCTTTGCTCCAATTCCCACCTCCCCCTCACATTTCCTTGGTCATGAAAACTTTCTGGTTTAATCTGGGCTGGTCTGTAACCTGAGGGTCTGGGGAACGCGGTGCAGCTGTGTGGAGAGCTGGGCCACTTGGCGCTGCCTGAGCTGTTTACAGGCCTCCGCCTCACAGGGCCTACTGTAAATAGAAAAGTACAAACACATGCCGGGTTTGCAGCAGATTAAAACTGTCTGCCGCTTTCCCTGGATCTTAACACATAGCAGTTTGTGTTTATGTAGCATGGATTTCCCCGCCTGCTACTTACAGAGTCTTGTGGAGCTTTGCTAAGTGAGGCCTGACCACTTGGGCTTTCCAGAGCTTTAGGAAACACAATGTTGAGACTTCTAGAACATATTCTCTGGGTCACACTGACCTCGACTGCCCAGATCGGAGCTGTGCCCCATGCAATACAGTAGCAACAAACTCTTTTTTTTTGCCCCCCCCCCCATAATATTCTGTCTGTGTGTATGCCTGCAGGCCAGAAGAGGGCACCAGACCCCATTACAGATGGCTGTGAGCCACCATGTGGTTGCTGGGAATTGAACTCAGGACCTTTGGAAGAGCAGGCAATGTTCTTAACCTCTGAGCCATCTCTCCAGCCCCTAAAATGGATAGCAACACTGTTTCCACCCCGTTTCAAACCGGGGACCTTTCACTTGTGAGGCGAACGTGATAACCACTACACTATGGAAACGAGCTGCAACAAACTCTTGAGATGTGGCTGGTCTCACTGAGCAGTGTTGATCATGTAGAATGCACATTGGACTTCATTGGTTTAGAGCAACAACAAAGCAGTCATATACTTCTTCTTCCATTTTTTTTCGTAGTTTGGTTCCATGTTAAAATGATAGCATTTCTTATAAAATGGCTCAGATAGAGGATATTAGGATTCATTTATCATAATTCTTTTGTTTTCTCATGTTTCTTTTTCCATTTTAAGTGTAGCTACTAGAAAAGCTTTATATATGCATTTATATTTGTGACTTACATCTTGTTTCTATTGGATAGCACTCCATATCTCTCTTGTACTTCCCTTGCTGGACCTATGTAGGGCACATGCATACATATAAGCACACATATACACACTCCTGAGACCCTTGAAAGGTAAGTCAGGTGGGTGAGGCTATGTGACTGTCCCCAGATGCCATGACACATGACCAGGCAGTGTCCCACCCTAAGTCACTCTATTGTGTAAAACAGTGGTTTTCAGACTGTGCATTGGCCCAAGAAACTCCATTTGGTATGCAGCTTTTGACTCCTTGGTAGGTGTGTGACAGAGACTGGCACATGACTTATTCTTGGGTGCCACCCTATATTAAATTGAGACCGCAGGAGCAAAATCATGTCAGGAAAACCCAATAATAGCAATGACTCCATCAGCTTGTCATTTGGCCACCCAGGCAAGAGGGTGTCAGGGGACCAAAAGACAGCTCCCCTCTGTCCTTGAACTTCCATTTGGTGTAGTTCCCACTGCTAGTCCAGCCGACTGGAATTGTCATCTGCCCGTCTTTCTGTTTGTCTATCATGGTCTTCTGTTTGTCCATCTGTCTTGACGTGGCTCTGCCCTTTGCTCTACTGGCCTCCACAGTCTTACAGTGCCTTTCTCTACACCTCTGCTCAAACCTATGAGTCTGGTTATGTTTCCAGCAACCCCCCAACCTTGCATGGTTCATAGTCTAACCCCTGTGGAGACTCTTGTTTGGCTTTGTTGTTGTTTCTTCAAGACAGGATTCCTCTGTAGCTCTGGCTGTCCTGAAACTCACTCTTAGACCAGGTTGGCCTCGAACTCACAGAGAGCTGCCTGCCTCTAACTCCCCACTGCTGGGGTTAAAGGTGTGCGCCACCACTGCCAGACCTATGGAGACTTTTTTGCTGTGTTTTCATGCCTCTCTGGTCTCTTTTTTTTTTTTTTAAATATTTATTTATTATGCATAGAATATTCTGTTTGTGTGTATGTCTGCAGGCCAGAAGAGGGCACCAGACCTCATTACAGATGGTTGTGAGCCACCATGTGGTTGCCAGGAATTGAACTCAGGACCTTTGGAAGAGCAGGCAATGCTCTTAACCACTGAGCCATCTCTCCAGCCCTCTGGTCTCTTTTGAAATCTTCTGAACTCTTCTGTGGCCTTTCTCCCCTCTTCATTCTGTGTGTGCAGATGATGTATGATCTGAGAGTTACTACTAGCAGTTAGGATCATAGTAAAAGAACCAGTGTTTGCCTTGGCCAGAGCTATCAAGGGAAGCAGGGCTACTTGCTAAAATGCTGCCAGAGAAACAGCTGTACCTTGTGGATTTCTCATTATTCCACAAATCCTGACGTTCTGAGAGGACACAAATGCACTCATCTGTGTTTCTGACATAGCATGCTTATGCCATCAAGGCCGAGAGAAGGGAAACGAACCACAGCTCCGAGCCTGTGTTGGAGGTAGGCCAGAAGGTACTAGAAGTGTTGGGCCATTTTCTTCTTGCAGTCTTGTCCCCATCAAGGAATTGCCTCATGGTAATGTTTGCTGATAAAATAAATAGATTCACAAATCTCCCTGGCTGCACACCACAAAGGCGAATTCTCACCAAACTGTCTAAACTGTCTAATGAGGGGAGGGGTGCTCCTCGCTAGGAGGAGGCCATCCACGTGGTGACTCAGGGGCCCAGGCTCCTGAACTTAATGGCTCTGCTTTCCTTACGGCCTCGGAGTCTTCTGCATCCAGTGGGCTGACCGGAAAGGGGAGGTAGGAGATTCACGCTCATCTCACCTCACTTGGCCTGGATGAGGTCGTGTTCCCTCAGTGAAGACTTAACGTACAGTTCCATCTTTGTGCTTTGGGCAGCTCCATTTTGAATACAGAGCTGAGCCCATAGCCTGGCATACTTCCTCCCCAGAAGGTCTCTTAGCCCTTCTTTTTGTTTGTTTGTTTTGGAGACAAGGTTTCTTTATGTAGTTCTGGCTGTCCTGGAACTCCCTCTGTAGATCAGTCTGGCCTCGAACTCACAGAGATCTGCCTGCCTCTGCCTCCCGAGTGCTGGGATCAAACATGTGTGCCACCACCGCCTGGGCATTCTTAACTCTTCTTTAACCTCCTTGCTAGTTATTGGTCCTAGACCAGGTTCTAAGAGGACTTCCCACGGTGGCATGCAGGGAAAACCCATTGATGCTCCTGAGGATGCATAGATCAACACTCTCAACAAGCTGGTATCTATGCCATAGTCTTGAAACTTTAGACATTCTGAGTGCTTCCTAAGTTTCTTTCTCCTCAGAGGCCCTAGGACTTATCTAGGCACCTGCCCTCAGAGATGTAGCACAGGGGGCACAAACCAGGCCTGTGGCTAGGGCTGGTGAGGGCAGCTGAAGGTGGTCTCAGGAAGGCTTCCTGCCCCCTTGCCCATGCCACAGTCAGTTCAGAGACACAGCATAGCATCCCTTTAAGCTGTTTTCCCCCTGGGCTTGGTTACCTGTGCTCAGGAACTGTGATGGTCAAATCCAAAGTCCCCCATCAGTCAGGACTGGATCAAAGGAAGAGGCATGGGTGGAGTTCAGGTAGGTCATGACATGCCCTCACCCAGGTCCTGTAGCTCCAGCCAGGGCTTCTGACACACCTGCTGGCCACAGGAGGCATGTAAAGACTAACCAAGCTGCCAGTCCTGAGGGGTGATAAGATGACAAGCCACCTCGTGAGGAGAGTGTCAGGCCTCTGACAGAGGAGAAGCAAAGGATGAATGCCAGGGGCCTGTCATGGGTGAGTCACTCCCTCTCTTTGGAGAAGTCAGAGGAGGCGACCTAGAACCTAGAACTTGCAGGAAGGGGTGGGGGGCACGGGAAGAGAGCCTGTCTTTGATATCCCCGCCTATGTCCACACGTGTGGTACTTTATCGCTCCAAAGCCAGCGAGGCAGGTGAAGCAGAGAAGGCAGCAGTAGCCTCAATTTTTCAGGGAGAGGAGACACAGGCCCAGAGAAGACGAGCTCCTTGCTCAAGGTTGTGAAGGAGTTGGTAAGAACACGGACGGATATGCTGCCTGCCAGTGTTTTTGTATGAGTTTGACAAATGTATCTTTCTCTCAAGGGCTGGTCAGGGCAGGTCCTCAGGTTGGGTGAGAAACCCCTGTACAAGGCCCAGACTCTCCCTGGAGGGTATCTTGAGTCTGGGTGCTCAGTCTCCTTTTAAGAACATGTGTTTCCTGTTTACTTTCTCCTACTGGCTCAGGACAGAATAGGGCTTTCCTGAGCGGAAGAGCCCTGAAAGCTTGGGGCTCCTAGTTCTGGTGACTCTGGAGGTTGAGCCCCTCCCCCTCCCAGTCAGACATGCTCAGGCCATCATCTTCCCTAACCGCACTCACTCTCCTCACCCCAGATCTTGACTCCCAGCTGATACTTTTGGAACCTCCTTTGCCCATTGATGACGCTCCCAGAGCTGTTGCTGTCCTAGAACAGAGAAGCGAAGGCAGAGCAAGACCTTAGGGAGCCTACGACCCTGGGTGGGCGACTGCACTTCCCCATGTCTGCCCCACTGTTTCCCTTCATTCTGAGTGGGAGCTGAGGTCTTCTAGGGGGCACCATGCAGAATTGGCAAGATTGTGTTTGGCTCAGACCATAACGGCTATGATACAGAGTTCCTGGATGTTGACTGGACATCTTTTTCTACTGTCTGGTTCAGAGTTGGTTTTTCTTAGAATATATCTTTGTCAGTTCAGGGAGATGCCACTAGGCCTGATGACCTGGGTTCAATCCCTGAGATCCATGTGGTGGAAGGAGAGAACCAACTCTTGAAGGTTTCCTTCTGACTTCCACATGTGTGGTGCACACACAACACACATACACACATCATACTTTATAATATACGTATATAAAAATAAGCATAATGAAAAATAAAGAGAATACATCTTAGTCTGCTTTTTTAAGATTTATTTTCATTTTTAGTTGTGTGCACAAGTGTGTGGTGTGTGTGTGTGTGTGTAGGTGTCTGTAGAGTCCAATAGAGAGTATATATATCCTTAGGAACTAGCCAGAGTTATGCATGCTAGAACTACCCTATGTGGAAACTGAACTTGGGTTCTCTACAGGAGCAGTCTGCTTATTCTTAACTACTGAACCGTCTCTCCAGCCCCATTTTACTCTGTTCTGTGTTATTATCACAAAAAGACCTGAGGCGGGATACAGTATAAAGAAAAGAGGTTTTATTTAGCTAAAGTTTGGGAGCTCAGACTCCATGATCATGTAGACCACTTGGTGTGGCTTCTGGTTAGAGTGTTCTGTGACATCATGGTGGATGGCATTACGGGGGGGGGGGGCACAAGCAAGGATGACGAGTGTGGCACACATAGCTAGTTGGTCCCTATGAGGAACCAGCCCACTCTGTTGTAGTAGGCGTCTTCTCAAGGTGGTGCTCTCATGACCCAATTACTTCTCCCTTGAAGTCCCACCATCTTTCCAATATTGTTGCATTGGGGACCAAGTCTCCAGCACAGATGAAAGAGAAACTGTATCCCATTTATGGCAGAAGAGCTAATAGAAAGAAGGACTTAGAGGAAGCATATGAAGTCTGCAGACCGTGGAGCTCAGTAGTGTGAATATAAAGAAGAAAGCTAGCTCCCCACGATGGCTCCCACCCTGCATGCAGGGGAGAGAAGAAAGCAGCCCTCTCCCTTTCTCCTCCTGAGCCACCCCCACCCCCCATGTAGGGATCTCCTGAGGCTTGTTGGAGATCTGGTTTTGTGTCTTGGAATTGCTCTTAAGAATGTAGGGTGCAGATTGGAGAGATGGCTCGGCAGTTAAGAGCACTTGCCGCTTTCCCAGGGGATCCAGCTTTGGATCCTAGCACCCACCTCAGGCAGCTCACAGCCACCCATAGCCCTGTAAACCATGGGATTTGGTGTACTCTTCTGGCTTCCATGGGCACAGCACACATATGGCAGATACACAGACACAACGTACACACAAATAACTTTCTGCTTAAAAAAAAGGGTAGTGTGTGTGTGTGTGTGCGCGTACATCTATCTGTAGGGTGCATGCATGCATCTATGTGTGCTTGGCGTGAAGGGATTAAGGACGGGTAAATGTATGTTCGTGAACATATCTGTGGGTGTTCTTGGGTTCTGGGATTTTGGGAGAAGTGACATCCATGTTCTCCACCCATGCACAGGCCTTGCACCCACAAGCGTGTGTATGTTGGGGGGGGTCAGATTACCACCTCTGGTGACCTGGCCTAGGGCTTTGAAGTCCTGCTTCTAAATGGGAGCTCCAGGCACAAGCAGCCCACAGTTATTAGGTGCAGGTTTATCTGGGGCTAATTTAACTTGTTAGGATAATTGTGCCAGAGGCTGCAGCTCTGAGATCCCCACCTTAGTAATTACCGTTTTCTGGGTCTCTTTCATCTCTAAGGACTATGCCCCTCTGCAGAGCAGTTACTGGCCTCTCACCCCTCCTTCCAAGGCTTGGGGCAGACCTCCCCTCCCACCCCCACCCCTCCCCGCCCAGCAGTGCTTTCACAAGGCCTTGCGTTTTTATAAAATTTGCAGCAGTGTTATTCCAAGCACAGTCACTAAAGGCTATTGTTTCTTTTTACTCTGGCTTCCCTTCTGTCACATTTTCCCTCCTGTCAAGTGGTACTAGAACTGGGAGCATTTGGGGGATCCAACTCACTGACTGGGAGAAACGGGAAGACTTCCAACGGGATGCTCTAAATGCATGTATGATTTCACGCGTGGCTGTCAGTCACCTCTGTGCATGTTAGTTAGCGTTACTGCAGAGGAATGATTCCCGGGAAAACTCTCAGTGAGGTGGTGCTAGTGTATCCTATGGTTCTTGGTACAGGAAGTGTGTGAGGGAATGACAGAGAAACAAGATTTAAAATGGACAGAGCCAGGAGTCAGTCGGAGAAAAGCATTTTTAGTCTTACAGTTCATTTATAAAATTTGATAGAGTTTACCCAAATTTGCCTGGATAATTTTATATATCAGCTCAGATGCTTTTCGGATGCGCCACGAGGGAGCTACCATGAGTGGTTAACTTTGACTTGGTAGACTAAGATGATGGAGGTGGGTCTTGTATCTTATCTGTTGCTTTCATTGGTTAAGTAATAAAGAAACTGCCTAGGCCCATTTGATAGGCCAACCCTTAGGTGGGTGGAGTAAACAGAACAGGATTGGGGGAGAAAGAAGCTGAGTCAGTGAGTCGCCATGATGCTCCCACTCCAGCCAGACGCAGGTTAAGATCCTCCTTGGTAAGCGCACCTCGTGGTGCTACACAGAATATTAGAAATGGGTTAGATCGATATGTAAGAGCTAGCCAATAAGAGGCTACAGATAACGGGCCAAGCAGTATTTAAATGAATACAGTTTCTGTGTAATTATTTCGGGTACAAAGCTAGCCATGCGGGCGGCCGGGTGCTGGGGACGCAGCCCAGCCGCCCCTGTTACTACAGAGTGGCACCCAACGTGCTAATGAACTCCACGTAAAACCTGAGAGGGCTTAAAAAGGATAAAGAAAAAATTTAAGACAGCTTTTTGCTGTTTCTGGGTTGCTTGCCGCAAAGAAATTGTCCTAACTCGGCAGCAAGAAAAAACTGGCTGTTTTAAAATGCCGGCTTTCTGGGCTGTGCCGCCATTGCGATCTCTGTCTGGCTCCGGCGGGAGACAGAGCTTTTAAATAGAGCATTTGAAATAAAGCTCTAAGGCTTGCTTGGCGCCAATGTGGACTTGCTGTGTGCCTGGAACTGTGCTCAGCTCAGGGGCACCAAAAGGCTCTGAGGCAGGAGCGGCTGCTCCATGCTGAACTGTGCTGACCTCAGGCAGGAACTACCGTAATTACTGTGATAACAGCGCAGTTAAGGTTTAGACTGGGCAGGACACAGGCAGTACCGTATTACTTGTACATGGTGCAACTTAAGTTTTTAAGAACTGCTTAACATTTTAAGAAATGCTCCTGGATAGTAAAAAAATGTTACAGATTCACAATAAAACAGATTCAGGCATAAAAGACCACACTGTTGGATGAATGTACGTAGGCTTGAGAGAGGAAAAAGAATATAGAGAATAAAGTTAATGGTTTAAAAAAAGGGTAAAGTCTTTAAAGAGACAGAGTACAGAGTTATAGATTAAAAGAAATAAAGAAAAATAAGCCACATAAAAATGGAAAATTCTCAGAGAGTCTGGATTCTTTGTATTATTATGTTTTCTTTAAAATTTTTGACTATGAAGGAGCTAAGTACAGAGAGACATTTCATTACATGGGCTGCCAAGCTAAACCAGAATGGATATAAGGGTATTACGATTTCAAAATTTGGGTCTAAGGATATGATGCTTTGGAGAGGGTCTTCTTTTGTTTTCACAGAGGATGTGACCCTGTGGATTGCATCTATTCCGATTTGGTATGATAGACCTCGCCCTCCTGAAAGGTTGCTGTGAACATCTTCAAAAAATTTACTTCACTCAACTGCCAACTGAGATGAACCTGGCACACAGGTTACCCCATGAAAGATATGATTAACAGCGCCCCCATTCAGCAGGAAGCAGTTTGGAGAGAAAAAACTGCGCCCATGTTCCCAAATATTGTTTATAAATATGCTCTTTTACATTTAAAGGGGGATATGATATAGATATAAATAATTTGCATTGGTATAGATTTTAAGGCCAATTTTGTTATATGTATATGTATTTCTGATCTTGATTAAGATATTGTGATTGCGTAGTTCATTTTAAAATGTAATGTATAATTAGGAAATATAGGTTGCTAATGGATAATAGTCAAGCTTGTAGTCATGTTAGTTAGATTTTCTAGATATATAGAGATATATTTTAGTTAGATAGGCATTCTTCATATCTTTCAAAGACTGCAGAATATGGCATTTAAATGTTTTAATAACTTAGGGCTTTTCATGACAATGAGACACGTCTGCTCCTGGCAGCACCAATCTACTTCGAGAGGAAGATGGGCATCGAAGAGGATCCTTATGGAGTTTGATAGCCATTTGGGCAAGAAACTGCTCTTGCCTGGACTGATGCATAAACTGGACACAAAGAACCTGCAGAAAGAGGACTGCTGAACTTGCCAAAAGGTGAGATGGTCTTTCGGGGTTCCTGATTCATGAAAGAGTCTGCGAGACATTCTGCAGGACACAGCAGATAGTGACTGAACTGTCTTTGAATTTTCCTGCTTCATGGAAATGTCTCTGGATATTATGGGCCTGAAGGCCGAAGATGGATGCCCCAATGGTACAGAGGAACTTTGGGTGACTGTCCAGGCAGCGAGATGTCTCTGTCATTTCTAGAGTTTTGGACTTCCTGTTTACTTAGGTATTATTATATCCTTCTGGAGTCTTTGATGGAATTGAAGAATAAATAGTTATAGTTTTCCTTAGTTATGATAAGAGATAAAATAGATATAAATATTGTAACTGTAATTCTTACTTGATAACTGTTTTGTTATATGTAATTTTACTGTTAAAGTTAAAGCCTTTCTTTTTTATTTAAACAGAAAAAGGGGAAATGATGGAGGTGGGTCTTGTATCTTATCTGTTGCTTTCATTGGTTAAGTAATAAAGAAACTGCCTAGGCCCATTTGATAGGCCAACCCTTAGGTGGGTGGAGTAAACAGAACAGGATTGGGGGAGAAAGAAGCTGAGTCAGTGAGTCGCCATGATGCTCCCACTCCAGCCAGACGCAGGTTAAGATCCTCCTTGGTAAGCGCACCTCGTGGTGCTACACAGAATATTAGAAATGGGTTAGATCGATATGTAAGAGCTAGCCAATAAGAGGCTACAGATAACGGGCCAGGCAGTGTTTAAATGAATACCGTTTCTGTGTAATTATTTCGGGCATAAGTTAGAGCCATGTGGGCGGCTGGGTGCCGGGGACACAGCCCAGCCGCCCCGAACTACAACAGAGTGGCGCCCAACTAAGACAATGGCCCCCATCAGGCGGAGGATAGTTCTGCCGAGTGGCTGAAGAAGTACGAAGACAGAGGGCAGATTTGCTGTCTCTGAGTGGAGACATTCATCTCTTGCTGAGGGACATTAGTGCTCCTGGTCCTCGGATCCTTGGACCTGGATTGAATGATGTCACCAGCCTTCTTGCTTTTCCAGCTTGAACCTGGCTTCTGAGCCTCCATGGTTTCAAGAGCCAATTTCCCTCCGTCCCTTGCTCCTCACCATGAGAAACTGAATAAAATGGAGAAAGCGGGCTAAGCGCATGTGTGCATTTGCTCATTGCTTCCCGACTGTGAATGAGGTACGACTCCTCAGAAGAGGCCGCCTCCACCATAATAGTAGGGACCACGGCGCCTTGCCTAAGGAAATAACGGCCCCTCCTGAAACAGTTGCCATACTTGTAGATCTGTAACTAGATTCAAGTCCCGAAAAAGCTGGGGCACACAGAGCGATACACAGGGAAGGAAACACACTGTACTTCAAAGGAATGGCTTATATTTTCTAGCCTGTTCAAGCAGAAACATGAGGACCATGAATATACAAAGGTATTAAAGGCGTGAAGTAATTGGGGCACACGGATCATAAAGTTTCATCAGGCAAAATGCATTGATATGGGTTCGCCAAGCAAAGTCTTTCTCTGCAGTTAATGCTGGCACTTAGCTAGTTGGGAGGGGTTCCAGCAGTCTGGTTGGTTGGTTAGCTGAAATATGGATCAAAGGATGACCCACCAGGAGTGTGCTGAACAGTTTTATGTCAACTTGACACAAGCTAAAGACTCTGAGAGGAGAGTGATGTGGGATTCCCCTCTGTATGTTGTGAATATCATTTGTTAGTAAAGGAACTGCTTTGGGCCTAAAGCAAGCTATAGGGGAACAGATCTAGGCGGTGGGCGGTGGGAATGGGGGACAGGGATGAACGGGCTAAACTGAATGCTGGGAGGAAGAAGGCCGAGTCAGGGAGAAGCCATGGAGCTGCTGCCTGCGACAGGTGTACTGAAACTTTGCTGGTAGGCCACGACCTCGTGGTGATGCACAGATTAATGGAGATGGGTTAAATTCAGATGTAAGAGTTAGCAGATAAAGATCTTCTCCCAGTCAGTGGGTTGCCTTTTTGTCTTAGTGACAGTGTCCTTTGCTTTACAGAAGCTTCTCAGTCTCAGGAGGTCCCATTTATTCAATGATGCCCTTAATATCTGTGCTGCTGGAGATATACGTAGGAAGTGGTCTCCTGTGCCCATGTGTTGCAGAGTACTTCCCACTTTCTCTTCTATCAGGTTCAGTGTGTTCGGACTGATATTGAGGTCTTTAATCCATTTGGACTTGAGTTTTTTGCATGGTGATAGAGAACTCAAGAACAATGGCAATGGGTTTTTGATCCTACTGCATGTACTGGCTTTATGGGAGCCTAGGCAGTTTGGATGCTCACCTTACTAGACCTGGATGGAGGTGGGTGGTCCTTGGACTTCCCACAGGGCAGGGTACCCTGATTGCTCTTTGGGCTGACAAGGGAGGGGGACTTGATGGGGGAGGGGGAGGGAAATGGGAGGCAGTGGAGGGGAGGAGGCAGAAATCTTTAATAAATAAATAAATAAATAAATAAGTAAAAAAAAAGAAAAAAAAAAGAGTTAGCAAATAAGAAGCTAGAGCTAATGGGCCAAGCGGTGATTTAAATAATACAGTTTCTGTGTGATTATTTCGGGGCTAAGCAGCCAGGAACTAAGTAGTGGCCTCCTTACAACAGCAAAGAACCTCAATTAAGAAAATGTAAGATCAGGGTGGTTTCGGACACCGGGTCTCTTGTTTCCATTCGTTAGACGCTCTACTGCAAAGATGGTCAATGTACCCAAAACCCAAAGGACTTTCTGTAAGAAATGTGGCAAGACTCAGACTCACAAAGTGACCCAGTATAAGAAGGGCAAGGATTCCCTGTACTCCCAAGGGAAGTGGCGCTACGATAGGAAGCAGAGTGGTTATGGTGGGCAGACAAAGCCAATTTTCTGAAAGAAGGCCAAAACCACAAAGAAGATCGTGCTCAGGCTTGAGTGTGTGGAGCCCAACTGCAGGTCCAAGAGGATGCTGGCCATTAAGAGATGCAAGCATTTTGAACTGGGAGGAGACAAGAAGAAAAAGGGCCAAGTGATCCAGTTCTAAAACTTGTGTTTTCTGAGAGGAAAATGCTGAAGCAGTAGGAAAATTACCTGTTAGAAAATAAAGTTATTGTTATTGATAAAAAAAAAAAAAAGAAAGAAAATGTAAGATCAGGATGCAGGCAAGCCTGTAGGGCATTTCTTAATTAGTGGGGGAGGGCCCAGCCCATTGTGGGAGGGCCCAGCCCATTGTGGGTGGTGCCATGCCTGGGCTGGGTTCTATAAGAAAGCAGGCTGAGCAAGCCATGGAGAGCAAGCCAGTAAGTAGTACTGCTCCACGGCTTCTGCATCAACTTCTGCCTCCAGGTTCCTGCCCTGCTTGAGTTCCTGTGCTAACTTCCTTTGATGTTGAATTGTGATGTGGAAGCTTAAGCCGAATAAACCCTTTCCTTCCCCAAGTTGCCTTAATCATGGTGCTTCATCACAGCAATAGTAACCCTAAGACAAGGAGAAAACCGGAGATGCTCGCCTTCCTTGGTTTCATGTAGAGGAAGAGATTTGAAAGAGCAGTGAGATTAAAATGCTTAGTGGCTTTGTCATCTAAGACCTATTCATCTGCACTGGGGGGGGGGGGCGTTCGTTTCACCCATACACCGAGAAGTACACTTTTTTTTTTCGAGACAGGGTTTCTCTGGTTTTGGAGCCTGTCCTGGAACTAGCTCTTGTAGACCACGCTGGTCTTGAACTCACAGAGATCCGCCTGCCTCTGCCTCCCAAGTGCTAGGATTAAAGGTGTGCGCCACCACCGCCCGGCCCAGATCGTGTCTAAGAGTCTATTTTAAGATGTGTTTGTGTGTGTGTTTGACTTTTTATTGAATCTATTTAAGTAAAAAAAATTGTCTTTATTAAAAAAAAAAAAAAGAAGTACACTTTTTGAGGGGAACCCCAGATTCTGGGAGAACTCTGTGGCCGTTCTTCTGTAGGCCTAACTTGTTCGTGGAAATCAGAGGCATTCAATCACAAAACCAAATTCAACAAGATCAGTTGGATCCTGGTAGCAGGACACCCCCAAATCATGTTTTGCCAGCTTCCTGGGTCTCCCTAAGCCCATTAAAGTTGAAATAAAATTAACACCACAAACCCACTCCCTGTCAGGGTGGTGGCAATACACATCTTTTTAAGCCCTATGTAACGTCCAAGTAAAGTCAACATCAAGGTGATAATTCCACCTAACATGCAAGGATATCTTCTTAAGAACTGATCCCTTATCCAGGGAGTAAACAGCCCAACTAATGGCTATCCTGAGTCTTAATATTTTACAATGTAAACATTATGGGGTAAAGTTAACTTTCCTCAAATGCGGACGTAAAGTCAGCCGCCCTCTGCTACATCTGAATGTTTCTGAGACTGCAGAGAGATCCACCATCATCCACACAATGAGATGTTCAACCTTGGAGGGCCGAGCAGAACAGACAGGCAGGCGAAGGATGCATTTCTTCCCCGAATTGGCATAACCAGCCCGTCCTTGGGACTTTGATGCTCCACTCCCATTTTCAGACCTTGAGAGTCAATTACACATTTCACTGGCTTTGTTCCTCTGGAAAACATTAACTGGCATAAGACCCATCCTAAAATCACAGCATAGCTGTAGGTTCAAAATAAACAATTCTAAGTCCCCAGCAATAAGACGCCATGTTGGAGGGATGACCATGCTCGTCTATAAGGTCATGGACGCGTGACAGAACAGCCAAAGGGATCATGGAGCCGAAATGTAGGAATGAATGTTGCAAAAAGTGTATTGGCAAGTTGGTTTATTAAATTATTATTTTTCTTGCTTCTGGGTGGATGCCATCTTTTGAAAAAGATGAGTTGATGAGATTTCAAAAGAATGGAGAGGCAATTTAGAGGGACAGTCACCTTTCAGCCCTAGTGTTGTGTTTGTCTTTTCCTCCCTCCTGTTGTTTGGCTCCCAGAGACTTGGATCTGTCTTGGTAATTGGGATGGTTAATGTCAGTGGTCGACTCGGCAGGCTCTAAGTCACCTAGGAGACAGGCATGGGCACACCTGTGAGGGATTCTGTACTTTAACGTGAGCCTCTAGGAAAGTCTGTGAGGGACTGTGCGATTGTATTAACTACTGTGGGATGAGCCGTTTTCACTGTGGACGGGACCATCCCCTGGTCTGTGTAAATGGAGAAAGAATTGAGCACTTGGATTCGCTTGCTCTCAGCTTCCTGGCTGTGAAGGAGATGTGGCCAGCTGCTTCAGGCTCCTGATGCCTAACTTCCCTTGTGTTAGGTCCAAAGTGCTCCCCCCAGAATGGCAGTGCTGTGGACAATGTCCTAAATCACAGTCCTGGCTCCCCTCAGGCTGGACTCTGACTGAATAAACAGAAAGATTGCTGGTGGATAAAATCAGCATTCCTCAGAAACTTGTGAAGCGGGTTTCTGTTTGTCAGGAAGAGCCACTACTTCCCTTATCTGCTTCTACAGCCAGGTTACCTACAACAATAGTGCATCTAGTTCCCTATTAACCCATATGTGTAACATGTGATCCCCATAAAACTGACAAGGTTTTCCCGACCAGTTTGCTATTCTCTTTGGCCCCAAGAGACAGCCATGGCAGCTTGAAGTTCCCCAATAAAGCTTCTTTCTGCCCATGGATTGGTCCAGTTTGGTGGTTTCCCTGTGCCCTCTTTCACCTTGAGCTATGAAATAGATTAAACCCTTTCTTCTTTAAGTTTTCATCACAGCTACGGGGGGGTGGGGGGCGATGTTGATATTAGTCCCTGAGGATGGAGGAGGAAGAGTAGGTTGACTTGAGATTTTCTGAGGCCTTGAACAAAGGAGGCAGAGCCCAGCAGAACTTCCTGAAGGTAGAGTTTTGGTGAGTTGGGATCCCAAGGTCCTTAGATATCTGGATTTGGTCAGCTTGTCAATGCAGAAGAGCCACCAAGAGGGGAATGACATTTCGGCCTTCTGCGCATTGAACATTCCTATCCATGGGTATTTCTTTAATGTCATATCTCCTGTAAGAATGTGAGCTTCATGAAGACAGAAACCAGGTTGGGGTAGCTCACCATGTATTCCAGAACTTAGTACAGGGCCTGGGCACATAGCTATGCCTAGTAGACCTAGCCTATCTTCCCCCCACCATGACCCGAGAGTTCAGCGTCCTTACCCTATCCAGTATTCATGTTCTCTGTCATGTGTATATTTGTGGGTGGCTAAGGGGAGTAGGCTCTCTGACCTCTTTTCCATGCTTGGTTCAAGAATCCCTACTTTGACTGGTTTTCATCAATACAGTTCTGCTTGCCTGAGGTTCTAATCTAGAAAAGAAGTCTGTCTGTCTCTTTGTCCCCCTCATCTGTCTCTGTCTGTCTGTCTCTCTTTCTCTCTTTCTCTCTGTCCCTCTCATCTCTGTCTTTCTCTCTGTTTCTGTCTTTGTCTCTGTGTGTGTGTGTGTGTGTGTGTGTGTGTGTATGTGTGTGTGTGTGTCTTACCTTGAGTTGGGTCTTCCTACACTGTCCAGGTTGGCCCCAAACTCTTGGGCATGAGCAGTTTTTCTGCCTCAGCCTCTTGAGTAGTGGAATCCAAGAATGCACCACCACATGCAGCTCTGTGGGTTTGTTATTTATTTCTCTAGAGACAGGGTCTCACTATGCAGCCATAGATAGCCTAGAACTCATTATGTAAACTAGACTTGCCTCCAGCTCACAAAGATCTCCCTTTGTTTTTTCCTCTCCGGTGCTGGGCAGTTGGCTCTTTGTCTTTAAATGATCACACACCAGTAGTTTCATTGTTATTATTTTTGTTATACTCTTAGTTCACATTATAAAAAAAACACTAAATTTCTAAGCTCCAAGTGACGTATGTCTTATGAACTGCAGTAAAATTTAACTAGAACAACAAAGATACTCATTTCCAAAGGTTTCTTTTTACATTTCTGTAATTGTGAGGAAGAGAGGGGCATGCTAATTGACGCAGCCAAGTTTCCCCTGAGGCTCAAGTTCTAGTTCAAAGAGCACAGAGTGTTTCAGTGTATAGGACCTGCAGGGTGGATGTGGGTGTTGGTTGAGGTTATGGAAGGCTTAAACCAAAACAGGACCGAATGCTCGTGACCAATGAAAATACCTCAGTCTCTACCACTACTGCCAGGAAAAAAAAATCCCAACCTCAGTCTCTACCACTTCTGCCAGAAAACAAAACAAAACAAAACAAAACAAAACCTCAAAAAATCTTTCCTCCAAGTAATTAAGCAAGTTAGATTCTCCCCTCCATACACACATTGGCAGTGTTGGAAGAAGACATTTCATGTTAGGTTAGCCCCGCCCCTTGCTATTTTCTGAATGATGTTGGACAGCAAGGGCTTTTGCAGCAGGGATTATTTGCACACACACCAAAGATACGCTTGTGGAAGGAGGAATGGCTCAGAGGTTAAGCACGCACATTGCTGCTTAAAACTCACCAAGTAGCCAAGGTTTTCCTCCAACTCTTGATCCTCCTGATCTAAGTGTTGCTGAGGTTAGAGGTCAGCGCCACCCACAAGGCTTAAATGATTCCTTTAAAAACTTAGATCTGATGGTTTATTCTATTATAGATAATGATGTTTCTATTTCTCTATATGTTTAGTGTTGTATAATACGACCATTCTTTTTTGAAGTTAAAAATAAAACTAAAAGTTTCATTTCACTAATTTTAAACAGTATTAATAATGTTATCTCTGTATTTCAGTTCTCTACATAAACAAAATGCATCTTGAATGGAGACGGCCGCGTGGAAAACAGCCCCCTTCTTATGCAGAAGACAAAGTCACTGCTCAGAGGAGCACACACGGCTTAGCTCAAGATCTTGTGGCTCTTTTGTGAGTGGCAGACACTGCTGTTTCATTCTGAGACAGGGTCTCATGTAGCTCAGGACATATGGCTGAGGAAGACATTGAACTAGGGCCCTTACTATATGTACCTCCCCAGGGCGGGGAATATACCCTTGCATCGCTAGGTCTGATTTCACTGCAGTGCCGGGGGTCAATGCAATGCACCACACTCTCCCAACTGAGCTACGTTCCCAGCCTGTGCAGTTCTTTCTACACTGTGTCCAAAGCAAGTGTCCCTACCCCACACGACTTCTGGCCCCTCTGACTTCTCTCTGGCTGCATCCGAATGTAGGACCTCCAGGGTAGGTCCCCTACTCTAAAGGGTATTAAACCACCCATTCTCCTATCACTCCATTACCAGGGACCTTAGAAGAGGGAGAGAGTCAGTTGGTCTGCCACAGTGGGCCAGCTGCAGGTCAGGGTGGTTTCAGCTCCCTGGGCCCTGGTGCCGCACGCTTGTTAGTACTGGGTCAGGACTGCGTTCTCACCATGGTTCTCACCGTCGGATTATTGTTGCAGGGAATGAGTCCCTTACTTCCTGCTCAGTCCGCGGGTGGTATCCAGTGTCACATGTGGCATGTGAAGGCCCATCTTAAGGTACTTTCCCAGAGTGACCCCGGGGCTCGTCCTGATGACCTTACAGCCCCATAGCTTCCCCCTGGCTCTGACTCACTCATAAACACCCAGTCCTCCAGTTCTGCAAGCAGAGGGCCCCATTCCTGGGAAGGCCCCCTGTTGCTGGCTATTCTTGTAATTAGTGACTGTTGATTGGCCCCAGAGCCACACTCATTATGCCTCTTGAAGATCAAAGCTAGGCCCAATAATCTGCTAAACAAGTTGTCAGATTAGGGCATTCTTCGGGGCTATTAGAAAGATTTTTTCCCCCTGGGTAAAGACCTGTCAGGGCATATGACCCCCATCACCCACCACAAACTGAGCTAGAGGGACCTTACAGCCTTACTGCTCTTCTTCATCTGCTTGTGGCCATTCGATAGTCCAGTCCTGTGGCAGGGGCCCAAACATGCTGCAAAGAAGAGAGGACTTTCTTCCTGACAAGAGAGCCGTGTTTGAGGAGAGTCGTTTATACCTCTTCATCTTTGGGGCTCCTGTAGACTTCCCTGGGCCCTTGTGCCTCTCCCTGTATGATAGACATGCGGGCATCAGTTTATACTTCAAAGCCCAGGATCACACTTGATGTTGATTTCCTATCTTTCAGGAACTAGCCCAACTGATTTGGGTGCTAACTGATTCTCAGGCCAGAGCCCAACTTTCTCACTTCAGGAGTGGGAACAAAGGCCTGGTCTCCAGTGTCTGTGTTCATAGCTAACCATTGGTCAAATCAGAGCATGCCAGGCACTGTGTGAAGAGACTAAGTGTTGATCTTATTTATATTATCTGAACACGTAACAAATGAGATGTTGGAAACATCCTCTTTAATACAGAAGGAGAAGGAGAGTGAGGCTCAATAATTTAACTTAAACCATTCAACTTAGTGGTAGCTCTAGGGGGTGGATCCCAACTGACTGGACTCAGTCTTGACTTGGATCCAGGTACATGACCATATGTTGACTAATGAGAAAGTACTAGTCACAAGGCTTACAAGGGAGACATCTGGGGATCTCTTTTGTCTTAGGCGGGGTGGTTGGAGGATGGGAAATTAGATCTGCTGAAGCTGTTTCTCTCACACCATAGAATCTGCAGCTCTTGGAGGGAGGTGTAGTATAGGACCATGCGCAGCCAACATCATGGGTCTCTGGAACCACAGTGTGAGCTGAGCTAAGTGCGTGCGCGTGCGTACACACACACACACACACACACACAGCGCCTCTATTGTTTAAGTTTGTTTGAGCTGGGTTTTCAGGGATTTTCAAATGAACAACTAGCACACACACTACTCATGATACTCCTAGTCCCAGAAAAGCCAGCCCTTGTTCTGCCCTTTAAGAGGGATCCTGTGAAAGGCCATGTTAAATTCTAATATACTCATTTTGCACTATGCAGAGCTGTATTAATTAGTCTTTCCCATTATTGTAACAGTTCAGAAGTCTGGGGAAAATCTTTATTTAGCTCACAGTCTTGGGGTTTGAGGGCACAGTACTGGCCTCAGCTTAGCTCTGGAGAGGGCTTCATAGTGTATGGCATCATAGTGGCAGAAGAGAATGGGAAAGACATAGAGAAAGATAGATAGATAGATAGATAGATAGATAGATAGATAGATAGATAGAT
>JABTXL010007333.1:12009245-12030534 GCA_025134845.1 Neodon shergylaensis
ACCCTATATGGACTGTGTTGCTATTGTCAGTTTGCCCTGGGTGTTGGGGATATACCCTACAGGGACTGTGTTTCTATACTCACTTACTTTTAAGGGGACTGAGGTGCAACGTCTCTTTAGGCTGCGGTCACAAAGAGCAGATTTTGTGGGTGTGTCTGTCCTAGCACCATTATCTGGAAGCTGCGAGACCTCTCACTACTGAATAAAGCTGCCTGCCACCAAGCCTGATGGTCTGAGTTCAATTCCTGCATCCACGAGGTGGAAGGAGAGAACCAACAAGTTGCCCTTTCACCTCTGCAAGCCCACTGTGGCATCTAGGTCCCTAGAAAGTAATTAATTAGAAAATAAAAAAAAAAAAAAAAAGGGGGCTGGAGAGATGGCTCAGAGGTTAAGAGCATTGCCTGCTCTTCCAAAGGTCCTGAGTTCAATTCCCAGCAACCACATGGTGGCTCACAACCATCTGTAATGGGGTCTGATACCCTCTTCTGGCCTGCAGACATACACACAGACAGAATATTGTATACATAATAAATAGATAAATATAAAAAAAAAAGTAAAGAAAAAACAAAGAACAACCCTACTGTAGCTCTGCTCCACCTGGGACAGGACCTGCTTGTTTCTGGACCCCAGGCCAGTGTGCTCATATCCCCTTCGTTCTGCTCGGTGGCTCCGGGGGACACTGAGCAATGGCTGTGCCCCCTGAGAACTGCTCCCATCAACTGAGCACTTCTGGCCTCACACAGTGTCTGCAATCCCCTTGCTGCTCCAGACCGACACAGCCTATGTTCCTGTAGACGCCCTCTGCTCTGTCGCTTACAGGGAAGGCTGGGTTCTCTGGAGTAGGCCCTGGTGGGGCTTCTCATCTTTGTCATGCTTGGTGTCTCATTTCTTTTTGTGTTTTGTTTTTGTTTTCAGACAAGGTCCTTCCCCGTAGCTCACGCTGGTCTTGACCTCTCTCAGTTGCTCAGGTTGGCCTCAGACTAGTAGTAATCGTTCTACCTCAGACTCCCCATGCTGGGATTGTGGGTAAGATGACCATGACCCACAGCGTTCTCATTTCTGGGGCTTGGAAGGCTGGCGGGGGAAGGTGCGAGAAGGTAAACTTAATTTCAGCGGTTATTCCCTGTTGGTATCTACAAGTGGACTGACTAGGATCTCAGCTTTCCTGTTGCCACAGCAATGACACAAGACCAGAGTGGAAGTGAATCTGGAGATGGTTAGTTAGCTTTGCTCACAGCCCCTCCTCAGAGAAACTGCTGGAAACTCTCATTATACAGTTCCTTATCACTAGGGTGAAAAAAGGGGTAGGGAGTTGAGTGTCCCCCAGAAAGTCTGACTCTGGACAAAGGGATATAGGTGGTCCATAGGTCAATGCAGGGTTCCTGGCTTTTTGATTCTGTGCTTCCTGGAGCCCTGGCCTCTCGGTGCTAAGAAAGCATGAAGTTTGGCATGGAACCTGCCCAGATCAATCTTTGTTAGCCCCACTGAGCTGTTGGTTTGGTGGTTTTGATTTTATTATTGTCTTGCCTTTTAATTTGTTTGTGTATTAAGACAGGTTCTCCCTTTGCAGCCCAGGCTGTCCTGGAGCACCTTAGCCTCCTTCCTAAACCCTGTTGGGATTACAAGCGCACATCACCATGCTTGACTGAACGCCTAGATTTTCTCTCTCCCGCTCTCCTACTCCTAGGGACTCTGCTATTCCGACCCCTCCTCTAGGGGACTTCTGATTGTCTCTGGGCCAGCCTCTACTCAGACCTCAGATCTCACTTTGAACGGCACTTCTTCTAGGAAGACTTCACAGACGACTAGGGCCCTTCCCTGTTAATGCTCCCGGTGTTCTGAGCGTCCGAGTTCAGACAGCCACACCCAAGTCCCTCACGTCTCTCTAGTTTCTCCTGCCACCCACAAGGTGGGTGTTGAGTGTGGCTTCTTTGCATTGGAACCTAGGCAGAGGGTCCAAAGAGGGACAGCACTATTTACAACTTTGGAAGAGAAGGAGATTGAGTGGGGGGGTAGGGCAGGTCACCAGGTGCCCTCTGGGAGCTGTGGGCAGGGGGATTCAGCCAATCCTGAGGTCCGGACTCTCCTGCCAGGACGGCTTTGCTCTCTCCGTAGTTCTCATTATTTTCCATTCCCAAACTATTTTGGAAGCTGGCTGCCATGGGAACTGAGTCTTTGGAAGGCCCAGGTCTCTTTCTCCTCCTACCCCCACCCCCTTTCCTTCTCTATTCCTTCTTAATTGGTTTTTAGTTCCCTGGCTTTCAGGCCGTCTGTTTATTTTGATTGCAACTCCACAGAACAAATCATTAATGAACCGGCTTCTGGGGAGAGCCATTAGCAGCCGCCTGCCTCCAGGGAGTGGGGGAGGCGCCTGGCCTGGGTCCCAGCCTGGACTTCCACTCAGTGAGGAAGCCACAGCCAGCAGGTACTGGGTGGCAGCCTGCACAAGGGCCCAGTCTTCCTTCAGGTGTAGTCTGGAGATGGGAACAATTTGCCATCCATAACTGTCAGCAGCATCATTTGAGACGACCTCAGTAGCTTTCTGAAACACTGAGGAGACAGGAACCCCACAGGGTTATATTCTAAGCACTTCACTGTCCAGAAAGGGGAATAGGTTGAAGAACTGAGCTTCCTGTTATCTGGCCAGCAAGCCTCGGAGGAAGGCACAGATAAATGGAGTAACCTTCCTAGTGTCAGTGCTTCAGCAAAACCGGCAACCAATGGCCCAAACTGGGCTCTGTATTCCCCAGCTTTCTGGAGCAAATGCCTTTGCCTGTGCTGTCTGGGCCTGGCACCATTTATGGCTTTATTCCCCTGACTGGACACTGTCACTTCTATCCAGAGAGTTTTGCACACAAGAAATGCATATGAACGTGGGTTATTAGTGTGGGTGTGGAATACAGAACAATCCCTGCAGCTTCCTCATCTTGCACGAGCCCTGTCTTTAGTTGACCTCCTGGACCTGATCAATTATCTCTTCTTCACTGACCTCATTCTGCCAAAGCCACTCATATCAGGAGCAGAGACCCGGGCATCATAGGGGCGGGAAGCTCCTGCCCTTTAAGATCAGACCCCTTGGGGCCGCCTCTTTGAGAAACACTGGGGCGGGCCTCCGCCTCTGCTCCATGCCTGCCTTCTGTCCAAGGGCCTCCCTTTCCTGCTTTATACTGGGGACCCATGCGATTTCCTTGGACATGAGACACGCCCCCCCCCACACACACCTACCTTCCCTGGTCCTGACTGACTCTCCAACATCCATTCATCCCTGATGGTGATCTCCTAGTCTCTTTCAGTGGCTAGGTTAAGAAGAGGCACCTCTGATAGGTGGGCCAATGAAAGTCAGAAGGGGACTTAATCGGAAGTTCTTCTTGTTTATAATGGGAACAAAACACAAGAACCATGGCTACGCTCCTCCCTGGGATCCTGTGCTTCCTAAGAGAGCCAGAAGGAGGACCAAGCTGACCCTGAAGAACTGTGGAGTACCTGCCGACACTGAGAACTAGACAGGCCCTCGGGTGGACATGTCTCTCTGGTTACTTCTCATCATCAATCTCCTTATTTAAATCCCTGGCTCTTGATTTTGTTTGATTATTTGTTTTAGTTAATTTTGTCTGCCTATCTTGCCTTTGCTTTTATAGGTGTGCCAAGCTGTGCTTGTGCCAAGAAGAAAGAGGTATTCAGGGCTACCATGGAAGTTATGTTTTGGTTACTTAAGCTTCAAACGAATTGTTCCTCATGTCATAGAAGCCTAGACATAGGAGATCTGGTTAGGTATATCTACCCTTAAGAGTCATTAAGACTCCTGCCACCTTCCTCTTCTGCCATCGTCACTTTGTTCTCATGACTACAAATGGCCTCATCACTTCCGGGCATCACATTTGGGTGACAGGTCTGCAGCCTAGGGAAAAGGGGGAAAGCTTGCACCAGCCGAATCTGTGTTCTTATCGAGGAAACACAACCTAGAGCCCCACCATAAACCTCTTTGTACTCCTAATTGGTCAGAAATAGGTTGTATCTTGGCTAGAATTGGGGGGATCATGCAGAGTAATTTTTCAGGGGATTTTATTAGAGATGAGAGAGGGGAGAAGTGCATACTGGGAAGAAGGAATGGTCTTCTATCACAGAATTGGTATCAGCAGGGCCACCGAGGCAGGAAGAAGCCCAATGAGGATGGATGGCCTCCTTCTCCGAACACTCTGGCCACCTCCATCTCCCATAGACCCCTCAGCAGTCAGCCATCGCCCCTGTGCTAGAGCATACATTTCTTGCCAGAATCTCCCTGAGAGCAAAAGATGCAGGCTGATATCAGTGGACCCTGCCTCCCCGGTGCAGCTGCAAAACCACATCTGCTCTGATTCGCCCTCTGTGGGCGTCCTCCAAGATAAAGCATCTCTGATTCCTCTGCTGGTAGAAACGGTCATCTTTTGGGACATCTCATCCCCAAAGCTGACTCACCTGTTCGGGACCTTCGCTGCTCTAGGCTTTCGACTTGTGCCTCTCAAACTGAACATTTGTCATGTATCAATCGCTTCCGAATGAAAGCTCCCTGCAGGCTGAATCTGAACATCTCTGCATCTGCGCACTCATGTCTCACATGGGGAAGAAGCTGGGTATGTGCTGCTCAGCTCTGGCATTTGCCGTCTAGGTGCTATGGGAGTTCCCTGGAAAGATCAACAGATTTCAAAATGCAGACTTGGGAATTTGCTTACTATGATTTGAGAAGTTCAGGGTCAATATTGAAGCTCACTGGCTGGTGCTGCAGCCTGCTCCTCCATGATGGGTTTGTTGTGTTGACAACCACTATGTTCTCCCATCGTAAAGCATCTGGGACCTGCAGGAACTGAAAACACAACAACAACAAAACAAAACACTTGTTGAAGATGACATTGGCCTGCACCCTGGGGCATCTCACTGTGACCATAATCGGATTCCATGCCACAGCCTAGAAGGAGCTCTCCCCTCATTCCTAACTCAGGGATCCTCACATCCCTCAGAGGCCATCCAGTCCTCTCACTCTGAAGAGAGCTGAATTCCAGGCTTGTCATGGCCATGTCACCAAGAACTCTAGTGCTCTTGCGTGCTCTGATTTTCCATCATTAATGTTTCAAAGGATTAACTACCATGTTCTAGAAACAAGAGAGGGCAGGATGCTATACTCCTAAAAGCTCAGCCATGGCAGGAAGCAGGAAAACAAAAGAATCAAATGCAGGAAACAAACAGCTGGTCCACTTGATGCAGAAGTCCTGTGGTTTACATCCTGTCATCTTCATGGAGCAAGTCCAGCATGCGAGTTGCAGTGTGTGCGCATGAGATGATCCAGGTAGGAGGAGACTGTGCCCGGGACCCGTGAGCCCCTTCTATAGGAGTCTCAGTTGTTACATCGTTTTACCTTCTCACTGCTACCTCTCCTAAGTAAGAGAAACGGGCGAGAGGCCTCTGAGAAGACGCTGTGGTTTCTGGATCTGGGAATGCTGGGAATGGGTTACTCTCCTCCTGGAGGCCTTGCAGACACGGCCCTCAGCATCTATAACTCATTTCCCTTGAAAAGGAACTTTACCGGGCAAGGATAGTGTGGAATGGAAAGAAGTGACTGACTGCATGCCTCTGTAGTTTTCAAACTTTTTTTAAATATAACATGCATTTAGTGTGGCGCACAAATTATAAGAATATACGTAGTTGGATTAAGTTTCATAAAAGGAAACTGCATCCAGCTCAAGAAACAGGACATTACCAGAACCCCCGGAGCCCCATTCTTGAGTCCCTCCAGTCCTTGTATCTCTCTGTCTATGGGAAAACATTACATGGAGCACAATGGTTTTGGCTGTGGGGTACTTTTCACAAATGAAACCATATGCTATAGTCTTGCTCGTAATTTTTGTTCAAAACTGTATGGGTGAGATTCTTCCCTGTTGTTGCATGAGTTGTGGTCCCTTCATTCTTATTGCTGTATAATATTTTACTTTATGAATAAATTGAAATTTCTCTATTTTACTTCGATTGGGCATTTGATTTTTTTTTCTAGTTCTTAGTTATGACAAATGGTGCTACTATGAACATTTGGAATAGGGATATAATTTTGTGAGGTATTTGTGTTGGGGATGGATGGACCAGCATTGACAAGGAAAGAATCTATTTAGTTTTGGTAGATAAAGGCAATAGTTTCTAAGGAAGTTATACTGATCTATGTCCCAAAAGTATGTAAGAGTCCTAGTTGCTCCAGATTCCTGTATTGGTATTATGGGTGTTTTTATGTAGCCACTCAGTCTAGTAGTTGTGGAACGATGTTTCATCGTGGCTTGTTTCCATTTGTACTTTCTTCAGGATTGTTGGATTGTTGATACATATATTGTTGGTATAAAGCATGTCTTTATACCTTCCAACTGCCACCTCCAGTGAGGAAGAGAAGCCAGCAGAGGTCTCTGTGAAGGCGTGTGGCTTCTGGATCTAAGAGCAGCTGGTTGCTACTTAGAAACCAAGTAGTAGTGAACCTGAGAGTGATGGCTGCCATGATCCTGGGCCACATTTGCAGAGAGGCAATGGGATATCAGCCCAAGGGAGGAGTAGGTCTTGGTTCTGATCCTTTCTAGTTTCTACATTCTGGGCAGGTGCATCAATTTCTGCCTCCGGAAAGTGGAAACAAAAATAAAAACACAACCAGGGTTCAAATGGCAGGGAGTGTGAACAGTGCCTGGGACAGAGGTTTGCAGCAATCAGTCCTCTGGGCCCCATACACCGCTGGGCCAACGACTGACAGCTGACTGTATAGCGATGAGAGAGGAGAAGCAGAACAAGGCCTGTGACTTATGTGCCATTTCTGCTTGTAACAGAGACTTGAGAAATTACCAGTCTCACTGATGATGTAGCACATGCCTGGCCATGATCCCAGTATTCAGTAGGCCAAGGTAGGAGAACTAACACAGGCAGAGGCAAGTGGATCTCTGTGAGTTTGAGGCCAGCCTGGTCTACAAGAGCTAGTTCCAGGACAGGCTCCAAAGCCACAGAGAAACCCTGTCTTGAAAAACAAAACAAAAAAGCAAAATAAAACAAGAACAACAACAACAAAATAGCTGGTTCCAAGTTAGGCCTAATGGCCCAGGCCTGTAGTCCCAGCTACTTGTGAGACTAAGACAGGAGAACCACAAGTGCAAGGTTTGCCAGTTTACAAAAGGAGTTCCAGTCAACCTAAGCAAGTGAGACTTTCATCTCAAAATCAAAAGGTAAAAAGAGAATTGGGATATGGCTCAGTGATAGGGTGCTTCTGTAGTATATGTGAGGTCCTGGGTTCCATCCTGGGAAGAAAGAAATGGAAGGGGGAGGAGGAGGAAAAAGGAGGAGAAAAAGGAAGAAGAAAAAGAAGAGAAGAAGGAAGAGGAGGAGGAAGAAGGAAGGAAGACAGAAGAAGAAGGAGGAGGAAGAAGGAAGTTAGAGGAAGAGGGAGGAGGAGGAAGAAGAAGAAAAAGAAGGAGAAGGAGGAGAATCCCCACCAAAGGATGCTGGGTAAAAACTGTTCCTGCTAGAGATGTGTCTCAGTGATACATCTGCCTAGCATGTGAGATCCTTGGCTTTATTTTTGGTACCACAATGAAAGGGAGGGAGGGAGGAAGAGAGGGAGGGAGGGAGAGAGCAAGGGAGGGGAGAAGAAAGAACGAATTGTGCATTTAATCTTTTTTATCCCTGCTGCAGTGCAGTGGTAAGTCAGTCTGATGGCTGTGACAGCAGCATTCTCCCATTGAGCAAGGGCTGGCCATAGTTTAGATGTGATTCATCTAATGACAACTTCGTTTTCTCCTTTTTTTGTTTTTGTTTCTGTTTTTTAAGACAGGGTCTTACTGTGTAGTCCAGGCTGGCCTCCAAGTCCAAACCATCCTGTCTTTAGGAGGACCCTCTAGCAGGTTTTTTGTTTGTTTTTTTGAGACAGGGTTTTTCTGTGTAACATCTCTGACTGTCCTAGAACTCTCTCTGTAGACCAGGCTGGCTCCAAACTCACAGAGACCAACCTGCCTCTGCCTCCTGAGTGCCAGGATTAAAGACCACGGTCTGGTCATCTGACTTTTTTTTTTTTTGATCTGCATTTGTCCATGGAAGCAGGCACAGTTGCTAGATGAACACTAAATAAGTCTATGGTCAAAGTCAGTTACAAGAGTGGCAAAGTAAACGTCTTGCTAGTCTGGTGGCCTTCAGAAGACACACTTTTGCTGCATATGGCCATCTGAAAATATTACATGTGTTCCTCCATCCTGATATGCTCCTGCTAGATAGTTTGGGAGGTGTCTTAGTCAGTGTTCTGTTGCTGTGAAGAGACACCGTTACCACAGAACTCTTCTAAAGGAAAATATTTCATTGGAACTTGCTTACAGTCCAGAGGTTTAGTTCCCTGCCATCATGGTGGCATGGTCCTCGAGAAGCAACTGAGAGTTCTACATCCAGCTTCAGATCTGCAGGCAGCAGGGAAAGACAGAGCCCCTGGGACTGCCTTGAGCATCTGAAACCTCAAAGTCCACCCCCCAGTGACACACTTCCTCCAACAAGGCCACGCCTCCTAATCCTTCTAAGTAGTGCCTCTCCCTGATGAACAAGCATTCAAATCTGTGAGCCTATGGGAGCCATCCCTACTCAACACAACAGGGGACAAACAACAAACAAGCATGCATGTTGCTGAGGAAGCAGGAGGGAGGAAGAAACTTCAGGAAAACTTCACCAGAGCCCACACTGCCCCCAGGCAGAACGCCTGACTCTCTAGGGTTGCCATTATGATATTATTCTTTTAGTTATTTAATTGTTTACTAGTGCGTGTAGTGTGCTATGTGTGGGGTATATGTGTGCTCTTGTGTGTACCTGTCCATGTGGAGGCTTGAGATAGATGTTACAAGTCTTTCCTGGATTACTGCCCATCTTTCTTTCTTGAGATAGGGTCTCTTGCTGAATCTGAAGAGGATGGACTTGGTTAGGCTGGCTGACGGATGATCTATGGGACCTCCACCATCTGTCTTCCCAGGGCTGGGATTCTGGGCATGTATTACCTTGCCTGCCCTTTGACATTGGTGTTGGGGATCTGAACTCAGGGCCTCACGCTTGCACAACAGGCCTTTCACTGACTGACCCATCTCCCCAGCCCTGCAGCATGAGTCTTATACACATCTCACACAACAGCACAGTTCCACAAAGAATAGTCGAGAATTACGAGGACTTATTTTGTATTTTTAAAGGATTTATTTATTTTTACTTATTTTTTATTAGTAAATTAATTTTTTTAACTATATTTTTTCATTTTACATACCAATCCCACTTCCCACTTTCTCCCCTCCTCCCGGTCCCTCCACCTTCCCCCCAAACCACCCGCCATCCACTTCTCAGAGAGGGTAAGTCTTCCCAGTGAGCCCTATTTACTGAAGAGGACCTGCATCAGGATTGGCTGTAGGCCAAAGCTAATGGAACCCTGCTCTAGAATACACCTCACCTGCCGGCAGCATCGCCTTGCCTAAATGGCCAAGATGGTGCCTGGAGGGAAGTTAAAACCTCAAGGCCAGCTGCAAAGCTCCACTGCTTTTTATACAGTTGTCCTCTGGGACAGGACGACAGGACCGTGCTCTCTTAATTTTGTTTTTGTTTGCATATTTACTTTCAGATTTGCCGAAGATGTTTTGATGTTGTTGTTCAAAACCTTTAAAAAAAATCATTCAGCATCATGGTTCCTACTAGGAAAGCCCCAGTTGCTGCTCTTTTGCTGTTTCTCTTGCTGACACGGTCACTCCACAAGACACTGAGGCCTGGACAGTGTGCCCTCTGTCCACCCACCTCCCAAGCTTGAGGCAATGGGGAAAGAAGAGATGGTATTTCCTAGTCAAGATTGGTGGGACTTTTATACGTGCTTCAATCTCTTATCCAAAGTTAGGCCCTTGATCTTGGAGCAGTAAGACAAACCCCCTTTGGGAGGTCTCTATGGATTGGTACCCATCTACAAGTTCTAAGGCTATCATCTCAGATGCTAGAGTCTCCCTTGTTAAAAGCAGACATCCCCAAATACTTCTAGGTATTCAACCTGCAGGCCAGTCTTATTTCCAATGTTTATATCAGTCCCTGAAAAATTTCAAACCTTGGATTGGTGATGAATGCTGCATGCATGTGTGTGTGTGTGTGTGTGTGTGTTGAGACAGGATCTCTCTGCATAAGCCTAGTTGTCCTGGAACTCATTATGTAGACCAGGCTGGCCTCAAACTCACAGAGATTTGCCTTCTTCTGCCTCCTGAGAATTGGGATTAAAGGTTATGTGCCTTCATAGCCAGCTTCCAGCTTGACTTATATTTTTAAATAAAATATTGTTCTCTCAGAACATGGAAACTATAGTCTTCTGTTTTAGAATATAAGAAAGTTTAAAAAAATACTGTATATACATCACATAAATTGTTGAAAAGACATTGTCTACTCTCTACATAAGATTAGAATTCTTGCTACTGTGGTGTTCAAAAGTACCCAGAAGCCCAAAGCTAAGCTTGGAGTCCAGAGTAAGACTGTATTGAGAGCCAACGGGTGTCCCAGGCCATGGAGCAGTTCTAGAGAGAAGGGTCACTCACAAACAGAGTCCCCTCGCCCACCTCTGCTGTGGGGAATTAGCTTTGGTACTCCCAGACTTATTGACCCCTAAGTAACTCTTCTAAATCCACATAATCCTCTGAAGATCAGCCCACGCACCCATCACTATCAGCTCGTCAAAGCCTGACAGCTTCCAGGGCGGTGAGGGAGGGAGGGAGGCTGGGAGGCTTGTGACTGATCCCCTGTTCACTGTTCAGATTGATCTTCCAGGTCTGGTGTGGAGCATTTTGGCAGGGGTGCCACCCTGGGAGTAAGGCGGCTTTCTTCTTTGCACATGGGGTCTGTTGCGGGGGAGGAAGGCTAAAGACTGCACCAACATTTGCTTTGTTCTCTTTGGAACTCTTCTGCTTTGCAGAGGTACCCCAGAGGGAACACTAAACATGGCGCCCGGGTAATGCGCCGGCTACAGAAACAGATGCTGGAGGATCAACTGCAGAGAACCTGAACCCCATTCCCAGACAGCCTGGGCTGGAGGCTAGATCAACAGAGACAGACTTAATCCCTCTCCTCACAGAGACCTGCCCACTGGGTTTTAGCAAAAGCCACTGTGCTTTTCCTGTGTTCCTGGAGAATTTTGACAAAACAGCCTCGAGTCCTAGGAGGAAGAAGGAGGGCAGAAGGTCCCTCTACAAATGGACTGGGGACTTCAGAAGTCTGTTGAGCTCTGCCTCTGGAGGGGACTGAGGAGGCTGCAGTGAGGAACAGGCCTTGTGAGGGAATCAAGACCAACCTGTCTCCAGAGTTGAAGGGAAAAAGAAAATTCACTGGATCTGATCCCTTCTCCACACAGAAATGAGCACTAGAAACAGAGTAGGTAAGACCCACCCATTTCAGACACATCCGGGACTTTCCAGGTGTACAACTCCCAGACTCCGGGCTAACCCTCCCCTCAGAGAATACAGTCCGGCGGAGGTGAGGTGTGAAGGTTTGTGATTCATTCATCCATGCCTAACCCTGTGTAAGAGCTGTGGGAGACTCAGGGGAAACACACTCTCTGGTTAATTCCAAATGCCATTGCCTACACACAAAGGTACATGTGCACACAGCCGAGTGTACACGGACACATACAGACACGCAGACACACAACAAGGAACAGTTCCGTTTTGGTATGAGTCCCTCCCATAATGAATCACGAGGACAGAAAATGCCACAGGTCACTAAATTATGGGTGTGTGCTGGGAGGGAGCATAGCAGCCAAAGTGTTGTGTTTCTCAAAGAACTTCCTGCCCAGCATCTCAGCCAACTTCTCACCCTGAGCCCCAGCAATAACCTTATTAGGGTGCTCTCTGCCCAGATCCCCCAGCCTGGATTTGCTAGTAACCTAGGGATTGAAGTCAGTAGACTTGACTCAAAGCAGGACTGGACAAGAGAACAGAGATGCCACCTCTTCCTGGTCTTTGAGAATTCAAGCCATTTAAAACCCGGGGCTGTTCTTCCTCCTGGGGTTTCAGGTTATGTGATGTTTCTGAAGGATCTGTACTCTGCAACTATCACTCAGGGACAGGGGGCTGTGTGTCCAGGGATGGGTTTCTCTGAGGTAGAGTTGTGAGGAGGCTCTTCCTGTCACCTGTGGGATCATGGCTGTCCAAGGTTTCTGTGCTGGGAGGAGGAATACTGCTCCTGTCTCTAGGCCTTGGGCCCAGTGGAGAGCATGAAGGAGGGGCTCAGTGTCCCCTAGCTGAAGGAGAAAAGATCTGAAGGCACAGGAACAAATCAAAGCTAGTGACAATGAGCATCAGTGAATGGCATGACTAGCAGTTGTTGGTGGCCACAGGGCTTCCCCACCCAGCCGTGGCACCTACCAGCCTGGCTACAGACGCGCCACAGTGACCCGGTCATCGTTAAATTTCAGGGCTCACCCAGAGGCCTTATCCTTGAGCCTCAGTATCCTTTTGATTGTCCTCAAGGGCACAGATGTGCGCTCTGTGGGCGACAAGGAGGGATTCACACTCATCCCGGATCGATACAGAATGCTGCCTTCTCTTCCTCTCGATTCAGCAATGGTTTGTGACCATCTGCAGCATGCGAGGCCTTGCCAGAGCCTCTGGGAATCAGATCGATCCCATCTCTGCCTTCTTGGAGCCAAAATCTTAGCAGGAAAGATAGATACTAAATGGTATGAACCGGAAGGAACACTGTTGGAACACATACCACACCCTGAGGTGTGGGCCAGAGTTGGTCAGATGGACAAGGGAAGGGAAGGAGGAAGACACTGTGGGTTGAAGGAAAACAAGCAGTGGGGGACCCCCATCATTGAGTGCCTTCCTAGGGGGCTGGGAGATCTGTGGAAGTATAAACTGGTATAATCTCTCAGGGAAAAAAATACTGTGGATAAAAAGACATGAAGGTGTGTCCTCTTTAACCCAGTGTTTTCATTCCTAGAAATGTATCCAAAAGATATAATCAAAAACACACACAGAGGTATACAGTGGGACATGGCCTAAGCATCCCTCAGTAGGGTTGGGTGGATCCATCATAGAACATTTTGCAATAAAATGCTATGTCATTTCAAAAGTAAATAGATACCATGGCTGTCCCTCTTGATCTATGTCTCAGAGTCGCATTGGCGATGCACTGAGAGAAGTCTATGAAGAGAAAAGGAGTGGGGGCGCCAGGGAGGTCAGGCAGAGGTTGGGCATGCAGAAGAGAAAAGAGACTCAGGTCCAAATGACTCTGACCTGGGGGAGGGGGTGGCGTGCTCTGGCCCTGGGACAGCTGGGGCCCTGGCACCGGCTCCAGGCTCTGGGTTTAAAGAGCTTTAAAAGCTTATTAAAAAGGTTCCTTAGACATCAAATGGCTCTTAAAAATCAATATTTTGATGATTTGAGTGCAAGGGAATCAGAAACATATGGATCAAATTGCCCTCAAATTATACACACTTTAAAAAATGTGTTGGTCTTTAGCGGGCTCCAAATATTTGAAAAACAGACAGGCACATTGTCCTCATCTCCAGACAGAGGTCACCTTGAAGAGTCTGCGGAGGAGGTCCATGGGAGCTGGCAGGCTCCAGTGGGGAGAGGCACGGTAACTCCTCCAGGGAGCCTTCTGCATAGGTGGGACAGCAAGGAGCAACTGCACACACGGGCACCCAAATAGGTTTGCTACGATGGCTCTGGTTTCCCCATAAGACAGGTAGGATCTGAGAGCAGAGTTCGAAGCCACAGTTCTCATCTTAAATCCCTGTTCTACAGAAGCCCAAGGCAGGAAGAAGAACAAAGGTGTATCTACACTCTAAAGAAAAGCTGTCTCACGCATCAGCTTGGCACGGCTCAGTTCAAACCCACCCCTGTTTATGCACCCACTCTTTCCTTTGCCCTGGCACCAGATCTTGCTTGGGGAGACATGCAGAGTCCATGAGGCTTGGTAGTCAGTCTGGTGGGGATGCCAGCAGGGGCCTTCAGACTTAATTTTGACAAAGGGCTTCTGTCTTCCAGTTTGTGGAGGTGGCAGTTGAGTCAGGAGTGCGGCACTGTGCCCTTTGAACTGTGTCCCTGGAGCCCAGAAGAGGAGGCACACCTGGAGGCCTGGCCTGAGGGCAAAACAGCTCCAAAGGAATAAACAGGGGTCTATTTCCTCCTGGGTAAACTGCATGGAGAGAGAAGATGAGAGATTATGGTCCTGGAAGGGAGGAATGAAGCTCAGCCAGCCCTGGATCTGTCCTTGGCTACCCCATAACCCTGGCTAGACCACTTGTGGGCTGGGATTTGTCCTTCTCCTTGGACCCCTGAGCCCCCCACTCCCTTTCCATTAAAGAATATGCCGAACTTGTGATGCCATCAACAGGGCACCCACCTAATGCATTCCAGTTCCCCAAATGGCTGTCCCCAGGGCCTTACAGCTCCACTGCTGTCTCATTAGGTGGTCCTATGTCCTATGCCTGATGTGCCCCTCTGCCATTCATAATTGGTGTGTGGTGATTCTACCTGGATGAGCCGGCCTCATGGGCCGGGATCAAGGCTTGAGTCTCCCCACACTTCCCAGTCACTGTGCAGTCTGAGGACCAAAGAGAAGGGAAAGACCATCAGAAACTGAGATGAGGGCTTATTGGGCAAGGTCTCAGAGGGGATGTTGGCTGTCACAGGCCTGTGGGGACAGAACAGGTTGCTAATAGGTGGCCACTGGCCTTAGGGGAGCCATTAGGAAATTCAAAGTAGATAAACAAGCAGTGTCTGCTCACTCTATAGATTCTTTACAGCTCTGCCCCCTGTACTTTCTTCAGGGAATTCTGGTGATAGACCTCACAACACCTGAATGGGATTAGGAGGGTCAGTAAAAGGTGGAGTGAGGCAGGGTGGGGTGTTCATTGGGATCTGGGTAGGATGCACTCACGAGGACATCTGGATGCTATCGGGTGCCTCAGAAAAGTGCCAAGAGTTAGTGATCCCTGAGGACTGTGGCTACTTTGTCTGAACAGGCTCGCGTGTGGCATTTTTAAAAAAAAAAAAAAAAAACGGGAGGAAAACAACAAGCAGGGACTTACAAGTGTCTCTTCAACACAACGAAAGGAAGGGGAGCAGGAAGTGGTGCCCGCCTCAAGTCGCTTCTCCTGTCACTTAGCGCTCACCTCTGGAGACCCCACCATGGAAAGAAACAAGGACCTGATGCCCTGGAATGGCAGCTCTGGAGAAAGAGCTACCTCTGTGTGCATGGCTACTTTGTTAGGGTGCTGGAGTCTGCTCCCAAGGACTCCCAGCTGTGTCTCTGGCCCTCTTCAGAACTAAGCTGGCCCTCTGGCCTGCCTCTGCACTTCTGACCTTGAAACCACACCAGCATGTACCAAACCAATCCAACCCCTCTGAAGTTTGGTGCAAACTCCCCACTTCTGACAGCAAGGACTAATTGCTTTCTCCCACAGCAACATGGTAGGGGAGTCTGGGGATCAGACTAAACTCAGATTTAGCAGGGGTGCATTCCATGCCCTGACGATTCTCCAACCCCTGGTCCTCTCCTCTCCCCAGCACACGGATGTTCAGTTCTAGTCTTCTCCAAAACCACTACCCTGGCATCTTTCTCTTCAGATCCACACCCCTAACATTCAATGGGGTGCACAGACAAAGCTGATTGATGACTCCTCCTCATCCTCTGGATTTCTGTCTGTCATTTGCCACTCACTCAAGCAGATCATAATTCTAGGACCTGTCCTTGACATTGACCTTGTCCTCATCCCCCTCCTCCCCCCAGTCAGTTCATTTTTTTTTTTTTTTTTTTGGTTTTTCGAGACAGGGTTTCTCTGTGGCTTTGGAGCCTGTCCTGGAACTAGCTCTGTAGACCAGAGCTGGTCTCGAACTCACAGAGATTCGCCTGCCTCTGCCTCCCAAGTGCTGGGATTACAGGCGTGCGCCACCATCGCCCGGCGGTTAGTCAGTTCATCTTAAACCGTCCTTAACATCTCTAAAGGTCGGTCATATCTGTCTTCTCATCTTCCCACAGTCCCTAACTATTTTTATTTTTGTTTTTTGAGACAGAGTTTCTCTGTGTATCCTTGGCTGTTATGGATCTTATTTTGTAATCAGTCTGACCTTGAACTCACAGATATCCTCCTGCCTCTGTCTCTGCGTGCTGGGATTAAAGACATACACCACTATGGCCTGGCTCACAGTCCCTGACTTTACCCAGCCTTTTTCCTTTCTGTCTTCTTTAACACTAGAAGTGGAATCCAGGATCTCAAACAAGCTAAGCAATTGCTCTACCGGATCTAGTTCTCTAACTCTCTTTTTATTTTCGAAATTTATATGTAAATGTGTGTATGTGTACATGTTCAAGTGTGTGTGATGGCCGAAGATCAATAGCAAGTATTTTCACCAATCATTCTCTACCTTATTATTCACTTACTTATTTATTTTGGTCACAGACTGTCACAGAACCTGGTGCTTCCTCATTTGACTTGACTGGCTGGCCAGAGGGCCCCAGGGATGGGATTGCCATGGCTGGCTTTTATGTGGGCGGCTGGGAGCTAAACTCAGGCATGCGTTCCTGCGCACTTTGCCACAAAGCCGTCTTTGCCCTCACTTTTTATTTTATTTTATTTTTTTTTGATTCAGAATCTCACCCAAGTTGCTCAGACTGGCCTTGAATTCACTCTGTAGCCCAAATGAGTCTTGAACTTGTGATAGTCCTCCTGAGGCCCCCCTAGTAGCTGGAATTGCAGACCTGTACATGCCTGATTGACTTATGTCAGGTCCCATCTTCCTTCCCACCAGCCTTTGCAGCTCTTTCCCACAGAGCAGGCTATCTAAAATGCAAGGCTTCTCAGGCTTTCCCCTCAAGGACCTGACAGGCTCCCCATTGCCTACCCTGCGTATCCCTGACTTCTGAGGCAGCATGTGACTTCTGTGAACTGGTCCCATGCTTCTTCTAGCCTTCTCTCTGGCCTACCCTGCCTCACCCTCTGAGCCAGGCCCTGGAAACTCTTTGTTAGCCCGGGTATCTCCATTCTCCCTATCTTCGTGCCTTTGTGTGTCCTGTGCCCTGAGCCGGCACCCATCCTGGCCAGCCCCTCTCTGGGCCCCAGGCCTGGGGGGTCCCTGACATTCCCAGCTCCCAGAGGATCACGCTCTGCATCAGCCCTGAACATTTATCTGCTGCCCTGCTTCTTTAACTTCCCCCTAAAAAGCTAGCTCTCTGTGAGGGCTTAGCACTTGCCAATGTCCATCCCACAAAGGAGGCAATAGATGTGTCTAAGCCCCTGTCATCGACCACGCCCTCAAGACTTCTTTTGAGGCCCCATTCAGTATAGTTCTCTGGCATGCCTTGTTTCCAGGCATCTGGCCCTTTGTACCACACAATCCAGTCGTGATTTTTTGTCTGTTGTTTCATTTGTTTATGGGGTGGGGGGCGTGCCTGCCACAATATACGTGCGGCTGTCAGTCAGAGGACAGTTTGTGTAGTTGGATCTCTCCTTCACCTTCTCGTGGGTTCCAGAGATTGATCTCAGGTTGCCAGGGTGGCACAGCAATCTCCATTCCCTGATAAGTCATTTCATTGAGCTTTAAAAAAAATTAGGTTGTTCTGGGTAAAGCCAGGCTAGTCAGACAGGCTTAGGGACTCTCTTTGTTCCTTATGGCAACCAATGGAAAATACAGAGACCAGTGTGCCCGGCCAGTGAGCCCCTCAAGGGGTGAGCTTCAGACCTGGCACAAAACAGAGCCTCCACATAGTTGTGGTAAGAAAATGGACAAAAATGTCCCCACGGCCTCACTGCACATGGAGCCGGCGGGGCCCCTTCTGTATTCTGGGTTTTCTTCAGCATCCCTTCCCAGCATCTCCTGCTTTGCTTGCTGGGGTTCGGAGCACTAATGCTGTCACTGTCCCAGTGGAGGTTTGGGGGGGGCGGAGCGGAGGACGCTGCGTGCGTGTGTGCAGGCACGAGGGGCTCTGAGGGGGTTGGAAACAAAGGTCCAGAGTGAGGTCCCAGGCACAGCTGAACTGCCCTGAACTCGCCTGTTTTGTTTTCAAGGAAATGCATAATCCAAGAACCACCCACGGCCCTGGCGGTCCAGCTAAGCAGGGCTGGAATGCACTGCCTTTCCCGTTAGTAATTGTTTTTTCTAGTTAGCCTGTAACCCTTCCCCTGCCGCTCCCAGCTCCCCAGCTGCTGGGGCCTAGCTCTGCCTCAGCCTTCCTCAGAGGTCCATGGGGCGGGATGGACACCTAGGCCAACTTCCTGAGGCATCTCCAACTCTGTCCCACCTGTGCAGATGTTGCCAGTGGGTTCAGGGACAAACTGTGGCCCGCAGTTTTCTTCTCCTAGTCAGACAAGCACTAGAGGGAACTGAGGCTGGAGAAATACAAAAGACAGGGTAGACCTGGAGGGGCCCCAGGGTCTGCATGTCTTCCAACGGCTCCTCTGTGATTGTGGATGGAGTCACTTTGAACTAGTGGGAGAATAAAGCTTCCTTGTGTGTAGCTAGGTGTGTCCTTGGGTGCTGCGGCCACGTGCTGGTGTCAATGTGCGGGGAGGGACAGCCCTGCTCTGGGGTTAACTTAGACCCTCTCTGCCCACCTAACCGTGCCAGAATCCCTTTGAGCCTTCACTCCAGGAGGAGGTAGCACCCTCTGCCCCATGTTTCTGCCCTCAGTGACTTCCATCTCACAAACACAAGGGCAGAGTCGGGTAGCTGTACATTTGCAATCCCAGAGGACAAGAGATGAGGTGCTTAACCTATGCCAGCTCATCTCATCCTGTTCCAGCCACAGCCAGTTTGTCTGATTCAAACTGGAGACCTCCTGCAGCATTCCCTAAGGTGGCTCTGGCTCCAGGCAGGCCTCTGCTCAGATGGAGGTGGATGCAGGAGTAAGAAGGAGAACTGGGTGCCACTTGTGGTGCTCTCTGCTCCAGAACTCCCTGTAGCATGTATTACCCATGTCTCATCTTTGGTAGGCCTGGCCTCTGGTCAGGAGAGCTCCTAGAGGAGAACTTAGTGTTCTTCTCTCCTTCCAAAAGAGATGCTTAGAACCATGGTGGAGCTACAGACCCAGGAGGCTGGGAAATTGGGCCCTTGCTGATAAAAGACCATGCCTTGGGTTTGGTCTCAGGCCTTGGGGCCCACGCTGGCTAGTACCCTGGGCCGCTGGCAAGACAGGCAGAGCCAGGACGCAGTCCAGCATGGCCACTGAACATTTGGTGTAAATCAAAGGCCTTTTCCCAGCCAGGATAGGAATGCTGCCGAGTGGGATTTGGGACCAGGCCTGGCAGGGCTAACACTGCCCTAATTGAGGCCCTTTTAGACATTTAATTATAAGCAATATTTTCCCAAGCTTCCTAAATTGACCGTGGAGACCCGCTGGTGTTAGTGCCTGTGCCATGGGCAGAAACGGGGGAGTGGGGTGGGGGCGGGAATGGTCGTTAAAGTGTTCAGAGCAGGTTTATTTTAGTAAATTCTCTGAGGTGAGAATACTCACACAAAGTAGAGACTGAAGTCATGTTTCTGGGAGGAACGGCCTGAGTTTAGAGGCAGACGCCTGCAGGCATGATCAGACACATGGTGGGGGGGGGGGAGCATGCGCGTAGACAAACACCTGTAGAGAAACACGCAGTACAGACAGTTGCGTAAACACCAAGCTGGAAATCCCTCCCCAGCACCTGGAAGCTTCAGAAAGGAAAACCACGGTCGGTGGCTCCGCCCACTCCTCACCTTCGCTCCCCTCCCAGCCCTCTAGGCTTCTGCTGCCTTCCCAAGGCCTACTTACAGAGCCCAAACCCGAGTGCAGTCACCCCCAGCTGGGTGTTTCTGCTTGTGCTCCAGCCTCAGGGAGGCTCAACTGTCTGGGAAGGAACACCAAGCCTTTGTGGGAATGAGGAGTCACCCTTCTGCACCCCAATTGAAATCTTGAGGCACCTTCATGATGACATAGCCACAGTAGTCTGAGAAGCAGCCAGTCTGAATTACAGAGGCAGCACCCTGAGGTGTCTCTGGAAAGCAGGCCTCTAGGGAGCAAGCTTCTCCAAGCACAGGGCTGCCTACCTTCCAGCAGGCCTCCCAGAGCAGGCTATGGGGATTCCACAGCCGGCCTGGTGTCTAGCCTGTCTTTACACTACTGATTGCTTCCTTGTTCTCCCCATCACCCTGGGAGCCCTTTGATGCCTTTGCTGTCACATAGAACCGTCAATGCTGGGCTCTGAAGGCCCCTGCAGCTTGAAAGGGTAAACCCCTGATTCTTTCTCTGTTCCTGTCATTCATATTCCATTGTCCATCCCACCCAGGGGGACACCAGAACCCCTTCCTAGTGTCCATCAGTGAGTCCAGGAATGGTCACAGGTAGGGCCTCTGAGAGGGATGGGGACCAGCCACAACCTTGCCTGCTTCAATATCCTGTCAAGAGTGCCTGGGACCAGGACAGTGTGATATGGGGAACCCAGGAGCCAGACCAAGACCTTCTAGACAGGGCTGGGGCAGAAGGAACCTTGGGGCTTGGTGGCTGTTACAGGCCGTTGCTGTTGGCCTTATCTGGGGCTCCTTGTTCTTACACCACGTCCTCAACGGTCTCTGGAGTCAAGGGGCCCTGTTGTTCCCTCCCCAAACAGACCGTTATGGTTTCCGTTGTTTGGGGAGGGGGCTGGGGGGCTGCCTGCTTAATTAATCATTTTGGGCCACCCTGGGAAACTCATTAAACCACCTCAGGCTGGAAGCCTGAACGCTGCCCTTGTAGTTAGATAGCACTTTCTAGGGTCCCTTTTTCTTTCCATTCAGACACATGTGTAGGCAGGAGTGTGTGTGTGTGTGTGTGTGTGTGTGTGTGTGTGTGTGTAGCAAGCATGCCCTTGTATCTACCATTCTCTGTGTGTTTTTGTTTCCTAGATTCTGCAAGGAACTTCCCCTGATTCTTCTTAATTACCAGTGGAGAAGAAATTCAAGATGCCTAGGGCAAAGGTCAAACGCCACCTGTTTTCCTTGCACTTCATTTTCTGGCAGTTCCCACAATAGTGTAGATAAGTAAAAGATTAAGGCAATCTTTTCTAATTAAAGTAATTAAAAAACGGGGGGGGGGTGATTGCACCCTTTCATCTGAAAGGGAAAATATTTACTCATCTAACTGCAGGCCCTTAAAAGCATTCAGGAGGTCTATTTGGACAAACGGATGCTCCTCCCGCCCCCCCCCACCAGCCTACTCTCCTCCTGTGTGCATGTACATACACACACACACACACACACAGAGAGAGAGAGAGAGAGAGAGAGAGAGAGAGAGAGAGAGAGAGAGA
>JABTXL010007333.1:12035722-12047958 GCA_025134845.1 Neodon shergylaensis
ATCTGATGTGCAATTTTTAAAGTAAGAAATAGCAACAAAGAAAACAATAACTGCAATGACGTGAGTTCCGGAGATAGAGATGACACATTGGGATGGCAGTGGGTACAGCCAAGGTAAGTAAGTGTCTGTGGCCAGGGAGCTGAAAATCAAGTAACAGAACGAAGAATTCTGCATTGTTGCAGAGCTGGCCATTTACTTCCATATTTATACAGACTCCCCAAGACCACATGGTCAGGAAAATGGGGGCAAAGCTTAAGCCACATGCACACAAGCCTGGGAGAAGATGATGGCAGCCATAAGCCCGCAAGGCCAGTGGCTCAAGTGGCATTTTCTCGTCTCTCTCCTGCTCAGTCTCCAGGGTCCAACCTTGTCCCTGTCGTGGAGTCCACTCCTCCAGGAGAGGAGACAGGGGCAGGAGTAGAGAAAAGACACAAAGAATTCTCTCCTTGTTCATTGTCCTGTGAGCATCCTTCAGCAAATGCTCCCTACTTGAGGAGACATCCTCCTAAACTCACTTTGGAGAAGAGGCCAGACTGCTGGTCAGTCAGTAATAAGAACCCGTCTGGTTTCTAGCGCCAGGCCCCAGCCCCTGAGCTTAGTCTTGCCACTTGTACCTCATTCCTCCATCACAGAACCCTTTTAAGGTGGGAATTATCGTTCCTCATTTACAGAAGAGAAAAAAGATCTCAGGCTAGAGGGGCCCGTTCAAACCACAGGGTTCTTAAATGGCAGAGTTGGGAACTGGCATCAAAGTCCTTTGTTACCCAACCAGGCCATGATTCGCTCCAGGGGGCAGGGTCTGCCCCCTCAAAGTCCCTGTTCAGGGCAGGCAGGGCAGACGTGCTGTCGCCAGGCCTGGTCTCTCTCTGCGGCAATGTGGGCTGTTGTGACCCTGGCTCTGAAGGCTGTCATGCTTCCTGCAGGCGGGCAGCAGTTCCTCTGAGAGCCTAGCCCAGAGGCTAATCATCTGGGCAGGCCTGACTCCTCACCAGAGGTGTGAACATGCCTGGGTGTTGGGCTGGAATGAGGCTGCTTTAAAGGACAAGTTGGAATCCGTTTGTGAGCAGTAAATTGCCCTAGTCCCCAGGGCCATTTTCCATCATAAATCTAAAGTATTTGACTTTGCAGATTCCCAGTGCTAAAGCCATAGCTAGGACAACAGGACTGCTGATGGGGCCTATGGGGTGCTAGGACCAGCCCCAACAGAAACCTCACGCTCAGCGTACCCCTACAATGCTTAGTTCAAAGCTCCTTTTGTGAACTGCCTCCCACTTGAATGGACCGGTCCTCAGGTGGCTTCCTCCCTCAGGCAACTCATTTTATTGCCTCCTCGTGAGTCTGCTCAGCAGGCCCTCTCCTGAGGGTAACAGCTACACCTGGGGCTTCTGAGGTCTCCCTGTGTATGATGTCACAGTTGTGTCTGTAAATACTGACTTTTCCCCATCATTGCTCTGTAAGCTTCTCCACCAGATGGTCCTGCAGGAATCTCAAGTCTGTGCTATCCACCTTGAACTCAACATCTAGTCCTGCCCCACCAGTAGGCCCAAGGCCTACTTGAAATTCCCTCTGGCTCCTTCATCTCTTACCCACCAAGTGGCTTCAGGTCCTGACCTCCCAGAGGTCATGTCTCCATTTTTTTTTCCTGTCTCTTCTCCATGAAATCAAAGTGTTGGGCCATTTATGGCAAGATCTTTCTGTCAACCCCTCGAGCTGGTGCGGGGCGGCATGTGTTCTTGTGTGCTTATTCCCTTGTTTTTCAGTTTAAACAGTCCTGGTGGCTCCTTAAACCCTCCAGGACATCACTAATACTCCACAGTCCTCCCTGGACCTGGCTCCCAAGTCTGTTTGTGACCTTGCATCTTAGAACTCAGATTACAGTTCTTCAAGACCAACATTTCTCAACCTGTGGGGTGTGATCCCTTGGCGGGGGCGTTGAATGACCCTTTTGCACGGGTCAAATATAGATATTTACATTATGATTCTTAGCAGTAGCAAAAGTGCAGTCATGAAGAAGCAACAAAAACAATTTCATGGTGGGGGAACTATGTTAACCGGTCGCAGCATTAGGAAGGATGAGAGTCACTGCTCTAGACAGAGCTGTCTCTGTCTATTCCAATCCTTTCCTCTGTCCAAGGCCCAGTCAGACATCACACACTACCCAACCCAGAGGTTGGTTAGGAGCATGGTATCTATAACCAAACTAACCAGACGCAGGTCTCTCTAATACCGCTCTGTAAGTTTGACCTCGGAGCTAGTTCATTCCTTAACCTTGGCGCCTTGTTTTACCCATCTCTACAATGAGGGAATAGTAGCCTGGCCCCACCAGCTGTTATACAGAGAAAGGGAGATTGTGGAAAGCACTTGGGATGGAGGCTGGCGTGTGGTGCGTGCGTCACGTGCCCATCTGAAGATTCCAGGTGATGCTTCTACCAGTTCCCTGAGCTGCACCAGTCTCTTCCTCACCCACACTCCCACTGCAGTTTTTTTCTACAGCAGCCCTTCCATATCTACCTGGTTCTTATAGTAAAATCCTTTGAAGGCAACTGGATAATTGTAAGAAACGAACAGGATCAAACCTGGAGGTTGCATCACAAATACACTGGCAAGCCTTACAGCTCCCAAGCCCAAGGGATGTAACAGGCTCTTGGGATCCGGACATTAGCATCTGGTAATACTATGTGGGCAGTGTATTGGGCAGTGTAAGTATCTCACGCCAAACATCCTGCTTTTATTTTGTAGATGTAGGTTTAGCTGGAACTCACAGGTACATGCTACAGTTTAATATGGAAAGATGTGCTCCCCCACCTCACCCTGCTGCGCCCCACGGCGCACCACCTCTTGATTCTAGTTCAGACACCCTCACTAGCATTTTCAGACACAGAAGCAGGAGTCATGTGATACAGAATGATTCCTGAGGTACCCTAATTTTGGTAAAAAGCTGTGTTTAGGGACTGATAAGATGACTCAGTAGGCAAAGGCACTTTCTGTGCAAGCCTGGTGGCTTGAGGTAGACCTCTGGACTCACACACAGGTGGAAGGAAAGGATCAATTCACAGAGTTGTTCTCTGCACACCCACACCCATCTCTCTCTCTCTCTCTCTCTCTCACACACACACACACACACACGCATGCACGCACACACATACAAATAAACAAAAACAAATTTCATGGATATGTTTAGAGACATCCATACCAAAGACCACAGGACAGTCCCCGATATCTCTTAGTCTTTCTCAGTCCTAAATTCCCAATGTTTTGATATCCCAAACAAAGGCTACATTTCACAGCCTTGCTTGCATCTGTCCCAGACATGTGACTAAGTTCCAGCAAAGTGTCACTTAAGGAGATAATGCCCTTTTTGGCTTGTCCCTAAATACATCTTTTTGCCCCAGTCAGGGACTGAGGTGTGTACCTGTTAGCGTTGATTGCTTTAAACCTCTGGAGTGGATGGGCCAAGTTCAAATCTTGACCTGGCTATGCACAAATTGTGTGACCCTGGAGAGCTTACATAATTCTTTTGTGCCCCAGTTGCCTGGGAGTCAAAGGCTGTCTACGTGGCAGGACTCTTACGAGGAGTACAAGTGTTAATAGGTGAAAAGCAGTTAGAATGGTCCTAGGTGTGTTCTGCTAAGTGTCGCTATGGTGAAGATAGTGAAGGGGTTACAGAAGGCAAGGATAGAGTTAAAACCACTACTGGATGGTTTTGGAGAAGCTGTGTATTGTGAATGGCCTGGACCCTTAACCATTGTTGGACCCTTGACGACTAGCTCTTGACTGTTTACCTGAGTTTTTAGGAGGGGGAAAAGGTTGTCTATCTTATTTAAGTCATCATTTTGGGTTTTCAGTTGCTTGTGACCTAATTTAATCGTAAATTACATAGCGACCTTGGAGATTTGCCACGTAGGCTTGTCCACATCACTTACTGCATCCCTTGTGGCTATGTCTCCTGTCTTACAGGAAGGCTTTCCGAGTTCTCTTTGTGGCTTTGTATTCCTTATTAAATACTCTTCCTAGCTTAGGCCCAAGGACCTACTGAACAAATAGAGGGAAGATGTTCAAGTTGTTCTTGTTAGATAGACAACGGTTTCTTCAGCTGGTGGCAGAAAATGAGTGATTGATGAGTGAGCCTTCATCAGGGGCTGGAGAGAAGGCTCTGTGGGTAAAGGGTCTCTCATGCAGAGGATCCCTATTCTGTGGTCAACGCCCCTGCAGGCCGCTCACAACGACCTGAAACTCCAGTTCCAGGCCCACACCCCTGGCCTCCTCAGGAGCTCACACCTACACACAAACACACACATGTGCATAACTTAAAAAAACAAAATAAATCTATCATGTAAAAACGACACTCATTAAGCGTAGTGTGGGGTCCAAGGACTCCACGTGTGTGATCCTCATGGTACACTATGACGTAGGGGTATCATCAGCTCAGTTTGTGAATCAAGAAATGGCTCCCGAGAGCTGGAGGTCATTGATCCAGCCAGATTCTAGATTAGGCAGTTTGCCTCCAGAGTCTGGTATCTTTTAACAATCTTGCTATGCAGCATCCTCAAGGATTTTCCTCCTATGAGGTCTTTGGAAGGAAGAATGGGTCACTCACTGCCAGGTGCAGGAGCCAGCCAGACCACAGCACAGGAAGCGCAACCTCGCTCCTCTGTAGACTTTGAAGAACTGTTCACGAGGCTGGGCTTCAGGGAAACCAAAGGGGGAAGTGTTAGGACTTTCCTATGATCAGTGCGATAAAGACTTTCACCCCTGTGTTCCCAGCACATTCTTGTTGACCTGGCAGCTGCTGGCTGGACTGGCTCCATTTTGGCCAAATATTTGACACTGGTAGAGTTTGTCCCCCCCCCCCCTTTCTCCGTGTCGTGCGATGTTTCCAAATCTTGTATCCTAAGCCCAGTTCATGCATTTTTATCTCAACAAACAATGCTTCGCTCTGAAAACTCGAGTTACAAAGCACACATCTTAATCCTTCCACGTGAAAATGAGTGGTGGGAATTTTAGACGTCAGACTTTAGTATTTTAGAATAGAGGTTGGAAAATTTGCCCGTCTGTCTTCCCTCCCTCTTCCTTCCTTCTCTCTGTCTCTCTTTCTTCCTTTCCTCCCTTCCTTTCTTCCCATAGCATTGGAGACTGAGCCTAGGACCTCATGCTTGCTGGACAAGCACTTTGCTTTTTTTTTTTTTTTTTTTTTTGGTTTTTCAAGACAGGGTTTCTCTGTGGTTTTGGAGCCTGTCCTGGAACTAGCTCTTGTAGACCAGGCTGGTCTCGAACTCACAGAGATCTGCCTGCCTCTGCCTCCCGAGTGCTGGGATTAAAGATGTGCGCCACCACCACCCGGCAACACTTTGCTTTTGATTTATATCCCCAGCTACCTCCTTCTCCTTTTTTTTTAAAAAAAAACAAAACAAAATAAAACAAAACAAAACCCCACAAGGTCTTATTAAGGTGCCCAGGCTAGCCTTGAATTTACTGAGTAGCCAAGGCTGGCCTTGAACTTTTGGTCCTCCTGCCTCAGTCTCATGAGTAGTTTAGGATTATGGATGTTTATTTTTAATTTATTATTATCATGCCACATACCCCCATTTCTTCTTTCTGACTGCAGATCTCATATGCTTTACTTCAGCGCCCTTAACCAAGGGGTCTTCCCTGCCTGGTTCCAGTCAAGCCAGTGTCCCATGCCACTCCTGTCAGCCCAGCTCAGCACACCATGGCCCTTGCATAGGCTGCATGCTTTAGTACCTCCGTGAGTCCTGCACCCATCTTCCAAGGCGCGTCTTGGCTGTGTCTTTAAATTGTGCCCAGAGGTCAGAAGCTGTGTTGAGCGCCCAGAGATGTTGCTGCTGGTTTGCCTTTCCACGGCGGTAATAAAGCCTCTGACCAAGGCAACTTGGGAAGGGAGGGGTTAGTTTGGCTTACACTTTTAGATCAAGGTCAGAGCAGGAACTCAAACCAAGACCTGGATGCAGAAGCCACGGAAGAAGGCTGCTTGTTAGCTTGTTCCCTGGCTCCTGCTCAGCTAGCTTTTTTACACAGCCCAGGACCACCAGCCTAGGGATAATACTGACCGTATGCTAGTCTCTCCCACATGGGCATCCAAGAAAATGATGTCCAGCATGCCCACAGACCAATCTGATGGAGGCAACTCTTTAACTGAGGTTCACTCATTCCAGGTGACTCTAAGTTCTGGTTAAGTTGGCGATAAAAAAAAAACTAATCAGGACAAGAACCACCGCCCACTTTTTTTTTTTTGTTTTGTTTTTGTTTTTTGTTTTTCGAGACAGGGTTTCTCTGTGGTTTTGGAGCCTGTCCTGGAACTAGCTCTGTAGACCAGGCTGGTCTCGAACTCACAGAGATCCGTCAGCCTCTGCCTTCCGAGTGCTGGGATTAAAGGCGTGCGCCACCATCGCCCGGCCCCACCGCCCACTTTGAAAAGGCATTTTGACTTCTATAGGTTTTTTAAAATTATTATTATTATTATTATTGCTATTTTATACATGTGAGTATTTTGCCTGCATATATGTCTGTGTACCACGTACATGCCTGGTATCTGAAGAGGCCTGAAGAGGGTGTCCAATCACCTGAAGCAGGACTGTGAGACAATTGTGAACTGGGTGCTGGGAGCTGAACCCAGGTCCTCTGGAAAAGCAGTCAGTGTTCTCAGCCACTGAACCATCTCTCCAGCTCCTCCTGTGGGTTCTTAAAGGTCTTTCTGTTCTGAGATGTAGTGATTCTTGGGTCATCCGTTCCTTCCTGTTTCAGTATTGGGTACAGGTAGGCTCTCGCAAAGGACTTTCTGTGCGTCTTCTTCCTTCTGGAATCAAATAGTCATGGCCACTGAGAGCATGGTGACAAATGCTCTTGTTACCCAAGACCTTCCCATCAGGAGGACAGGAGAAGCAAGGGACTTGCAAAGACTGAAGCCTCAGTATTTCCCTTCCTTCCTTCCTTCCTTCCTTCCTTCCTTCCTTCCTTCCTTCCTTCCTTCCTTCCCTCACTCCCTCTCTCCATCCCTTCCTTCTTTTAGATTATTTTATTTATATATGATGAATTTTGTGTGACTATTTGCCTTGTATGTGCAGGTTCCAGAGGAAGCCAGAAGAAGGTATTGGATGTCCATATCCTGGAGCTGGAGTTAACTGAGAGTTGTGATCCTCCTATGTAGCTGCTGGGACTAGAACTCAGGACCTCTGGATGAGTAGCAAGTGCTCTTTTCTTAACCTCTGAACCATCCCTCTAGCCCAGTACCACTAGTTTCTAGGCTAACCTATTCTGGTTAGCTAGAATGGACTCTTTAGGGCCTGCTCTGGCCTGGCCAGCTTCATATTCCTCTTGGTCCAGTCTTAGGCTAGTCTTAGCCGGGGCTGGGAAGCACAGCTGGCCCTTCATAAACTGACTCAATATCCATCTTGGACTCAACCGCAGCCCCTCCCCCAGCTCTGGGCAGCCAGTCCCTAGGACCACAAAGGAAGAGTCATTGTTGACCTAGGATAGCCAGACCAGAAATTCTGCAAAATGCAAACGCAAGCACTTTCAAGCTACAGCTTCATGTTTTTGGTCCCCACGGCCTCTTTCCGCCAAAGGCAGTAATGTCCAGATGGAAGGAATTCATCTCAGCAGGAACATGTGTTTTCCTCCGTGACTTTGCCCAGGACCCAGGTCAACAGCCCCAAAGAAACTGCCTGAACCAGGTTTCAGCAGGGAAGCCGAGCCTTTGGGGCTATAGCCAGAACAGAGCAATTCCGACCATGGAGCCTGAACCTTTAACCCCAGGACGCCTAGACAATGTGGCTTGCTCAGGAGCCTCGTTCTAGACAAATCCGGGCAAAATATTTGGCCTGGGTTTGAATTTGCATTGTGATCTGGAGTTTAGAAGATCTTAGGTCTGGGAGGGGATGGCATCCATATTGCCAGCATTCACCTCAGGGGCTCCCGGCACGCCTTCTTTCCCCTCTATGCTTTGAGTCACAGGATAAAATGATGGCGGCGTGACTGGACACAGGGCTGGAAACAATAACTCACTCTTTCACATTTTGCTGAGACCCCCTAAGCTCTTGCATCTGGCCACATGTAGCTATTTCTCCCTTAGCACATTGAATCCATCACCAGGACAGACCTCCATGTCCTTACCCCAACCACATCCTCCCCCTATGCAACATGGTTCATCCCGCCTTCACTTCCCTCCTTCCTTTGACTCTTAGTGACTGAAGGAAAAGGTAGCATCAATCCACATTCAACCTGTGACAGTGTCTGTTGTTTCATGTGTTTATAAAGTACCATTTGAGCCGGGCAGTGGTGGCCCACGCACTTCGGAGGCAGAGGCAGATGGATCTTTAAGAGTTAGAGGCCACCCTGGTCTACAGAGAGAGTACCAGAGCAGCCAAGGCTACAGGGAGAAACCTTATCGTGAAAAATAAAAAATAAAGTGTCATTTGACAAAATTACAATTTAGAATTCTTAATTCATTTTATTGTCCACTATAGAATCAATAACATTTTATTCTATAAAATGAAAAAAAAAGAGTAAAGATGTTTTATTAACAGAGAAGGGCTGGAGAAAGCAAAAACAAAACATAATGTAAATTGGCCATTTTTTTGATTTTAAAACAGGATTCTCACCTTGAGTCTCCTACATCAGCATCCCGAGTGCAGGGATTAGAGTTGTGTACCATCTCACCAGGCTGAGATTGGTGATTTCAAAGGTACTTACCCTGAAAGGTAGGGACAGCAAGATAGACCAATAGAAAATGGGCCGTTTGGGGTGTCTTTTTTTTTTTCAAGTAAGAATTAGGGCAGAGGAAAACTTCACTTTTATGCCGATTGCTTGGGAAATCTATCATCTCCCCTGATTTCTTGGGAGGTCAGATAACAATTCTGGGTTGACTTTTAGTACAGCAACTCCATTTTGGTCTTTGGTCTGGTATATAGGGACCTAATGTAGCATAATATAAAAAAAAAACCTTCTATAACTTTTTATTTGATAATATGTACATCTTCAGTCCCCAGACACTTTTTTTCCCTGTAAGACAGAGTTTTTCTGTGTAGCCCTGATTGTCCTGGAACTCATTCTGTAAACCAGGCTGGCCTCGAATTCAGAGATTTGCCTGTGGCTGCCTTCCCAGAGCTGGGATCAAAGACGTTCATGGCCACTCCCACCACACGTCCCTTTAAAGATGGAATCTTACTATTGTAACCTAGCCTTGAACTCTCCTTATCAGCCTCCCTAGTATTAGGATTTCACTTTGTATGAGGACATATGAGGACCAGGCCCTGCTCACAAACACTTATTTTCCTTTTTTTTTAAGACAGGGTCTCTATGTAGAGCAACCTGGCCTTGAACTCACAGAGATCTGCCTGCCTCTGCCTCATGCCTGCCACCATATCTGACCCAAGCACACACACTTTAAAGCAGTTTTGCCCAATAGAAGTTTAAAGAGAAGCATGTATGTAATGTAGAAATTTCTATTAGCCACCTTTTAAAGTACAAGTTAACCCAAGAAGACTTAATTATAGCAAAATGTTTTATTTAGCTCGATATATAAAAATATAAAATATCATTATAAAATCACTTTACTTTTTGCCCAAATTCTAATTTTGCATTTTTTTGTTCTTACCTGCACATGGGAATTTGACTGTTATGTCTTCACAGAAAACTCATAACTCATCTGTGTTTTAGCTTGTTTTTGTTGTCAGAAGGAGTGACATGCAGAGGCTCCTGCATCCTCAACAGCCAAGGCTTCGTCTCCCAGGGTAATCAACCAGAACAGAGGGGCTGGACCATTGCACCTTGCCAGTGTAGACCACAGAGGGGCTGGACCATCGCATCTTGCCAGTGTAGACCACAGAGGGGCTGGACCATGGCACCTTGCCAGTGTAGACCACAGAGGCCCAGAGAGAGCCAGAGGTCAGCGTAAAACAACCATTAGATAGTTAAAGGATCAAATCCAACATGTCTGCGTGGAGAAGGGGGAGGATCCTGTTGTCATGGTGTTGACATCCTTGAGCCATGTGATTCTAGCTGATGAAGGCTGAGCCCAAGCAGGGGTGAGGCTTTGAGAAGAAACTCCAGCTTTCACGGAGAGGCCCTCACAATCTCAGAACACTTTCCCCTAAATGAGGAGCCCCTCAACTTACGATGCTGGAGTAGCCTCACTTCAGAAACTGGAAGGACTATGGCCTTTCTGTTCCTGGTTAGGAGTGTCAGGGTTTTAGGGTCTAAAGCCCGTTTAGCCCAATGTCATCTTGTAGAAGAGACTAAAGCAGGCTCATAGTCAAGTTGGAACGAGGTCTAGTCTCAAGGCTTTCGGCATTCCCCTCCGCCCCCTCGGCTCAGGCTTTTTCACTGGTCCCTCATCCCCTGTGGTCCTGCATCCCACTTTCTCTTTCCTCTGCTTTCAGGGCTGAGCTCCCTTTCCGTGATTCCATCTTCTGGAGAAGAATTTTTTCTGGCTCATGACTGATTTTAGAAGCATCAGAGCAAAACCTAGTGGGGTTGGCCAGGTATCACCTAATGGTCTGCAGAATTGGGGCATAAAACAGGCAAAAAGAAAAAAGTCTTTGAGATGTTTAAAGTCAGGAGGTGGTACATGAAACATGAAATAGATTCAACCGACAAGACTTGGTTGGTCCCTTGGAATCTTGTGTCTTCTCACCCCGGAATTTATACTTGCAATTCAAGTTTCTGGCACCAGATGGCAGCGCTACTCTGTCCGGAATTAAAGATTGCTTGATCTGCAGAGACGCTCTGAAATTCATTCATTCGTTCATTCATTCCACAAGTATTTATTGAGTGTTTACAATGTGCTGAAAACATTTTTAGATTCTTGGGATACAATATTAAATTCAGCACAGAAAAAAAAAAAAACATCATGCCCTCTGGGCGCTTCCTCCTTAGGCAGGAAGACAGTGAGTACAGAAGAAACACATCTGGAATGTGGAAGGGCGAGAGAAGAGAAACAGGGCCCCTGAGGAGAAAGCTGGGAGTGTGAAGTCAGAGCAGACATCAGAGACAAGAAAAAAGCAGTGGTGGAGGAGGGGTGGGATTGCAGCCGAGCCTGGAAGGGAGAAGGATTTGTGGGGGTGGGGCTTGTAGCATAGTATGGGTTTGTTACTATCTTCCTTACTTGTCTTGTTGCTGTGATAAAATGTCCCAGAGAAAGGCCTTAAGGAAGGAAGGGTATATTCCAGTTCCCAGCTGGCGGGTCCTGTCTGCCGCGGTGGGGAAGTGTGGCGGCAGCAGTCTGAGGCAACTGATCTCATTGGCATCCACAATCAAGAAGCAAAGACAACGGATGAGGCTCAGTTCGCTCTCTCCTGTTTGCTCAGTTTTCGACCTCAGCCCATGAAATGGTGGCACCCATGACAGGCTGGGTTTTCCCACCTCAATCAATCCAGACTAACGCTCACGGTCCTGCAGAGATTTGTTTCCACGCTGAATTTCAAACCAACAGGCTGACAGTCATGATGAACCATTGGCAATCACACTTGTCAGAGGGGAGATTGACAATCTGAGAGGAACTGAGACTGTCCAAAGTGAGAAGTCTAAATCTGGAGGACCCTAAGTCTCTCCTCTCCTCTCCTCTCCTCTCCTCTCCTCTCCTCTCCTCTCCTCTCCTCTCCTCTCCCCTCCCCTCCCCTCCCCTCCCCTCCACTCCACTCCCCTCCACTCCACTCCCATCCTATCCTGATGTCCCAATTGGTCCTGGGACCACATCCCCTCAATTTGGCAGGGTCACAGGTATACCACCAAATCCTGCCTGCTTTTCTTTTCATGTTTTTGGACAAACTTTCAATTACTTATAGTTATTGAGTTCTTGACAATAAAATACAGATCAGAAGCAAATCCTATCAACCCGTGCCCCATCAATCTTTTGTGTACTCTCCCTTTGTCTATCTGAGAAACTAGAGGAGGTACGGGGATCCAGAGTTCTGGTGAACAAGGCAGTCCCCAAACAGATGGTAACTTAGTGCCTGATGACTCACTCCATGGAGGTGGATAAGCGACTGTCTTAGTCTGTTTCCTAATGCAACAGACAGACAGGTGGTTTCTTCTGAAAAGGAAGTTTTTCTCATAATTCAGGAGCCTGAGATATTCAAGGAACCTGCATGCTACATTACAGCATCATTGGGGGCATCATATACTGAGAGAGAGAAAGAGAGAGAGAGAGAGGAAGAAGAAGAAGAAGAAGAAGAAGAAGAAGAAGAAGAAGAAGAAGAAGAAGAAGAAGAAGAAGAAGA
>JABTXL010007333.1:12054402-12069083 GCA_025134845.1 Neodon shergylaensis
TGGTTCATTAAGAGCCTCTCATTAGTTTTTGAATGCTGACCCGCACTGAACACTTGCTATTGCTGGACATTGTGTTGAAGGGTCCGTGTGGGCCACCTCGTCCACCACTGCCCCAACCTCAAAGTCTGGGGTGCCCATTTTCTTCAAGGAGCAGGAGAGTGGCAAGCCTCATCCAGGCTACATGCAGTTGATTCTGGAAACAGTGCTCCCATAAGCTACTCCTTGAAGTTGCAGAAGTTTCCTCCCACCTACAGTGAGTGACTTGGTGGCGTACCCTCCTTGGGTTCTGCTGAAGTCTGAAATAGGCAACCCCCAACTGCACAATCTCAGCATCTGCAAGCAGAACCAGTCAGAATGGGGTTAATGATCCAGTACATACACCACTGTTTCATGTCTGACGACTAAAAACAGTCATGTCCTTTTCCGGATGAGGACATGGTGGGGGCCTGGGGGACACATTTGCAGAGTTGTAGGGAGATGGGTTGCAGTTCAGGTCTTGGGGCTTCCTTCCAGCAGTCTGAGTGGTCTTATTCTCCTTTATTATATGAGTTACTTTTCCTTTTTCTTTCTTTTCTTATTTATTTATTTATTTATTTATTTATTTATTTATTTATTTTTGAGACACAGTTTCTCTGTAACAGTGCTGGCTGTCCTAGAACTCACTTTGTAGACCAGGCTGGCCTCGAACTCAATCCGCTTGCCTCTGCCTCAGGAGTGCTAGGATTAAAGACATGCGCCACCACTACCTGGTGTGAGTTACTTTTCTTATTTTTTTCTTTCTTTTTTTCCTTTTTCAAGGCAGGGTTTCTCTGCATAGCTTTGGAGCCTGTCCTGGAACTCGCCTGCATCTGCCTCCCAAGTGCTGGGATTAAGGGTCTGCACCACCACTGCCCAGCGTGAGTTACTTTTCTTGATGCTGTGACAAACTTTAGGAAGATGTTTCATCGTGGCACAGGAAGCAAATATCAGATCTCCTCACATGAGTCTGCACCGGGAAGCAGAGATATTAGACTAGCATCCAAATGGATTTGACCAATCTGCTCTCCCCTGCCCGGGCAACCCATTTTTGCCACAATCCCAAAGTTTCTACAACCTCCCAGAACAGCGCCGCCAGCTGAGGACCAAGCGTTCAAAGCAAAGCATATGCATCCACTGAGGGTAGCTCAGATTCGAATGCAACACTCTTAGGCCTCCATCATGTCTCCTGAGATGAGGCTGGTTGCCAGAGACTCTTTCTGAGAAGGAAGTGAGGACTGGCCTGGGTCCCTGGAGGCGGGGGCACTGTGGAGAGTAGTTGGTGAAAAGGGGTAACATGTCCCCTCCCTTACACAGGGCCCCCCTGGGACTGGCAGGGAGATGCTGTGGAAGCATTAGTGTCAGTGCTAAGAGCCGTCTTTCATCAGAAACTGGCTTCTGAGGCAGCCAAGATGCTAGAGCTACACATGTGTCCCGTCTGTCCTTGTCGGTATGTTGGGGGATTGGAGTGATCCCCGAGTTGAAAGCTTACCACACGGCAGGAGACTGGAGCCCCTGTATGTATCAGAACAGGGTGAGGTCTGTACAGCCTTCAGGTTATCTATCCTTGGACAGTTTGTAGCAGAGGTGCCTTAGGTGGATTAAGATAGTCTCAAAGGCCACATAGGTTTGAGTCACATGATTCCATCGGTTCTGTATTGCCCTCCTGTGCCCTCTTGCCAGGTTCCCCTCCTCCCCTCCTCTCCTCTCGGATACCTACCCTTGCCTTTCCCGAGGAGTACCAGCAGTGACAGCTACCACAGCTGCCACGTAGGTATGCTCACCCCACACATCAACGCTACTATTGGTATACCAGAAACTTCCAAATTCTGTACACACACACCCTCAGGTATAGGGAAGGGAGGCTTCTTGTGGGTCACACAGGATAGCCTGTGGATGGAGGCCCTGCAAGATCTCAGTCTTGATGAATCACAGAACCAATACACAGAGAACATTCCCACTCTGGGCTTCCCTCTGTGCTGACCCTTCTTAAGTCCCCCTTGCCCTCCTGAAGAGGGCAGGATGGTTACAGAAGGCAGCTCTCTCACGGGGGGCCTTCCCAATGTCTCCATCTTCTCCCATGCCTGCTAGACTCCCAAGGCTCCTGTGAGACTAGCTATATTGTTCCAGCCCCAGGGTCCTGTCAGCATTTATGGAGCCCCTTCTCAGCTACACCCCATCTCAGTACCCCCAGACACACCACCCCACCGTTCTGAGGACAAAGCCATTTTCTCTGTGTGTGACTTCAGAGTTTTCTAGTAGGAATGAATGATCCCAATGAACCCAAATGCCCTGTCACTCTGGGGCCACCAGAGCAGGTTTGAGCCTCCCTCAGCAGCTGGATTCCCACTCCTGCCCCCTCTGTGTCCCTTCCTTTCCTTTCCCAGGCCCCAGATCGGAGGCCTGTGGTCACTGCTGACCAGCACAGTATGGCAGGGGGCTGCTTCCCAGACACACCCACAGGGAGAATCCCCTGTAGGGCAGAAGGACCAGCCAGGGAAGAGTTTACTCTTGGAGAGCACAGCTCTTTAGGCGGGTTCTTGAAAGTTGCAAAAATGTTGGCTTTGTCTGAGCAAGTTAAAAAAAAAAAATCCATGCCACCTCCCACAGACGACACTGTTTCTCAGGCCATGGAGCCACAGTTGGTAGACAAATAACACATTAAAAATAGCCAGTGTTTCCCAATCTTACGGCCTCTGGGGGTTGCAGGGAGAGGCCTTGGCGGAGCGGGGTTTGCCGGCCCATTGTTTGCCTGCCCTGGCTGGGGTGGGTGTGGGGGCTGTTCGTAGGCGCAGTAATTCCCGGTCAGAGGAGGGAGGAGGCTGAGTTCTTGGCCAGGATGAGGCAGATAACGCACACTTGAATGGAGACGCTGTTTGGTGTTTATTTTTCCTTTCCTGGGCCAAGAAATATAGCACACTCCATTTTGAACTTCTGTTTCCATCAACTCCCCTCTCCCCCTGCTTTTTCTTTTCTTTTTTTTCCTCCCCCCCCCCGCACCCCTCCCCAAAGCATGCAAAAGAGACTGAGATACAAAGTCTTATTCCCATCTGGGCTCTGGCCCAAGAGCTCTGACAAAAAAGTTACTTAAGTCATATTTCCATCCTCTGCAGATGGCTGTGTTTTTATTTCTCACCAAAGTAAAATCCCAAATGGACTACAGATATTTGCACGAGTCAAAACGGTTTCCTCCCTGCAGAGCTGGGACGAAGCTTTGATCCTTCAGAGAAAATAGAAAGGTTAGCGCCAGCCTGGCAGCCATGATATGTCCTATGTAGATTCATCCCCTCGGGGTGGGATGAGGTCTGGGGTCCAGAGAGACTGACCATATGCCTCAGGTGGGTATGGTGCTTAGAAAAAACAGCCTAGAGGGAGCCAAGCGATGGGGAGGGGTGTCCGAAATCAAAACAGGAGGGGTCACTGGGCAGGTGACTGTCCCAGAGTAACCCTCTGACAGACCGCAGCCCCGTCGGAACTCTGAGCAAGTCAGTGTGTGGAGCGAAAGCCAAAAGGTGGAAAATTACCCAAGGAAAACTGCTGCCCCGGACACAGAGTCCTGCTGTTAGGCATTCGGCCCCCATCTTTCTTTGAATCCTTACCCCTGGATACTAAGTTTGGCACAGGGAGATGGTCCTCGGACTGAGTGCCTAATCTGTTTCACGGGAAGCCTAGATTATGGCGAGGCTTCCTATCCCTGCCACCAGGGGGCGCCCTCTTGTGGGGCGGACTCCTCAATGGTCCTCACTGCTCTACAGGAATCCCAGATTCTGGATTCCAGGAGAAGGTCTGAGAAGGACTGAACTCTCCAAACCGGGATACTCTTAGGAGTTCCGAGGCTAAATGTGGATGAGCACAGAGGTAGAGTGTGAAGGCTGGCTGCCCACGGCTTGCTTTCCCATCTCCTCTCATCCTCTTCTTTCCTGATGACCAGAATGTGTTTGCCTTTTTTTTGTTTGTTTGTTTTTGTTTGTTTGTTTGTTTTTTTTCGAGACAGGGTTTCTCTGTGGCTTTGGAGCCTGTCCTGGAACTAGCTCTTGTAGAGCAGGCTGGTCTCGAACTCACAGAGATCCGCCTGCCTCTGCCTCCCGAGTGCTGGGACTAAAGGCGTGCGCCACCACCGCCCGGCCAGAATGTGTTTGCGCTGCTCTGTTTCTCGGCTTTTGTTTTCTCTTTGGATTCGCACTCCTCCGGTTGAACTGACTTTTGTAACATGAGTCTCACGTTCCCTTCATGACCCAGGACAACATTTAGGTGTGTCCCCTTGGCTGTGGGAAGGGAGTGTTGGACCCCAGGTGGGACTGAGACCACAGAACGGGACCTTATCCACAGAAGATCCAGAACACTGCAAGCACTTTGGTGCCCTTTCTAGAATGTTCCAGGATTCTTTAGCACTCTTCTCCACCCTTTTGCCCTAGATGAGGAGTGTCTTAGCCTCATGTTCTACAGAGCTGGCGAGGAATCCTTGAGGTCCCAAGTCTGAATCTGGTAGAACCCCCATGATACATTCAGCAGTATCTTACAGCTGAGCCCAGTAGCCTGTGTTTGGTTCATTTAGCAGCAGGTTTCTTTTCCTAGTAGGGTAGCAGCCTCATTCCCCACCTGCCCTTCCCTCTCTCCCAGCCCCCCCCCATGTTTCTCTTTTAAGAAGTTTAGCAGAACAGAGTTAGACACTAGTGTCTCTGACCTGGCCCACCTCAAAGCCTGACCCTGGCTCAGGGCCCTGGACCTGGACAGGACGTGGTTCACGCCGGTTTAGAAAACTCTTTGGCAAAGTCAGAAACCATCTGCACCTCTCCTTCCGCCCTAGACGTTATTTATGCGTGTGGCTTTGTGTTCGTGGCTAAATGCGGCTCTGTGAAGTCTGTTAATTAACCCTACGAGGAATGTGCTTCCCAGCAGGGCAGGGGCGGGAACTGGGAACATGCTTCTGATCAGGGAGCTAAATGCTGAAGACTTATCCCGCTTCACATTGGGGGCTTAATGAAGTCAGAGGAAGGCACTTGGGAGACACGGCTGAATAAGGCCTGTTCTGTGCACCGAGATTGTCAAAAGGGCAGGAAATGCTAAATCAACTTCTGGACTGGAGGTGCCTGGGGTCAGGGTCCAAGGGCAGCTGCAAGGGTCAGTGTGTTGGCTGAGACTGGGCACGGGACGCCTTTGTGGGTGGCGCCCCAGTGACTCTGACCATCCATGAAATGGGGCCATGCCTGCCTCAGAGAGCATTTTTAGAGGGAGGGAGGCGGGGAGAGCTCCAAGCTTTCCAGAACAGGTTTTCACCTGTGACAAGGGATCATTCTCGAGCAGTCACAGCTGGCCGTACAGCTGTGGCTTAACCAATGCTGTAGATGGTTTGCCCGCTGCCTCGCGTAGAGAACCCATCTTCTAAAAGCTGGAGAGGACAACTTGCGGGTTCCTCTGGGCTTTGGTTTCCTCGTCCAAGAACCATCTCTTCCCCCACCTTTCCCTAATATACTAAGGCTGGTTCTGTCTGGAGGGGTGGTGGGGAGGACTGCAAGCAGGAAGTTCCACATGTCCCTGCTGGGTGTGTTGTGGGGTCTCAGTGGGTCACCGAGCGAGGCCTGCTAATATTTATAACTGAGACTCTTTACATTCCGTGGACAGACGTGCCTAAAAAGCACCATTGAGAGCCAGGCCTCAGACGTCCGCATGTGGCTAAGCTTCCTGTCACAGCCAAATGAGCCCAGAAAACAAAAAAATGTATTCACAGCTCTGAGCCTTCTATGCTTCCCAGGCTGATCTCATTTGAAAATATTCAAGACTGGAGGGAGGGAAGGAAGAGGAAACAGAGTCCAGCTGGATTCCCCAGGGGCCATGTGACTGCTGGGATGCCGTGGAACCTCTCTGAGCCATGGTTAGCAACTTAGAAGGCTATTGTGAGGAGCCGGTGGTATGGCGTTCAGAAAGAATAATTCAGAAGGAAATACAGTATAAGCTGTCTCCTAAACTCTATCTCCCCTTCCTCTTCTTTCTTTCCTCTTGTTCTTTCCTATAACCTACCCCTTTACCCCTTCTGCTGTATCCCTTTGAAATGTACCTAGATCAATCAAACCAAGGTTCTCTGGTGATTCGACACAGAAAGGCCAAATACTAAGGACCTCTAAGCTGAACTGAATCCAATGTCTCTGGTTTACCGGACACAAGATCAAGTTTGAGAACCTGTGATTTGGAGCCTGCAAGAGCTCCCCAAGCTGGAGGAAAATGACTTCTGACTAGCCAGAGGAGCGACCAGAGGAAGTGACAAGATTTCCCGTTTGGAAAGGGCTTCTACGGAACCCCTTGCTGGGAAAGCCATCTCTGTTGGTCATCTCCTTCTCAGAGAGTGCCCTGGCATTTCTAGCCAGTCAACAGAAACCCAAGAAGTCTACTGTCCACTCCAGAGTTCAAGGGTGCATGCCTTCAGCAGATACCAGGCTGGATTCCTTTCTAAGAGGTTTGCCCCTCACTGTTGAGGTCAGGGGAGGGTTGAGAGAATTTCCTGAATGTCCTTCTAGATGTCCCCTCCTACCCAGGGCAGCAAGGCCACCAGTGTACCCAGTAACTTGGGTGATTCACCCAGGAGTCATAGTGCAACAGAACTTTCCAGGGAGATAAAAACCTGTCATAGCGGCGTTATCCAACATGGTAGCCATGAGTGAGTGTAGCCAGCCTTTGAGCTTCAGATATATATGACTGGAGCGATTCAGCAGTGGAATTTCCCTTCTTCCATTTAAATGCATTTCCATAACAAGGTATGGGTGGTACCTGCTCTGATGACAGTGTTGGCATCCCTTCCCAAACCCTGGCACTTCCTCTGTACCCTGGTACCTGCTCCAGTCCTATAGAATCTTGTCCCATTACTCAGAGGGGAAACTGAGGCATTAGAGAAAGCACTTTGGAGAACACAGGAAACTGAACTAAGACCAGAGCCTACCCTCTCGTCTGCCTTGCAGCCCAGGCTTCCAGCCAGCAGCTCCTCTGGACCCTGGCCTCTGGCCACTGCGTGGGAAGTTGAGTTTGATGAAACTCAAGCCCCCTTGGCTGATGCCCAGCTGTGGTTTCGAACTTGAGCTACAGAACTGGGTGGGAGCAGCTGGGGTGGGGGGACGGCTGTCAGAGAGTGGGAATTCACAAGCCAGTCCAGCAAGCCCTGTGAGCAGTTGTACCCAAGGGGGTTTCCAGCAGGCCGACCAGGCTTCCAGCTCCTGATGGTGCCCCCTGGTGGCTGAGGACCCTGTGTGACCCTGGCCCTCCTGACGCCATGGGTGTGGGTCGGTGAAGGACGTCAGTTCTGCTAAGGACACACAAGACAGCTTGATCTTCCCACCATCGCCACTGGCTCCGAAACTTATGGGACCCAGTGCAAGAAGAAAAATGCAGGGCCTCTGGTGTGAAAATTAGGAAGGATTTCAAATGGTAACATCTGGATATAAATCCAAGCATGAGTCCTTCTGATCATGGGGCCCCATGCAGCTTGCACTGGTAACCACTGTATGAAGCTGGCCTGCCACCAACATCTCTGACCTTTGAAGGGCTCAGAAGAGAGGGATCCATCTTCTGGATCAGGCTTAGGGCAAAACCAGCCTGCTATCCAATCCCAGGCCCTCCGTGCTTCTGGAGGCAATGATGGTTTCCATCCTTCTCCAAAACGTATGTCCTCATGTCGTGTGTGTGTGTGTGTTAGGGACCAGGGGAAACATTGCATGAGCCTTGATCCTTGTCCCAGCCAAGGAGAGATCGAGACTAGGCAGTAATAATAGTGAACCATTTATCCAGCTTTTCCACCAAGTGCCAGTAAGGGCCTTCCCTGGTTATTTTACCCCAGCTCTCACACATACAGAGCCCATGCTCTCGCCTGCACCTTTCACAGATGGGCAGAATCAGTCCTAGAACCAGAGGCTTCCCTGGGGAGAGAGGATGGCTGAGTCTCAATGAAGTAGTTGTTCTACAGAGACACACATTCATCAAACTCCATCAAGCTGTGCACTTAGAATCTATGTGCTTTTTATGCAAACCATTCCCCCCAACAAAGTTGAATTTAATCAAGAACTGGGTTTTAAAAAACCAGGACACAGGGCTGGAGAGACAGCTCAACAGCTAAGAGCAATGACTGCTCTTCCAGAGGACCTGGGTTCATTTCCCAGCACCCACATGGCAGCTCACAACTGTCTGTAACTCCAATTTCATGGAATTCGACATCCATGGCAAAACACCAAAGCAGAATCAAAACAAAACAGGACACAGAGGCTCCGGGAAATTTAACCGAAGAACTTGAGAGCAGGGCCGTGCAGTCACAAGTCACCCAATCTGGGGTCAGAAAGATAAGCTCTTACACCTATGACTCCCTTCTCAGAGAAAGGGGCTGCCTTGCAAGGTCACATTTGAGTGTTATATGTTTAAGGGGACATACTGATATTGAGACCCACAGTGCCCTGGGAGCTACATATGGCTCTCAGGTCCTGCCTGCTTTGTGGAAGTGGGGTTGAGACAGGCAGCCCCTCCTGTTAGCGTGTCCTTTTAGCTCTTTCTCTGAGTAGGCATGAAGCATCAGTGGTCTCAGAGTGGCATGCAAGGTGTGGACCTCCTTTTGTATGCGTCACTTCTGAGTTTCTCTACATCAAGAAATTGGTTTGGATATCAGAAATATGGAGGATGGGGAAAACATTAGAGGAGATTGGGGTCCCCCTAAAGAGGGGTGGCGTTTGTTATAGACAGAATCAGTACCAAGGGGCTGGAGATGTAGATTAGTTGGTTGAGTACTTACTTGCCTGATATGCTGAAGTCCCTGGGTTCTATTCCCAGTGCTGCATAAACTGTACCGCAGGAAGTCTAGCACTTGGAGTGTGGGTATAGGAAGATCAGACTTTCAAGGTCAACCTGAGATCCACAAAACTCCCATCTGGGTTGGGGGGGAATCAAAAACAAAAACAATATCAAGTTAAAACTGTCTTAAAAATTGCTGGTCTTCTCCAACGAACGGAAGGAGATTAAATGTTGCTTCCGGGGCTGACTTGGCCTTGTCCATACAGATCTCCAATCTGCTGGATAGATTTGGTTTATTTTTACATGTGGGTCTCTCCTCCACCAAGGAATGTAAGTTGCTTATCGCTATGGACTCCTAACTCTTGCCCAGGGACCAACACAAACATCCTGGTGCTTAATAACTCTTGGCAGACAAAGACTTAAAACGGGACTAGACTCTTCCAGCACAACGACCCAGCCACAACCCTATCAAATACAAAGAGTGGGTGTGGATAGGACGGGGGCTTTGGTCCCACCATCTCCCTCACATAGGCCAACTCCAGCAGCCACACCCTATTTAGTTTTTATCCCAAACGAGCTACCTCGGTTCCCACATCTTCGCAATCCCTCCATCTGTGGAGCAACAATACATTTTGCCAGGGAGAAAGCCGAAGCTCAGCAAAGTTAAGAGCGATTGTCCCGAGGACACACAGTGAGGAACTGACAGAGGCAGGCTCAGAACATAGGCTTCCTGGCCCCAGCCCTGCTCAGACTGCGCTCTTTCAGTTCCCCACCCCTCCCTATGCTGTGCTGGAGCTGGGCTGGGTGGGGCTGGCCAAGGGGAGGCTTGAGGCTTGGTTTGGGCCAGGCACTCATGGAAATTGGACCGTTTTCCTGGGGCGGAAATGAGAAACAGATGTTGACTCGGGAGCTGGGGTGCAGACTCATGCCGCGTCAGGGGGCTCAGGTTACATGAAGGGACATGTGACTGTGGTTATAGAAACTGCCTGAAACCCCAAAGTTGGGGTCCAGCCTGGGCCTGGGAAGCTAAGCTCCCTTCTCTGACACTCTGACTTTCTGATATCTCTGAGCCTGTTGGAGCCAGTGGAACAGGAAGTGCGGCGGGAATGCAGTGGGGCAGGGTAAGACCCCAGCTGCTGGGCTGATCACCCTACTCTGTGTGCAGTTTCTCGATTCAGAGCTATACCCCTGCACCCCACATGTTTCCTCAGGAGGATGCCCAGAAAAGCTGCCCCACAGAGGATACCAACAGCCTAGGACAGGCTGGAGAGCCCTAGAGCGTCCCCAAACGTGTTTGCAACACTTCTTGTGTCACCAATCTGTCCCCAGACCTTTGGGGTGAAGGAGTGGCCCAGCTCACAGCACCGTCCATGGTTCTTGGAAAGCATCTCGTGCTGGCGAGGCTGGAGGAAGACTCATCTGAATGATGACTCTAGACACCCGCTGCATCACACACTACACATACACACACACACAAGCCTCATCTGAATGATGACTCTAGACACCCCCCTCCAACACACACCACACACACACAAAAGCCTCATCTGAATGATGACTCTAGACACCCCCCCACCACACCACACATACACACACACACACAAGCCTCATCTGAATGACGATTCTAGACACCCCCCTCCACCACACCACACACACACACACACACACGCACACACATGCTTGTGGTGACTAGAAGCAAGAAAAACCAGATTCTACATCAAGTGAGGGTCCCAGGTAGGCAAAGAGTCCAGGATGATTGAGCGATACATGAGACTGTGCAGATCTGAGCTGCTCTGCGGAGGTCCCCAAACCTCACACTTGCCGTTCACTGACTTACTCTTCATTCATTTCATAGATGGCTTTTGCACACCCACTACGTACACTAGGGTAAGCCCTGAAGATCCAGAGGTGACAGGGAATGAATTCCTTCTCCAGGACCTTGTTGGCTGCTGCAGGGGCCCAAATGGCTTCACTGATTCAGCCATTATGGAGTGGAAGGGGCACTTTATGTCAGCACCCTTCTGGGTTAGGGGATCTGTCAAAAACTGCCATAGCAAAGTGGATGTCCATAGGGGAGACATACCATAAAAAAACAAAAGAGGTGGGCGTGATGGCTCACCTGCAATCTGAGCACTCACAAGGCAGATAGGATTCATGAATATTCAAATGCAGTCTGCTCACAGCAAATTTCAGGCCAGCCAAGGCTACATAGTGATATTCTATTTAAAAACAAAACACTAGGCTGGGCATGGAAGTGTATACCTGTAATCCCAGCATTTAGGAGACTGAGACAGGAGGATTACAGCAAGTCCGAGGTTAGCCTGGATCACAGAGTAAGTTTCAGGCTAATCTAGATAAGAACATGATATCCTGTCTTAAAAAGAAAGAAACAAACCCCAAATTCCTTAAACAGTATGTTTGGGAGTGGTTAGTGCCATGGGAGGAGACTAAACGGGGTGTAGGGGAGATAATTAATTACTTTTCTAATTGCTGGGGCAGAAACGACATAAAGAGAGAGAGCTTTACTTTGGCTCACAGTTCAGAGGAAACTGTCCCTCATGATGTGTAGGACATGGCAGTGAATGAGTCCACCCGACTCTCAGGGGCTTCTCCCACTGTGACAGCTAAGAAGCAGAGTACTACAGCCAGAACCAGCGACAACTGTTAACATCAAGGTCCCTAAGTGGCACACTTTTCCAGGTAGACCCCGATTACAAAGGGCTCCACAACGTCCACAAACAACACTAACAACTGGGACCAAGTGTTCAAACATACGACCCTGTAGGAGGCATTTTACATTCACAATGCATCAGCGAGTCAAGGAGGTAGCCCCAGACCAGGAAGAGAGGGAGACTGCAGAAGGCCTTGAGGCTGGTGGAGGAGTTGAGATGAGGTATCCAGGGGGCCGTGCAGGAACAACAAGAAGACCACTGCGGAGTAGGAGTGGCCCTTTACTTCTTATTGGAATAGACAACACCAGAGAGGTTTTTATTTTTAGATTTTTTTTAATTTATGCATGTATGTATGCTTGACACACTTTGTGAGTACCCATGAAACCCATGGAGAATAGAAGAGGGTATTGGACTTCCTGGAGCTGGAGTTACAGGCGGTTGTGAGCTGTATAATGTGGACGCTGGGAACTGAACTTGGGTCCTCTGGAAGAGCAGCAAGTGTTTTTTATTGCTGAGCCATCTCTCTAGCCTCACCAGAGAATTTTGAGGAGAGAGATTTGTATATCTATACTGCCTGAGTATATAGGTATGTATGCATGCATGTATGTATGCATGTGTATGTATGTGTATATGTGCATATATATACATACATATACATGTACACACACACACACACACGAGGTCTTCTGTACCCCAGCCCGCTCTTGAACTTACTACGTAGCCAAGAATGACTTTGAACTTTTGATTCTCAGACTCCTAACTCCTATGTACAGAAATTACAGGTTTGTTCTACCACGCCCCGTTTATTTGGTACTGGGCTCGAAGCCCAGGGCTTCGTACTTTCCAGACAAGCACTCTACCAACCGAGCTACAACTTCATCCCTTCCCTGCATTTTCAAATGCCCACGTGGGCTGTTAAGTCCACTGTAGACTAGAACTAGCCAAGGCAGTGAGGAGTCAGGGAATAACTATGATAGTTGTGGCAAGAAGATGGCTCTACAGCCAGGAGGTAGCTGCGGGGAATAGCGAAGTTCTAGGGAAGAAATCACACAAGGTTTCATGTAACAGGGAGAAGGGAGTGATTAACTCTGACTCAGGACTTTTCCCACTGGAAATGACTCAGGCAGGGTCGTAAAAGACGAGAGGCTAACAGTACTCCCGAAAGTCACAGTCTCCTTCGCTGCCTGTGACAAGGCTGACGGGAGAGACAAGCAGCTGAGAGCATGAGGTGGCTTGGCCAGAGAGGCGGGAGCTGCTGAAGACCCAAGAAGGGAGCCAGCAGTTCAGGAAGGAACTGGAACCCATGAGGCTACCTGTCCAGCTAACACCAGATCCTGGCCACCGAGAAGGGGTGGAGAGAGAAGCCGGTGGGAAGGAGTCACAGTGTACCTGTTCTCAGGCAGTGCTGGGGGAGGGAGGTGTGGGGAGAGGAGCAGTCCAGCACATGGGCATGGCGCTGACAAGAAGGGGACCAGGTGGCTATGGGGACAAATATAAGGCAGTTGGCCTAGATGGAACTGGAGACATCAAGGAGAGTGGCGGAGCAGCTGACGGAGCCAGGCAAAAGACATTCCAAGTCGCTGTGTGCATACATGTGTGCGTGAGTGCACACACACTTGCACACCTCCCCACACGTAAATAAATGATGATAAGTCATTTTAAAAGACAACAATACTACAAGGAAAACTGAAGACACGGATGCTTCATATCTACGCTGCAGAGGCTGATTTCCCTTGCTGTGGTAGCTCACTTAGCTAGGAGGTGCTCAGCTCCAGGCATCTCCAGCTCTGTGTCCTGAGGAAGTTCTGCTTAGAAGTACAGCTCCCTCCTCTACACCCTAGTCCCAAGGCCAAGGAGAGACAGGGTCCAAAATGAATCTTAAAGGCAGGTCCTGGTGTGTGTGTGTCTTCTCGGATGATACCAGAAATGGCAGACAAGTGTGCTCCTCAATGACCCAAAGCCCCACTTCAGGTTGAGGGCTATGGTATCTCCAGAGGTCTGGTAACAGCTTATCAACAGATTGTCATATGCAAATGGGAGCTGTGCTCTCGTGTGTCATGGGATGTCATTTATAAATAAAGAGATGCCCCTTCATGACCCCAGGCCTTTTCCTTCCAGGCCTTCCAGGTAAAGAGTAAGGGTCAGATGCACTGCAGTGGAGGACTGGTATCAAAGCTCAGTTCTCATCCAGGAGGCGGGGAAGCAGAATGTGATGTCAGGTCCCAGAGAGGACCCAAAGAGAGAAAGCGAAATTCAAAGTCAGTTCCACCCCTCACTGCAGAAGGAAACTTGGACGTGAGGGATGGGAAAGTCCCAGTTGGGTTTGTGGGTAAACAGGCAGAATTGGCGTTTCAGGTGGTCTAGCCGAATTCACCCCACAGAGCAGTGACTAAAGGCAGTGCCGCGCAGGGGAGCGTCATGTACACTCGAGTAGGAGGGTAAAGGCATGCCACGCAGGGGACTGTCAAGTACACTGGGGAGGAGACTAAAGGCAGTATCATGCAGGGGAGTGTCATGTTCACTCTGGGAGGAGGATAAAGGCATGCCATGCAGGGGAGCGTCATGTACACTCGGGGAGGAGAGTATTTAGAAATGGCAGCCATGGGGTCTAGGAAGTGATGTCACAGAACAGCATCTGTCCTAGTGTGGTGGGAGGATAAGTCTCGATGGTTCTAGTTCCGCAGAGGCAGGACCTGTGCCCCAGCCTGTGCAGAGATCACAAACTTCAGCATGACTTCTCACTCCGGCACAGGAGCGCCAGGGACTGAGATGGAGTAGCTCTAGCTCTGTCCCATGATGTGCGCGGGGAAACAGAGACGATTCCATGGCCACTGTGGAATCCTCTACACTTCCATGTGGGGTCCATAAATGTTTTCCATAGTACAGTCTCTGGGCTGTGAGTGGGAGGGATGAGAAAATTCCCAGGGAACTCAGCATTTTATTCTAAGGACACTGAGTTCAATACGTAAACATTGAGCTCTCTTCAATGGGCAAGCCAAAGATCTCTGTCTCTAATGCTTTCATTCATTCATTCATTCATTGCCTGTGAGCAGCAGGCATGATTTCATCAGACCAGGATGAAGATAGCAAGGCTGGGAGACAGCTCACTCAGCAGTGTTTGTTATGCTAGCATGGGACCTGAGGTCCATCCCAGAACCATATATAAGATAGATAGATAGATAGATAGATAGATAGATAGATAGATAGATAGATAGATAGATAGATAGATAGATAGAT
>JABTXL010007333.1:12069093-12138610 GCA_025134845.1 Neodon shergylaensis
AGATAGATAGATAGATAGATAGATAGATAGATAGATAGATAGATAGAGCCAGACATCGCAGCACACACTTGTACTCCCAGAGCTGAGGAGGCAACCTATCTTAATCAGGGGGTTCTAAGCCAAGCGAGAGACTCTGTCTCAAAAAAACAAGGTGAAGAGCAATTGAGTATGAAATTGGAAATTATCACACATATGTACACACATGTATATGCAACACATACACACACCACTAATAATAAAATAATTTTTTAAGGATGAGAATAATACAAGAAAACAATAAAGACACTAGTGTTCCATGTCTCCGTTGGAGAGCGTGATTTTCAGCCTTGCCACCCACATGCCTGTGCAGGTTCTGCTGGCAGCTTAGCGTTTTTGATTCCAAGAGTCAAACCGTTCTTTGAGACTCATCATGGGCTCTGCTTTGTGGCTAGGAGTTCACCGTGGTAAAAGCATCCAATTCTACATTAATTACCTATCGTGACATAATGAATTGCCCTAAAAGCTGCACAGCTGAAAATCAGAATGAGCAGGCATTCTCTCAAACTCTGGTAGCTGAGGAATTTGTAAACAGCTTCTCCTGGTGGTCCTGCTTAAGGTCCCCTGAGGCTATAATCAAGATGTCAGTAGGGACTGTCCTCTCTTGGCGTGCGCGCATGTGTCTCTCTGTCCCTCTCTCTCTTTCTCCCTTTCTCCCTCCCTCTCTCTGTCTCTGTCTCCCCTTCTCCCTTTCCCCTCCATAACCCCCTGAATAAATATTCAACATGTTGGGACCTGTAAAAAAAAAAAAGATGTCAGTAGGAGCTGTGGTATCGGAGACCCGAATGAGGCCTCCAGTAATCAGCATGCAGTGGACCTCTCTGTAGGGCTGCCTAAGTGCATCATGGTACCATGGATGGCTTCCCTCTTAAAGTCTCACGTGAAAAAACAGGTAGATACTCTGGGGGACTTCCATGGCAACCCTGCCTCAGAAGCCACACTCCCAATGTTTTCCTTGCTCTCAGAAGGGTCTTGGTGTCACAGGTGATGAGATGTCCCTCTGACAACACCAGGTTCAAACATAATAGGAGCTTTCTGAGGGCCGACAGTTGCACAGTCAGACGGCCAGGAGGAACAACCTCTGCACCTTGACCAGCCGTGAGCAGCTCCCTGCTGCAGAAGGAAATGCTAGGAAGATGGGGAACTTTGGGGAGCTGTTCAAGAGATGGGGCTAGCTCCTGTCTGTAACTAATAGAGTTAGTTATATAGAGTCAAATTCTGAGCTTGGGAGGCCTGCTAGGAAGCTCCTGGAATGGTGGCCAGGTAGGCCTCCTAAAGGATCTACAAGCAGTCTGGTAGGATGAGGGTCAGGGCTTAGAGAGGGAAGGAGAGTATAAGAAACACAGAGCCGGGGACTTGGTCTTTTCTTTTGTTTGGTCAGCGTTCTCCATTTCTGGGTCCTCGTCCTGGCCTTTGGCTCACTCATGTTCGTTCATTTGTTCCTGCCAGATTTTTAGGTTGTTGGCATGGGTGCTAGTTCTCCTCTTCAGGAAGCTCAGTTTATTGGTGGAAACTCCCAGTATGGAAGCACTGTCTGGCTATGAGGCCTAAGGAGGGTGGAGGGGATATCCTGAGCTATCCATGCACACGGGAGCTCACCCTGTTGGGATAATAAAGCTTGACTAGATACAGAGTTCCACACCATGAACAAAAGTGCTGCAGGTAAAGCTAGGCAGGTCGGAAGAGATGTGTAAGCCAGGCAAGACAGTTTGGTCTAGAAAATAACCAATAAGATAGAAGCATCCTTGCGCGATTATGGGGCAACAGGAAAGACGGTCTGTAAAAGTGAGCTCTGGAGGGGAACAGGGACCCCCAGCTATTTGTCTAGAGCAGAAACCAGGGAGAAAGGCAAGAGGCCTTTAGGAGGAGGCACAGATACCAGCAGTGCCAGCTCAACTCCACAGTGGAGTCCACCCTGCTCGACTCAGATCTACCGACTCAGGTGCCAGGCTGAGCCCTGCCCGCTTCTGAGAAAGCACTCTGTCCTTGCAGCCTTGGCCCAATCCCTGTTTCTGTCTGAGCTTTCTCCTGTGAGTCTGAAAGCCAGCCCTGAGGCAGAACTTGCAGGCAGAAGACCACACGAAGCTGAGGACACTGGGCTGTGGGCAGAGCCAGGCGAGGTTCAGTTGGAGACAAGAGGCCTGAACCCAGGTCCCTCAGGGTAGCCTGAGTGGCGCCATGGAAGGCAAGGAGAAGGGAGGAGCCTGATGGTTTGGCATTATGGTCTATCTGAGAGGCAGCTGGGCCCACGTTGAAGTCCCTGTACTTAGCCCCACACTGACTCTGGTCCCTGGGGAACCTCCACCTAAAGTTCTCCAGTCCTACAAGAAGCAAGCAGTGCTGCTTCCTCCCCCACAGCAGGTGGCGCCCTCCTGCTGGGATTAGATTCAGGAGCTGCCCAGAAAACCTCCCTGGCATGGGAGAGAAGAGCAGACTCTCTGGGAAGCTGGCCCCTGGCCCCTCGCCCAGCTCCACTTTATCTCTTCACTGCAGCCCACCTGCTAGCCTCACCCTCAGCCTTCCCCGCCTCTCCCTTGGGTGACTTTCCCTTGCTGTTGGGTCCACAGGGCAAGTCTGGACAGTAGGAAGCTAAGGGAATTCTTGGTCCAGAGCAGTAGGAACTCAGCTGGCAGTGGACTGCCCCATCCGGTCTTCCTAGCAACCCTCAGCTCCCAATGGCTTTCCCCTCATGCCCTCAGAAAGTACTCCTTGTGCTTAGCTGGAGGGGTCTAGGAGGGGAGCAGGGATGTTTGCCTGTGACAGGGTAACTCTGTCAGAGAAGGACAGCATAAACTCCAACATCTCTTTGCACAGTAAGCAGCGTCCTCTGTCGAGGCTGTCTACTGTCTCCCGTTCGCCAGTCTTCAGTCCTAGAGGACAACCTGAGTCCTGTGGTCTCTCCATCTCACCTGGCACCCATTCTCTCCCTACTGTTTCTGTCCTTGGAACTGAAGTCCCCGTCCCTGCCAGGCAGAGCTGATCTAGGTCGTGCACCTGTAGGCCAAAGCGTGGGCAGCAGGGAATGAAAGCAGAGGGTGCCCAGAGCAGGGGGAAGAGATGAGCACAAAGAGGTAATATGTGTCAGAGGGCCTTCAGGTAGGAGGGGGACCAGGATGACAAGCTAGGAAGCCCAAGGTGGGTTCCTGAAGGAGGAAGAAGGGGGATAGACGGGGAGGATTTCCAGGGCAGTGGGGACATTGCAAGGAGAAGCAGAAGACACAGGGGAGGTTTGGGGGTTGGAGAGAGATGGGGGGGGGCACTATGGACCTGCACAGAGAAAACAGCAGTTTTGGTGAGGAAGGGAGACAGTGTTGGAAGGAAGGGCCGAGCGCTGCTCTTGGAGGCAGACGACTGTCCCTCATCAGCCCTGTGGCAGGCAGGTATAGAGACACCCTGACTTGGTGAGTCGCCCAGCAGACCCTCATCCTGCCAGCCTCCACCCCGCCCAACTCCCAAACATAAAGCTGGAGCTTAACAGCTTAACCCATCCCCCACCCACATTGCCCAGCCAGAGGCCAGCACCCTCCACCCTGGCTAGGTAGTGGGGTTGACAGATCAATCAGTAATCCTTCACTAAGATGGTGGCTCAGCCAGACAGGGGGGCCTTTGTCTGGTCCCAGCCCTGCTGGGAGGCCTAGCCTGGCCCTAAGTTTGCTCAGTATTAATCATTGACCAGCAAGCACCCAGGGATACAGCCCCTCTAGAAGCACTCAAGACTGGGGCCTTGGCCTCCCGCAGCATCAGGTGAGGCTCACCTGGAGCTGGGATGGGAGGGAAGGCCCAGGAGAGGAGCGGGCACCGACTCCAGGTGAGAATCAGGGATATCACACTACCACCCATGCTTGCCAAACCCAGCTTTTGTGAAGTCCCCACCTGGAGGGACTGAACATTCCGCCCCTGGGCACCTCTTCCTCCACAGGAATGGACATGACAGAGGAAAGGGGCACAGATGAGCAGAGGCCCTGGATGTGGCGTGAGGATCTCTTAGCAGTGATGTCTAGCCTGTGGTTCCACTGGATGGAGCATCGCACAGATGTAGACCCCCTCCTCTGGCCCCTGATGGAGGACACAAGCTGATGGGAGACTGAGGGGCTGGCTCACTCTGTGCCAGAGGGAGGATGAGATCCAGCGGTGTTGTAGCCTTCTCTGGCTTCTGCCTAGATGTATACGGCCCTGTTCACCCCGACGTCACATCCAAGAAGCCTGACCAGGAGCAAGGAAGAAGGTGAAAAGAGATACACAGAGCAAAAGCAGAGGTAGAGAGGGATGCCTTTTGCAGGAGCACCCATGCCTGGACGTGGCCTCCTTTGGTTATACTAACAGCTTAGTCACCAGAGGCTATTCTGTGACACTTTCACAAACAAGGGAAGTGAGGCACAAGTCCATCACTGGTCCAAGTCCCCGAACAGGAAAGACAGTGTCCAGACGCAGGAACTGTGGGCTCTGGCACCACTGCGGTCAGAATAGAGGGGATTCAGAAAGGTAGGGTCCCCAAAGTTGAACCCCAGTTTACGAACTGCCTTTGAAGGGGAGCAGGCAAGAGTCTGACTTCTTCAGGTATCTGAATCCTGGTTCCTATCGTCTCGGCAAGTGAGCCAGGCCCTGAGCATCACGCAGGGTAAACCTCCCCCACCAGCCCCCATGTCCCCTTTGACCTTACCCTGAGAAGTCAATATTGATGTTTTATGACCCAGGGTAAGCACATACTTTCTTCCCCCATGAAGGGCTATCTGGTCTGAAGGGTTAATCAGTGACCACTTTGCAAGGGGTGGGGCCCATGAGAAGAAAGCAACTATTTAACCTGTGCCCTTCAAACTAGCTTCCCCCAGTCCAGTGGGGCTGATCTGTTCTCACTTGAGGGTGGGGACAGGTCCTTTGGGAATCTGAAACTGAGTCCACAGGGTGTGTTTGGAGGACTACTGTGCCCAAGAAAAGCATCCCCAGTACAGAGATTGCCCAGGGAATGGGCTGGCAAGGCAGGTGTGTCCTTCATGTGGCTGTCACGGGACGAATCTGGCTGGAAGTGGGAGGGCACAGAAGAAACAAGAGTCAAAGTACGGAGGAGTCCTAGATGGTCTGGGATGATGTGGGGTGCCCCTCTGGAGGGTCAGGATATTGGGATTTAATTTGTGATCTGGTCCTTCCTGTAACCCAGTGTAGCCTTGGATAGGTGGCTTCATATCCCTAGGAACCAGGTGCCTTACCTCTCTTCCAGGATGGTTTCAAAGACTACATGAAATATTACACTTAAAGAGGGGAGAAAGCATCAAATAAATCTTTTTAAAAAGAGAGCTGGGGATGTCTAGGGATGAGCTCAGCGGTTACAAGGGTTTGACACTCTTCCAGGGGATCCGAGTTCATTTCTAAGCACCTGCAACTCCAGCTTCAGGGGATATGACAGCCTGTTCTGGCCTCCACAGGCGCCTGCACTCACATGTAAGTACCCACCCTCAGACGTACACCCATTCACATAATTACAATGATTTTTCATGGGGGAGGGTATAAAATGACCATCTAAAATACAAACTGAGTATAGCCTCCCATGAGAGAGAGAGTTCTCTGGATTGACAGTCCTGCTGCTTAGGAGAAGACAGTAATGGGCCATTAGGGTTTAGGAAACAAAGGACCCCTGAGGCCCCTACCTACAGATGAGTTAATAAAAGCTGAGCCACTCTGCTAGAGAACCACCTTGAGACGTGGCCTTGAACTTGCTGTCATATTCCTGATGACATGAAAACCCTCCTCCACTGTGCCTGAACCTGAGTCACCATCTGCTCAACAAGAGCCTTGCCATTCCGGAGCGCTGAAAAGGACAGAACAGGGGCCAGCTCAGAGAAGGGCAAAGAGGGGAGAAAGGCACAGGGCTGGGCGGGGGAATGGTCACAGGAGATGCAGAGACCTCAGACAGGCACCCTGAGCCAGGAAAACACAATGCCCAGGAGCTGGTGAGTAAAGGCAATTGCAGCCAAACCCAAATATTTGAATTCAATCTCTGGGTCCCACATAGTGAAAAAGAAAAACCAACCCCTAAAAGCTGTCCTCTGACCTCTCAGGTAAGCTGTGATATACACACCCCCCACCACACACACACACACACACACACACACACACACACACACACACACACACACACAGAGGCACACAGGAAATAAGTAAGAAAAATGTAACTTAAAAAACAGCAACAGCAAAGCATAATGTCTTCCTCAAAACCCCTCTGGGATTTGGGGGCATGGAAAATGAACCAAATACCTAGCGTCTTTAACTTGTGAAGGCTCAAGATCATTTAGCTACCTAAAAAAAAACCACCTTTCAAAGGCTATAAATGTTCAATGGGCTTGGGTTATAGTTTGGGAAGATGTGAGGTGATCACATGTAGTCACAGCTGGGCACTTGTCTTGCCTATGGATGATAAAGAGGGCACGCTAAGGCCCTTGCTCCTCAAAGAGTTCTCCAGAGAGGAGATAGCCATGGGGGATAACCAATGTCTACCTCCTTGAATCACTTCTCCCCCTGCCCCCATTTCCATTTTGTGCTGGAGCCAACAAGTTTTCTGCTTGGCACAGGGTGACCAAGAGTAAAGATTACTTTTTATGGTCTTCTTTGCGATGAGGTTCAGCCATGTGACAGGGATGAAATGGAAGGGAGCTTGTCTTGGTTTGTTTGAGAGACTGTGACAAAACCCTGGAGTGCGGGTGTGACGGCGATGGTTAATCTTGGGTCTCAACTTGACTGGGTTTGGAAGCAACCGAATGATAAGCCATGGGGCACAGCTGTGAGGTGATGTGACCCACACCAAATCTGAGTGACCCCTCGTAGTGGTAGATAAAAGAAGGTTCGATGGGAAAAGCTGCACTTTGGGCCAGCATGCCTTTGTGCTGTCTTCCCATTGTCCTAAGTTCACCTCTCTGACTTGCATCTTGCTGAGTTCATCTGCCCTGTTGCCACCAGTCTTCACTGACGTCAGAATCCAGCTCCTTCAGCCTTTAAAGTATACTGAAGACCAGTGCATCTCCAGAGATCATCCCTCAAACCCGTTATGGAATATTACATTAACTATGTAAAGATGTGCTGCATTTGTTTATGTTGCAGAATATTACTTTAACTGCATAAAGTATGTTACATTTGTTTACGCTGCATTTGTTTTACTATGTAAAGATGTGTTGCATTTGTTTCACTTTGCTTGCCTAGGGCACCTGATTGGTCTAATAAAAAACCGAATGGCCAATAGCTCGGCAGAGGAGGAATAGGCAGGGCTGGAGAGAATGAAGGACAAAGAGAAGGAAACGCCAGGGACAAGCTAGTCAGGCAGCTGCTAGTCAGTCAGTCATGGAGGAAGCAGGAAAGTAGGACTCACAGAATGAAAGAAAGGTCAAAAACCTCAAGGCAAACCGTAAATGAAGAGAAACAGGTTAAAGTAAGTTCTAAGAGCTAGCGAGACAAGTCTAAACTAAGGCCAAGCATTCATAACTAATAATAAGTCTCCATGTCATGATTTGAGGGCTGGCGGTCCAAGAAAGCCTGCTCCACAGGCCTCCAGTGACAAGCTGCTCGAGGCGTTCAGCCTCACGGGCTGAGCAGTGTCCAGGTTTCCTGCCTTTCCCGTGTGAAGACAGCCATTATTGATCCACCCAGACTAATATGGCCCCTTTAATGTTTATATTCATTCTATCAGTCCACAGACTGGACAATTTATAACTGACAGAAATTATTCTACAGAGTTCTAGACGTGTACAAGTCCATGTGCCTGCTCAAGGCTGTTCTCACTGCCAACATGGAGGCTCACTGCTCTGTTTTCATAGGGCAGACGTGGGGGAAGGGAGAAGGGGGTAGGGTACTCGAACCTCTCTTATAAGGTCACTAGCCCCATTCTCATAGTCCATTGTGTGTTGCTAAAGCCAAAATACCTAAGGCTATGTGTTTATAAAGAAAAGAAGTTTGCTTAACTCCCAGTTTGAAGGACTCAAGAGCACAGTATCTGGTGAGACCACCTGGCAGGCAGCATCACATGACACAGGTGCACGCAGGTGACGTGTGGTTAGACGGGAAGGAAGCAGGAGAGGAGAGGTCACGCTTGCTCTTTTGTAACAAGGTAGGGAGTAAGCCACCCTCAGCGAATCCAATGCCTTTGTGAGGGTGGAGCCCCAGGACCTGATCACTTCCTACAAGGTACTGTTCTTAAAATCCTGCCACCTCAACACTGCCTCACGTGATTCCAGCACACGAGCCCACTCACTGGCACTCTTCCCATGTGTCCTTGCACTTCCTGCAGGCCGCACCTCTTATACTATAGCACAGGCAGTACATTTCCAACACACGGATTCGAGGAGCACATCCAGAACACAGTAGATGTGGGTATGGATGACGTATGTATGTTCTAGACTGGACACTCCCTGACCGTTCTCCTGCCCGCTGGAATGAGAACTTGGGGCCAAACCATGCTGAACCATGAAGATGAGGATAACATTGCAGGTCTGTGGAGGTGCAAGCCGAGCAACCCAGGGCCTGATAATCAACGTTTCTCACGAGTTCTCACGCCAGAGGCACAAACCTCCATCTTGGTCAAATGGCTTCTCTGCTTGCTCTCCAGTTACAGCTGCCAAAGTCTATTATTGCATAATGAATTTAGAATGCAGGCAGCACTCCGTAGCCACGAGCTCTACTTGGGTGGGTCCACCCATCGTGGATTGAAAACAGTCAAGAAAAAGAAGTATCTGTACTGAGCACTCTCCGAGTTTTCTCAGTATTATTGCTTCAAGCAATCGATGAAGCATGGATTTACCTAGCATTTACATTGTGTTAGCCATTATGGTAATCAGGCAATATCTTTAAAACGTTTAGGAGGGTATGGCGGGAGTATGCAAACGCTATGCCACTTTTTGGAAGGGACTAGAGCATCTTCCAATGTTGATATCTACAAGGGACAGGGAACCAATCCCCTGTGGCTCCTGAGGACCACTGTGCCTGTAACGGTCTCTCTCAAGTGCATGACATTTGGTGTCCTAGTCAGACAGAACAGACCCAGCTGTTGCAGGCCAGAAGGTAATGACCTATGTTTGAAAGAAAGACTTAGTGGAACTGTCATTGTTGACAGGGAATGGGCAGGAAGCTCACTTGCTCTTTGGGCCTGTAACTCTAGAAGAATTTGGGAATTGGTGAGTAATCTTCATTACTTCTTGCTGATTTCAACAAATTCCTTTTTTTTTATATAAAAAAAAATGAGCTCAGGTTCGAACTGGCTAGTTCTCAAGCCAAGAAGGAAGTAAACGTAGCTCTGCCAAGAAAGCTCACCTGCTGACGGCCAGATAGCTAAACCGTGTTAATCCCAATGGCACACTGAGTCTGGTATATTGGAGCCTTGGAGACTGTGTAAACCGCACGCTTCCAGATCCTGGATGGAAGGCCTTGTTCTAGGCTGACTCCACACAGCCAGACTGGGTAGGAACCATGGCCCTGGGCCTTTCTCAGGCTTTCCCAGTTAGGAATTCTCCACCACACAATGGAATAGTAGCCAAGATCAGATTAAGGGTGTTCCTTGTTCACCCAGGCCTGTTGTCTCAGATGGCCTGGAGATAGTGGCCATTAAGCCCAGAGAGGGACCTGGGAGAGGCCTGGGCAGAGCTGACGGAAAAGTACAGCCAGAATTGTCAGGCCCACAAGCTCCATCCGTGGAGACAAGACCTCTGGTTGGAGTTATCTGAGCATGGGACTAGCTAGAAGCAATATCCAGAAACCTCAGTAGGCTTGCTTTACAGCGCCTGCTGTAGATTTGGTGACAAAGCATAATGACCCAGGAAGATCCTCCTGGAGGGTAGAGCCACAGGCTGAGGAGCACAGTGGACAAGGGAGTTACCTCCAGAAGACAGAAGGACAAGGAGTCCTTGTAGCTTCCAACCAACTTGGTCTGGCTAATTACTACCGACTGGGCCGTCCGCTGAGCTCCCATTGCTTTGTTTCCCGAGTAAGGGTTGGTTTAATTGTGGCCTGTGGTTCCACCACACACTGTTCCTCGTTGTGTGCTGGAGGAGGGTGGGTGGGGACAGATCCCTCGCTATTGGTGTGCTGGTCTCTAGGCCACAGGTGGCTAGAACCAGACGTGACTGTGGGGTTGGACACAGGATCGTTGTTTAGGTCTTGAAGTGGCTTCCCTTGGCAGGGAGCATTTGTGTTTTGTGCATGAGATGATAGATATTGAGAACGGAAGGGGCGATTGTGACAGATTGTTAATTTGCCTAAAGCGCGCGTCTATCCGAGTAAAGCTGCATTTCCGAGAGACCTTTTCAGCTGTAGTCATCTGCTACAAGTTATGGTTAATAGACTATGTAGAGAGCCTTCCCCCCCCCAAGTTCTAGATCATACCTCCCATCTCTCGGTCGCATCCTGATGGTGAGAAGGTAGACGTGTTGGAGAGCCAGAATGGACCACGCTCAGGAGTGACAACCCCAAAGGAGGTTGGAGCAGAGTCAGAGGAAGGGACTTGGAAGCCAGCAAGGGTGTGAGGCTGAGCAAGCACACCAGCTAGGATGCTAGTGGGGGGAAGAAAGCAGCCTCGCTGAAAACACTTGGGTGCAGCAGCCGAGTCTTCCACCTGACGAACACAGACGTGCCCTAAGCATTGCGCTACAGTTAATAATCTCAGTAGTGGAGGTAGCCAGGTGCTTCGGGAGCCATTTGGAGGGCCTCCCAGGAGGTGATGGGATTTTGAAATGAGTCTTGAAGGGTGGGAGACTTTTGCGGGTGCATGAATGAGAGGGGAAGAGCACGCTTGACTGTGGACAGCCAGGACAAACACTCAAAGTGATAGAAACACCTGGGAAGTGGTCCAGTGTGGGAAGTGGGCCTGCGAGGAAGATGGGGCCAAGTGTGAGGGATCTTGGATGTCACTTGGTGGGAACTACTGAGGGTTGAACTGGAAAGTAGCTGCTCTCTCTTTCTCTCTCTCTCTCTCTCTCTCTGTGTGTGTGTGTGTGTGTGTGTTTGAAGTCTGGAAATGCTATAAGAAGGTCTAGGGTGGAGGGAAGATGGCTGTAACTTCTTTTCCCATAGAAACAGTATCGTAATAGAGGACTACATTCCTGCACAAAATCAAACTTATGTAGTTAGCCATTAGGATGCACCAATCTGAATACACAAACTTTCTAAGTAGTTCCCGAACAATCAGATAAGACTCCAAAGAAACTAAAAATATAGATATATAATTACAATGTTTTTATTCTCATAGTCCTGTTGAAAATGATCACTTCAAAAGTAGCCCTTATACAGTTTTTAAGGATTGTGTATGTGTGATTATGTATACACACACACACACACACACATGTGAAGAGACACCACGGCCATGGCAACTCTTATAAAGGAAAACATTTAATTGTGGTAGCTTGCTTACAGTTCAGAGGTTTAGTCCATTATCATCTTGGTGCAACATGGTGGCCTGCAGACAGACATGGTGCTGGAGTAGTAGCTGGGAGTCCTGTATCTTGACTGGAAGGCAACAGGAAGTGGTCTGTCTCACTGGGCGTGGCTTAAACATATGAGACCTCAAAGCCCTCCTCTACAGTGACACACTTCTCCAACAAGACCACACCTACTCCAACAAGGCCACACCTTCTAATAGTGCCACTCCCTTTGGGAGCCATTTTCTTTCAAATCATCACATTACAGAAGCCAGAGAGAGCATAAGATGGTCTCCATCTCGGCTTACAGTCAGTGTGAGCAGCAGCACAAGCATGCTGAGAACCAAACTCAGAGCCTCTAGAAGAGCAGCAAATGCTCTTAACCATTGAGCCATGCACATCTCCAGCTCCTGAACAATGCATTCCTAAGACATAGAATCTTATCAGTTTTGAAATATTTATACACTCTTAAAACTATCACTACAGGGTTGGAGAGATTGCTCGGTGGTTAAGAGCACTGGCTACTCTTCCAGAGGATCCAGGCTCGATTCCCAGCTAATGTAGAAGCTAACAACTGTCTGTAACTATAGTTCTGGGGTGGTCCGATACTCTCTTCAGGCTTCTGTGCAGAAACTTGGTGCACAGATGTATGTATGCAACCAAAACACCCACAAAAAATACAATACTGAAAAGAAAAATTCACTACAACCAGGAATTTGATCCATTTTTCATGCTCTGTATTTTTCTTCTTGAAGGTTCCTTCAGGAGATGGCTGATCTTTAGTTCACATTTATAAATTATTTTATATAAGCAGAGTCATGCGATACATACTCTTTTGTCAGACTTCTCTCTCTTAACGTGGCTGTTCTGAAAAGCACCCATGTAGAACTTATTAATAGTTAATGCCTTTTGCACTCTGAGTGACGTTCCCATATATACATAAAAGACCAATTATTCCCTCCCCTGACGTTGGATGTCTGACCTCTTTCCAGTTTTAGGGTCCTGCAGATAAGGCTGCCATGAGTGTTTGTGAATAAGACTTGTGCAAACACATACTTCTTACTTCCCTGAGTAAACACCTAGGAATAGAAGGATCAGGTCACACAGTGTGTGTAGATTTAACTTTTAAAGAATGTGCCAAATGTTCTCCGAGTGGCCAGAGGTTGTGATTCTCATTCACTGTGTTCCTGTGCAGTTCCTCCATGTCTTCATCGGTACTTGGGATGGTAAGTTTTTAATTTAGCTGCTACGTAGCAGCGATATCTCAAAGCTTTTGTCCAGTCTTCATTAGTTTTCTTCTTAGCAAATTTTAGTGTTTAATATATTCTGTATAGAATTCTGTTACCATGGACATGATTTGAAAACACCTTCTTCCAGTGTGTGGTTCTTTTCATTCTTGAACGGTGTCTGTTAAGAACAAAACATTTTAATTTTCCTAAAGCCCAGTCCATCAGTTCATTCTTTTACGCACTGTGCTCTTGGTGGCATATTTAATTTTTGCCAAACCCACAGCAACAGAAATTTTCTTTTGAATATTTCATAGTTTTGTATTTGCTTTTAGGTCACGAGTCCATGCTGTGTTCTCCTGACATTTGGTCCATGGAACAGTTCCTTTTTTTGCTTATGGGAATGTGGTTGTTCTAGTACTGTTTATTGAAAAAGACTTCTGGGGCTGGAGAGATGGCTCAGCAGTTAAGATTGCTTTTGCCAATGGCTCCGAGTTCAGTTCCCAGCACCAAATTAGAGCGCTCCCAGCAGCCTGTACTCCTACTTCAGGAGATTCGGCACCCCCTTTCTGGCTTCTACAGCACTGCACTCATGTGTACGAACTCACACTCACACAGCCCACACAATTAAAAATAATAAAAATACAAGCAGTAGTGGTGCATGCTTTTAACATCGGCACTTGGAAGGCAGAAGCAGGTAGCTCTCGGAGTTTAAGACGAGCATGGTCTACAGAGTGAGTTCCAGGACAGCCAAGGCTACACAGAGAAACTTTGTCTCAAAATAAATAAGTAAACAGAAAGGTAGGAAGGAAGGAAGGAAGGAAGGAAGGAAGGAAGGAAGGAAGGAGGGAGGGAGGGAGGGAGGGAGGGAGGGAGGGAGGGAGGGAGGAAGGAAGGAAGGAAGGAAGGAAGGAAGGAAGGAAGGAAGGAAGGAAGGAAGGAAGGAAGGAAGGAAAGTGGTCAACAAGATGGCTCAGTGGCTAAAAGCACTTGCTGTTCTTGCAGAGGACCTAGGTTCAGTTCCCAGCACCCCCACATGGTGGCTCGCAACAGTTCCAGGGAATCCAGCATCCTCTTCAGGTCTCTGCTGGCACCAGGTATGGTATGTACATGGTGCACAATATCATGTGGGCAAAACACTTCTACACATAAAAAGAAATAAATAAATGTAAATTAAAATAAATTTTGAAGAGTGTGCTTTCTTTATTTAGCTGCCTGTACCTGTTGAAAGCCAGTTGCCCTTAGGAATGTGTCTGCTGCTGGACCCTCAGCCTGCTCCACGGGTCTTTGTATCTGTTTTTATGCTAACACCACACTCTTTGTCACGATAGTTTTATAATACATCTTGAGATTTGTCTTTGTCTTCCAGCCTTATTCTCCTTTGAAAGTTTTCTGGCACTTTCGGGTTCCTTTGCACTCCCATGTAAATGTCAGAATCACTTTTCCATTACCCTTTTTAAGTTTTTTAATTTTGTAAGTAGAAACATAAAGAAGCGACTTGAAATAGTCACAAAAATCCCTAAAATTATTTTGGGTATAAATTTTCAGACTTTTTATATCCTAAACGTATACCTTATTGGATGCACCAGTGCCTGTTTTCATAACATCTGGCTTACAGACATATAATTTACATACAGTAAAATTCACCATTTTCAAGTGCTCAGTTCAGTGAGTGTGGTCCACGCAGAGGTCACCACCATCACAATCAAGATATGGGTGCTTCTGTCACCCTGACAGGTTCCTTGGCAATCGTTCCTCTCTTCCTACACATGTCTCCGTGGTCAACTGATTTCTGTACCCATAATTTCACATTTTCCCAAAATAACTCTAAATGGAACCATATGTCCTCTTTTGTGTCTGGCTTCTCCCCTCTGCCGTATTCCTTTTGAGAGTCACCAAGGTTTTATATGTGAGTAGTTGGGTCTTTATGATTGCTCCATAGCTACACCATTTGGATGTTAAATGAATTAATTCCACAGGTCTGTGGGCTAACAGCCCGATCCCCAGATGGCACCATTGGGAAGTGGTGGAGCTCTTAGGAGGTAGCACTTAGTGGGGGTTCTGTAGGCTCTGGGGGTGTGCTCCTGAGGGACTGTGGGGCCCTTGGCCCTTCCTTTTTGTCCATGAGGAGAGCCGTTTGTTCCCCACACACTCTCCACTCTTGCCCTCCAGTGTGCCCACCAGTGACCCAGAGCAATGCATAGGTTTAATCTCAGACTTTTTCTCTCCATAAGTTAACTATGTCTGTTACTTCATTACAATATGTGGGCCGACCAGCAGTTTGCCTGTGCACTCAGTAGGAAATGGACAGTTGGCTTGTGTTTGAGGCCCTTCTGGGTAATGCTGCTATAAATCTTCACATATTACATTTGTGTGCACATGTATTTTATTTCTTTTTATAAATATTTAGAAGAAGAATTGCTAAATCATGTGATAGGTGGATTTTGGGAAGAAACTACTCAATTTCTCCCCTAGGCAGCTGTACCCTTTGGTATTCCCACTGAAGATCTATAACAGTCTCAGCCACTCCACATCCTTTTTAGCATCTGGCAAGATTGCTTTTTAAATTGTAGCCAGTATCGTCGGAACATAGTGTGTTGTCTTGTATTTTCTTTTGTGTTTCCCTAGTAACTAACGAGAATGATCATTTTTTATGTGTTTTGGGGCCTTATCTATATACCTTCTCTGGTGAGATATCCAAATTTTGTGCCCGTTTTTAAGTTGCATATCTTTTCACGATTGAGTTGTGAGAGTCCTTTACTTAAATATTCTGGGAAGCATTGCCTTGAATGCTTTACAAATAGCAGCTAAACCAATCTTACTTAAACCCCTATGGTGTAGGCACGATGGTTTCCCTCATTTTGCAAAAAAAAAAGGAACTGCAGTACAAGAAGGTTAAGTACTAACCCAGGCCTCCCGTACTAGCAAGGGGAGGAGCAGGGCTGGTAGGATGGCTCAACAGATAAAGGGGATTACTGCCAAGCCTCATCGCCTGACTTTGATCCCCAGAACCCATGTGGTAAAAGAAAAAAAAAACCCACTCCTGAAAATCGTCACTTGACCTCCAATGTGTGTGCACCTGCACACAAACAAACACAAAATAAGCAAATAAATGTCATTTTATAAATTCAAAAAAGAAAGTGATGCCCACAATTGTTGTAGGAGACTGCTCCTTCGTTTCCCAGCTGCCCAGACTCGAATAATCACACAAAGCCATATTAATTACAACACTGTTTGGCCTATTAATTCAGCTTCTTATTAAGTAACTCTTACATCTTAAATTAACCTATTTCTATTAATCTGTGTATCACCATGAGGCTGTGGTCTACCAGTAAGTTTCCTGAGTGTCTTTCTCCTTCAGCAGCTACATGGCATCTCCCCGACTCAGCCTACTCTCTCTCTAGATCTCTGTCCAGACTTCCTGCCTGGCTTTATTCTGCCCTGCCATAGGCCAAAGCAGCTTCTTTACTAACCAATGGTAAGAAAACATATTCACAGCATACAGAGGGGATTCAACCCACATCACACAATGATCCCCAGACATCCTGGCTTGATTGCTGGCCCTGTTTTTCCATGTTAGCACAGTTTCTGTGTGTGTGTGTCTGTCTGTCTGTCTGTCTGTCTGTCTGTTTCCCACCTCAACTTTGCAGGGGCGCATGTATAAATTACTTGTCAGTGTGGCCATAACACTTGGCGGAAACAACTTAAAGGGAGAAAAGTCTATTTTGACTCATGGTGTCAGAGGTCTTTGGTCCATCACGATTGGGAAAGGATGGTGGCAGGAGCCCCATCTGCAATGGTGGAAGAGTATAACTGCCATTCCATCCATGCTGATGGGAGCGTGTAGTTGCCGCTCTGCATTTCACATCGTTGCTAATGAGGAAGCAGAGAGCATGGGCTGGAGCCAAAGCAGTTTAGGCGTCTTAGCCCCGCCCCCAGTGACCTGCTACCGTCAGAAGGCTCTGTAGTGTTCAAAACATCAGGAGCTGGAAACCAAGTGCTCCCTTAGAAAGGGGACATTTCATACTGAAGCCCTAACCATCCACAGCGAAGAGGGCCAATGTGATGGAACAGGAGCCTTTAAATGTTGTTTCGAGGGATTTTCATGTGAAATTTTGAAGGAGTGTGGGCGGCTGCACATGCCCCAAGGGACAGTTCCACCTTTGCTGTAGGAAATCAGCCAGTAGCCTTTAAGTTACCCGCCCACTTGGGCGTGGCCTCATATACTATAAATGCCACGTGCACTCCCTCTCTCTTCCGGCTGCTGGATTCGGTTCCTGTTCCCCATTCAAGCAGAGGACTGTGATGAGAGTCTACCCTAAATAAATAACCCTTTCTTATACTCAATTCTGAGCTAGTGTGGGATTTCTTTAGCGTCTGTCTTCACACCTCCAAGCCCAGGACACCAGCACTAGCTGTATTCAACTCGTTGTGAGTTATACACACACAAAGTCTGAATCCCTCACAGCAAGTCACCATGCAACCAAAGCAGGTCTGAATCCTTCACGTTTTCAAGTTGCTCTTACACTTGCTTATGTTTTGAGTTTTTTGTTTGTTTGTTTGTTGTTTTGGGGGGTTCAAAAAAGGATTTCTCTGTGTAAGAGCCCTGGCTTGTAACATGAGGGCCTGCTTATTGGGGTTTATGTCCTGCCCAGTTTCCATAGCCGGTAAGCCCCCAAAGAAAATCACACAGAGGTCTCCATAAGATTATAAACTGATTGGATCATTAGCTCAGGCTTCTTATTAACTCTTGTAGCTTATATTAACCCATTATTCTTATCTATGTTAGCCACATGGCTCAGTACCTTTTTCAGTGGGGTAGGTCACATCCTGCTTCTTTGGTGATCTGGGAAGAAGAGCTTCCTTCTTCCCAGAATACTCCCGTTCTCATCGCCCCGCCTCTACTTCCTGTCTGATTGACCTGCCTATACTTCCTGCCTGGCCAATCAGTGTTTATTTAAGACATGATTGACAGAATACAGACAATTATCCTGCACCACTGGAACTCACACTGTAGACCAGACTGACCTCAAACTCGCAAAGATCTGCCTGCCTCTGCCTCCCAGGTGCTGGGACTAAAGGCTTGTGCCACCACCACCTGGCACACTCACTTATGTTTAATGAAAATCAGTTACTCCCTCATTTACTGTTCAAACATCACAGTGACTTGACCACACAGACTGTTCTGTCTGAAATGTCCACTGAAGTCACAGTGTGTACTAACGTAGTATACTAACGGCTTCTTGTCGTAGAAGAGATTCATGATTCTAGAACCTGTTTGCTTTCTGTTCACAAGAAATGTACCCATCGTCAGTAGTAAGTAGAGGGTCTGTTGCTTCAAAGAACTTCCCATTAGGCCTCTCTCGCTTTTAGAAATAGCCCCTTTACAGCATTATTTTGAGAAAACCGGATCACACTGGCACACAATCTGGAGTGCTCACCCAGCAGTGGATGAGGCCAATGTCCCTTGACCATGAGTCACAGTAGGAGGTGCCAGACACCCTTACATCAAAGAGCTAGCCCTTCATTCCAGAACTCCCAGAGAACCTTCTAGAGCTGAGGACAGTCTGATACTGGTACTGAAGAAGAAAGGAGTCTCGATCTACTTATTTAAACACTAAGGAAGTCTTTCCTAAGTTCTGGACTTCAAGAGAGTGACAATATTGTCATGCTTCAGACAAAGGTCCTATTAGATGCTTCCTGCTGAAGATGAAGATGGAGGATCCCACTTCAGATGACTGATGGGATTCCAGCAGGAGTCAGAGGCCAGAAGAAGCTGATTACGGGAGCAGCCAACCCAGACTCTCAGGACTGGCCACTATATGGGGGGAACACTCCTCGACCCCACCCACTCTCCCTCTAAGGGGTTGACTGTGACTCACCAGCAGTATGTGCACACGTGCTTGCACACGTGTCCACTTGCTCACTCACACAATCTGAATTTCCTCTGTAAGACCTACAGTCCCAATTCCTAAAACTTTCCTTCCAAGGAGGCTTGATGGCCAACGCTGTGCCTCCTGGACCACATGATGGGGAGGCATCTGTTTGAGTACATGTGCTCACATGTCCTGTCCTCAGAGACACATCCCTGCCTGCGCTTGGTCATATGTGCTCATACATGCTCAGAGATACATACCTGCCTATGCTTGATCATGTGTGCTCACACGTGCTCAGAGACACATACCTGCCCACGCTTGGTCAGACTCACTCTTGACTACACACCCCAGTCACAATCAGCAACCCCCAGAGACAGTTGTTCCTCCAGCACAGGAAGGCAGCCCATAGGTCTCCCTCAGGGGATGTGAAAGAGCCGGGCTCCCCTAGGCTGAATGCCTTTCCAAGGCTGATGTCTGCCACTGTCAGAGCTGCACACACAGCTGCTGCCAGGACACAGGCTTGCATTGTGCCTTCAGGTCCAGGGGACAATGAGCGCCTGTTTCCTCCCGGGAGTGCGACACCATCCTTCTCCCCACCACACTGCCTGGCAGCCTGAGCCCAGGAGCCCAGTGCCCTGTTTCAGAGAATTAGGGAGAGTCCCCCCAGTCCTGTGCTCTGCACAGGAAGTCCTAGGGGAGCCCTGCTCTCACAGGGACCTCCAGGGAAATTGGTGGTTTCATCTGTTCTTTGGATGATGGCAGAAAACCAAGATCTGAATATGTCTGGTCCCTTGGAGATCAAGTCAAGCTGAGGCCCAGAGCAGAAATCCTGCTGGATGCACAGGAAGGTCTCTGCTAACTGGGCTACCATGCCTCTGAGCTGGCCCCGCCTCATGTGACACAGGCCCCATACTATGCCCGGGAAGATGGTCTCATAGACTCATTCATCAAGACACAGCACCACTCTGTGGGTGTGCATGTGGGGACTACGCCTGAAGATCGTTTGACCCCATATGTTCCCCATAAAGACGATGTCCTCCACTTTTACTTTGATGTCTTTTTCTTTTCTTTTTTTTTTTGCCATTCAATACCACCTTTGGCTTGGGATTTATTAACTCAGCTGGTAGAGTCATTGCCTAGCAGACATGAAAACCTGAGTTCCGTCCCCCACAGTCTATGAAACCAGGCATGATGGTGCGTACCTATAATCCCAGCACTGGGGATGTGGAGGTAGACGGGTCAGAAGTTCAAGGCCAACCTTAGACTATACAACCTAGGCTACACAAGATTTTATCTCAAAACAAAACGGAAACAAGCCCACAGCAACCCCTCCCCCACAACTCACACCCCTGCAGTAGGTTCGAGGCCACCCATGCCTTCAGGCTCTTGGTCACTACTGATAAAGTGTTCTGGGCATCTGGGGACCAGACTTCTCTAATCTTCCTCTCTGGAACACCTTTTCACAAATCTATGTTCCAGGCAAAGTCATTTTTCTTTTTTTTAAATTTATTTGTTTTTTATTTATTTATAAAAGATTTCTGTCTCTTCCCCGCCACCGCCTCCCATTTCCCTCCCCCTCCCCCAATCAAGTCCCCCTCCCTCGTAAGCCCAAAGAGCAATCAGGGTTCCCTGCCCTGTGGGAAGTCCAAGGACCTCCCACCTCCATCCAGGTCTAGCAAGGTAAGCATCCAAACTGCCTAGGCTCCCTCAAAGCCAGTACGAGCAGTAGGATCAAAAAGCCATTGCCAATGTTCTTGAGTTCTCAGTAGTCCTCATTGTCCGCTATATTCAGCGAGCCTGGTTTTATCCCAGGCTTTTTCATACCCAGGCCAGCTGGTCTTGGTGAGTTCCCAATAGAACATTCCCATTGTCTCAGTGTGTGGGTGCACCCCTCACGGTCCTGAGTTCCTTGCTCATGCTCTCTCTCCTTCTGCTCCTGATTTGGACCTTGAGATTTCTGTCCGTTGCTCTAATGTGGGTCTCTGTCTCTGTCTTATTTCATCGCCTGCTGAAGGTTAATATTCAGGAGGATGCCTATATGTTTTTCTTTGTGTTCTCCTTCTTATTTAGCTTCTCTAGGATCACGAATTATAGGCTCAATGTCCTTTATTTATGGCTAGAAACCAAATATGAGTAAGTACATCCCATGTTCCTCTTGTTGGGTCTGGCTTACCTTGCTCAGGATAGTGTTTTCTATTTCCATCCATTTGCCTGCAAAATTCAAGAAGCGATCAGGGAAATGCAAATCAAGACAACTTTAAGATACCATCTTACACCTGTCAGAATGGCTAAAATAAAAAACACCAATGATAGCCTTTGCTGGAGAGGTTGTGGAGAAAGGGGTACACTCATCCATTGCTGGTGGGAATGCAAACTTGTGCAACCACTTTGGAAAGCAGTGTGGCGGTTTCTCAGGAAATTTGGGATCAACCTACCCCTCGACCCAGCAATACCACTCTTGGGAATATACCCAAGAGATGCCCTATCATACAACAAAAATATATGCTCAACTATGTTCATAGCAGCATTGTTTATAATAGCCAGAACCTGGAAACAACCTAGATGCCCATCAACGGAAGAATGGATGAAGAAAGTATGGAATATATACACATTAGAGTATTACTCAGCAGTAAAAAACAAAGTCATTTTTCTTACTTCATATATACTGCTTTTCTATCTTCTGTGTTTTTTTTAATAATTCACATGCAAAGTAATGCCATTAGCATTTACTGAGATAAGGGCACCAGAAAAAAAATAACGCCAACTCTTTTTAGATGTATTACCATCGTTGCATTGCTGTTACTCAGTTTGTCTGAACTTTTAAAATTCATTTTATGTGTATGGGCGTTTTGTCTGCACATATGTCTGTGTACCGTTTATGTGCCTGGTACTTGCAGAGGTCAGAAGAGGGCATTGACTCCCATGGTACTGGCGTTACAAACCATTGTGAGCCACTGCGTGAGTGACGGGAGTTGAACTTGCTCTCGACCACTCAGCCATCTTCCCAGTCCTTTGTCTGAATTTAACTGACAATCTCATATTTTTGTTTGCTAAATTTGGCAACTTTAATTTAGCACCTGCTTTCAGCTATGCTCCGGATACAGGGGATGGCAGGGCCTGTTCTTGGGAGTGCTCCCAGTAATAAAGAGCACCCTACCTCAAGGAAGGGTGAAGCTCATAGAGGGGAATTTCTGGATGCCATGGCATTTAGAGAAGGGGACACCAACCTGGCCTTGGGGCATCAGAAACGGCTTCTGTGCAGAAGTTAACTTACTTAAGTAATGTAAAGCGACGTGGGGACAGTTTGTCTCAAACAAATAACCAGGACAAACCCCACTCTCTCCCTCCCCCAGCACTGGGATGGAGGAGATACGACGCTATCATGGGCCTGGCTGCAGGAAGATGTCTGCAGGGTGGGGTCTGTGGTACAGGACCACAGACCTTGGAGGAGCTGCCTAGGGAGAGATCAGACAAAGAAAGGAAGCAGCGACTGCGGGTGGCCTCAAAGCCCCTCTATGAAAGGCTGACACACAGAAGGACCCTCCGCGTCAGGTCGAGGGTTCAGTAGAGACAGATGTCACCCTCTGTGCTGAGACCGCCTTGCATTCCTTTCCCACTAGATGACCCCCAGGTGGGACCTAGCATGGTGCATTACGGCTTCGAGGCTTTGAGGCTTCAATGTGAAGAAAGACAGAGACCCGCGTGTGCCACACGTGAGGAATCCCCGTGAGAGAATGCGTACGTGTGCCCTTGGGGCTGTGTGAAACAACTGGGTGCTTGAAGGCACCACCTTTGTTCTTGCCCCGTTTCGCTTCAATTTATAATACCAGGGCAGCAAAGAGTGCAACAGACTTGGGCGTCACCGTTCAAAACCCAGCTCTATCACTCATTAGCTGAAGAACCTCCACTAAGTCCCTCAGCCTCTCTGAGCTTCAGCTTCTCTCTGTGTAAAATGAAGACCGTTCACTACCCTCACCCTAAATAAACAAGCCAGTAAGTCAATGGCGCTAGTGCCGTTCGCAAAGTCCTGATTAGGGTAAAACGAGACGATGCACATACGAAATAATAGGTAGCAGCCTCGGAAGGGCTTGTTTTTCTCTCCTCCAAATACCACACCTGTTATTCATTTAGTATAACAATAGCAGGAGCCTTTATGGGATGTGAACCGACCAGTTAAGGTTTTCTAACCTGCTCCTGATTAAGAGAGGGAGGTAGAACTCCTTCTCTGCCCTTACGTGTTTTCCCATAATCTCGTTATTTCTTCTAAACTTAGAGGCATGCAGATTTGCTCACCACTGCTGGATAAAATAAAAAGAAACACACACTCTTGGGCATAGCCAGGTATAGACTTTCTTAAGTTTCTACCGATGTTAGTAACTGTTGAAGGTGGCTTGCCTGGTTCTGACTTAAGAAGGTCTCCATAGGGACCTGAAGTGGCTCAGGTGTTAGACCCATGAACGGGCCTTGCAGAGGACTCTAATTCAGCTACTAATTGAACTGAACATTGGCTCAGAACTGATTTCCATGGAGCTGGAGCACATCTCCACAAGGACCCAGTGCCTCTGACCTCCAGGGCTGTCTGCACATACCCATGATTTAAAATAATAAAAACAAACCTAAACAAGAAGCAACACTGAGCATTCCCAGGAACTGTTTGCGGGGTGCCTGGGTAGTCACCAGCCTCCACAGCTCTTGCTGGACCCAGGAGTCTGCTCAGTTGGTCTCAAGAAGGACCTTTAGTCCTTGCACGCCACTTCCTCCTGCCTCTGCCTGGCACATCTGGAAGGTAACTGAATGCTGAGTCCCTTCAAAAACGCCTTTAATCCCAGCACTCGGGAGGCAGAGGCAGGCGGATCTCTGTGAGTTCGAGACCAACCTGGTCTACAAGAGCTAGTTCCAGGACAGGCTCCAAAGCCACAGAGAAACCCTGTCTCAAAAAAAAAAAAAAAAAAAAACAAACAAAAAAAAAAAACCTCATCTGTCGAAGCCTTAATCCCCAGAGCTGCTGCGTGGAGATGGGCCTGGTGTACCTAGAAAGAGAAGGGCTGTGTGCACACACTGTGAGAAGACACTGGCCGCAAGCCAGGAGGAGGGCCCTTGTCGGACATACTGAAATCAGCTGGCCCCGTGATCGCGGGCTGCCCAAGCTTCCGGGACTGTGAGAAATAGCTGTCCGCTGCTGAAGCCACCTGGAGTGTGGGATTTTGTGATGGAACCTGAGTGACTAAGACCTTTCTCTTTCTCCAGTCCCTTGTCTGCCAAGAGCATCCTCAGCAGTTCCCGCCCACATGACTCCCACTGACAAGACTTGCGTTCACTCCTTGGCTACCTTCTAATCAGTGTTTCTTTCCAGACCAGCCCCTTCCCTCTTAGCGAGCATGTGCTCATCGCTGAGTTGGCTTCTTTACTCCCTTACCAGGAAGCAGCAGAGTCAACAATGGACATTTTCGAGGAATGTCTCACCCCTAACATGATCGTCCCAGCTTTTTGTAAAGAACACAAGTGTCGCCGGGCGGTGGTGGCGCACGCCTTTAATCCCAGCACTTGGGAGGCAGAGGCAGGCGGATCTCTGTGAGTTCGAGACCAGCCTGGTCTACAGAGTTAGTTCCAGGACAGGCTCCAAAACCACAGAGAAACCCTGTCTCGAAAAACCAAAAAAAAAAAAAAAAAAAAGAACACAAGTGTCATTAAATGGCAGAGGCAGTTGCCATCTGGGATGGTGACTAGCTTGCTCTGCATGCTTGGTCCTTATGGCAGGGTGTGGGTGTCAAAATGACGCCTTCCCGTTGTAGGCTGGTCTCCCTCAAATTTCATTTCCTTATACTCTTTCTTCTCCCTAGAACTGCCCTTTGCTCCGCACCCAGGAACCCACCCTAGCCTTCACCACAGGTTGGGGCCATCCCACTCTCCTCACCCCTCAAGGTCACTAGCCTAGAAGTGTCTGCTCCACCATCACCAATAGTGACTCACTCCGGGAATCCTAGGGGTCACTCTGTCCAATGCCTGCCTGCCTGGTCTCTCCCCACGAGCAGTCTCAACCCCCATTTTTATTGGCTGTGGCTCTCATAGACAAACTTGTCACATAGACTCAGTAGGTAGGGAAGGGAGCTGAGAGTCACAGTGGGACTGGTGATCACATCATCCCCATCAGTCCCCACCCCTGGGCCAGACTTGAGTGCCCTACATGACTGTCTACTTTACAGCTCTCTTTCCCCCTGTCCGACCCACCATGTGTCCTGCTAGATACAGAGATTCAGAGCTCTCCATGCTCACGTACTTTCCCCTAGAAGGCCAGCAACGTGGAGCTCCACCCACCTCCACACATACTTTGACCTGCACATGGTGGGTTCATGGCAACATCTAGATGAGGAAATGAACCTTTTTAAAAAAAAACTAAGCTGTAGTTAAGCTGGGAAAAAGAATGTCCATGGCTGTATTCTTACCTAATCATGACATAATACAGGATGCCATGGGCCTCTTCCCCCTATGATAGGATGCTGCTGGCTGTCCTAATCCTGCCTCTAGACGATCCTAGCTTAGCCACTGAGTACCCTGACTTTTAGCGTCTCCCCCGTTTTCCCTCTGAAGACAATCGCCCTGGCAGCATCTCTCCTTCCCATGAGAAGGATGGGATAACAGCATCTGCATGAACTTGGGGTGTGTTTTTCTCTTGCCTTGTCAGAACAGTAGCTCCTATCTGGCTGGTGATGGGCTGTGAGCCAGACGTAACAATGAAGGCCTTGTGAGCTTGCCCAGGGGTGTGCTGGGAGCTCACAATTTAGCACACACACACAACCCTTCCTGGTGCCACCTTCTTATCTCCTGTCACAGAGTCTTTGCCAGTACTGGGGCTGTAACTCAACCCCCTGTAATTGCATGTCCCAGATAGAGCATTCCTGGGCTTGGGCCATGATTAAACATTGGCTTTAGGAACTGAAGCTTTCACCGCCAACTGCAGGTGCTCCAGCCAGGGAGGTGCTAGCTGGGTGTCCACTTCTGTTTTCCTCCCCCTGATGTTGGAGTGACACAGAAGACCTCAAGAGCAGCACAAGACCTAGCCTTGTGCACATACCCCATGGTGCCTCTATGCACTGGCCCTAAAGCTGTCCCAGCTAGTCCCCAGTCCTCCTGTAAGCCCACTGTCAGCTAGGCCTGGTGGCACTTTGTGATGTTCTGCAGAAGCATGGGTCATCTCCTATAGCTGTCATTTTGCCTTCAGCACTGAAATCCACTCAGGCCAGGGAGCCAAGCCCAGGGCATCGCAAAGGAGTGAGGGCCACAGGGGCTATGGTACTCACACTGATGGATGCACCTTCAACAGGATGCAGACACCAAGACTCCTTAATGAGGGGTTGGTACCATTGTAAACCAGCCCCCAAGGAAAAAGGCTTAAGGTTTGGGAACCTCACACTCCAGGGTCAACTCCTTGTCCACAGTACACAGTAGAGCAGGGTCTATGTCCCCCAAACCCAGTGTCCCACCTCAGGGACTTGCAGGCCTCAGCCCTTAGACATAGACAGAGTTATGCTGGGGTAACTTGGGAGACCCTGAAGCCACACTGTAATAACTCAATTCAACTCCATTCCAGCACCCATTCAGGCCCTTATGCTGAAAGAGTCATAGACCCAGGTACATACGGAGAGGCCCTAAGCCAGGCACGCACCTGGAGCTTCCCGGAAGGCACAGCCTCCAAGCCTGGCCACTCCACTGGGTGCTGGATGGAACATGCTGGGCCTCTGCTCATGTAGAGCTCCTGGTGCCAGACTGTTTGGGTTCAAACCCTGGTCCCGCACAGACCAGCTGGAGCAATTTGGCAAGCCCTTCCCATAATGCTCTAGAGCCCCAGGTTTCTCATCTGTGAAATGGGTGGAATAGAAGCCCGCTATCACTAGGGTTTGAAGAAGACCATGGGAGAGAATGGAGTGGTGCCTGCCTCCGAGATCTGGAGAAGATGCTGCAGAGGTGGCTGGCGCTCTGCTGGCTGCCAGGACAGCATCCACGAAAGAGCTGTAGTAGTACAGCAATAGGGAGCTCACAGACAGGTGTGCCGCTTCCCCTTCCCATCATCATGGTCTTTCCAAGCCCCCAGGAGCTCTCAGTTCCTGGGCAAACACTCATTTTATGAGTTGTGTTCCTATTTTCCTGTACCAGAGTGACTTATTCGGTCTTAAATCAGTCGTGTTACAACCCAAGTTAAATGTGTTCAGTGGCAAAGTCCCCAAAGACATGCTTAGCTCTGCAGGAAGGCTCGCTCCTCTTTGGAGCCTCTAGTGCAGGTCAGGGGTCCCCAGTCACGGCATGGACAATGGAGGGTATCACAGATAATAAGTATCCATGGCTCTGTCTTACCTCAGGGCTTCTGGAAATAGTAAGACATACGCTGCTTCTCACACCACTTCTGGAAGCGAGGAATTTGGGAGCAGCTTAGCTTGTTTCCACTCTGGGTCTGCCATGAGCATGCAGTTGGCATTTCAACTGTGGCTTGGTCATCTGATGGTTGGCAGGTGGCAAAGGATCCACCTTTAATACAGCGCAGCACTTGCTTGTGATTTCTGCTGCATTGTTAGGAGCGCATGGAACCTTTCAGAGGAATGCTTGAGTCTACTTAAGACATGGTTGCCGGCTTCCTCCAGAACAGAGTTCTCAACCTGCGAGTCACGTAACCCTTTCTCAGGGGTAGCCTAAGACCATCAGAAAACATGGATATTTATATTTATATTATGATTCACAACAGTAGCAAATTTACAGCTATGAAGTAGCAATGAAAATAATTTTCTGGTTGGGATCATCACAACATGAGAAACTGTATTAAAGAGTCACAGTATTAGGAAGGCTGAGAACCACTGCTCTAGAGTTATTAGCAATGTGAGGAAGGACTCACAGTATCTTACTATGGCCTTGACCTGGAAGTTACATATGGCCATTTTCATGATATCTAGCTGTGTAAACAAGGCAGGGATCATTGGGGGAATTTTAGAGCCTGCTAACACATCAGGAAAAGATACTGAAGAGACACAGTTTCACTTCTAGGAGTGAGATGCTAAACAGGGCATATGGAGAAGGGCGGGTCACACTAAAAGCATAGTTGTGGATTTGACAGCTTCCCACGTGGCCCCATGTGGTCCTTACTACACATGGTGGGCCAGCTGCTGGCCAGAGATACATTTGCAATTAATTATGTAGATTTATGTTTGATGGGGACACAAGGCAGCATTATCAGCCAGGATATGGGTCAAAATGTGGAGAAAGCTTTCTCATTGTGGGTTTCCATTAGAGGGAAATAGAGGGGACCTTGATGGGTAGTGGCTTCCATGCTAGATTCAAAAAAAAAAGAGTGTCCTCAACGGGCAAAGGATGGAGAACCCCAAAAGGCAGTGGCTCCACCCATCCACCATCCACCCATTCAGTCATTTTCAAATAGTCGAGTGCTTACTGGGTGTCAGATTGTACTGGCATGCTGAGAAATGAACACAAAATGTATGACCTTTGTGGTTTGTGTCTCGGGGCCACACTGTGAATGTTCAGTGTGAAGCACTCCTCCTTGTTTTTTAGGGATGATAGATCTTTGCAGGCAGAGTGGGAGTACCATAGAGAGGGGGAGCTCAGGAGGAGCTCTCTGCCAGGTGGAGCTGTGGCACCAATCACAGCGTGTTAGATTTGGGTGGTGACTGGGAACCATGCAAGGTCTCAGTGAGGAAGCTGGGGCAGGGCCATCTTGGCTCCTGTGTTCTCATCTTAGAGCCTGCTAACACATCAGGAATAGATACTGAAGAGACACAATTTCAGTTCTGAGAGATGGTGACCCGAGTGAGCTGTTGGGCAGGGGTATGGAGAAGGGCATAGACCTGGATTGGCCACTTCCTAGACGGTCTTAGGTGGTTCTGCCTATGCATGCTGGCCCCACTGCTGACCAGAAATATATTTGAGATTAAGTATGTAGAATTATGTTTGATGGCATCATGCCTCTCTCTCTCTCTCCCTCTCTTTCTCTCTCTCTCTCTCTCTCTCTCTCTCTCTCTCTCTCTCTCTCTCACACACACACACACACACACACACACACACACACCTAGTCTTAGAGTACTTGGAACATGGCTCCATCTTAACTTCTGGATATTTGATATGGTGCCATTCCTTTGTGCCATCAGAAAAGGGACAATACCAAACTCTTGGACTGTGGAAACCGTGTAATCAGTCATCTTCTCTCTGACGTCATCTGGAAGGGACTTCCTCATGGAGAATGGCTTCCCTCACTTCTGCTCTTCCCAAGGGCATTGCCTTCCAAACCCTAGAGCTCCTTTCCCAAGCCCAGCATCCCTGGCTCTACTTCCTCAGGGATATGTACTCCAAATACCGACCAGGATGTGGTGGTTTCTATGCCTGACAGAACCCTGCTGCCTCAGAGTTCCCAGGTCAGGGAAGGAAATTGGTGCTTAAGCAATCGTCCTGTCATGAGATGAGAGCCTCGAGAAGAGACGGGTGAATTCTAGGCCTTGCTTGATGAAAGTAATCACTGGGTTGATTTACTTATTTTGTGCTTGGATCCACTTGACACAACTATACCTCTAGTAGGTGTGTAAAAGGCAGTCTGAAAGATAGGTGTGACTTACAAGGGAGTAAGCATAGGAAGGTGACAGGAAACCCTTGGGATATCACAGAAAAGAGACTGAGGCTGGAGAGTGCTGGCAGTGGAAAAGTAGGGACTGACTTGGAGATTGGGGTAATGGGCTCAGCACAAGGAAGGAAGGGTAGGTGTGTTCGAGCTCACAGTGTGGAGGTTCAGTCCACCACCGTGGGGAAGGCACGGTGACAGGAAAGCAAGGCAGCTGGTCATATCCCATCCACAGTCCGGAAGCTGAAAGAGACGAATGCCATACTCAGCTCGGCTTCTTCTTTGTATTCCATCTGGTAACCCAATTCAGGGGATGGTGCTACTCATGTTCAAGTGGTCCTTCCAACCTAAACTAATCCCATCTAGAAATTCCTCATGCCCAGAGGTCTGTCTTCCGGGTGATTCTAAATCTCTCAAGTTGGCAGTCAATATTACGCACCAAAGAGGCTATACCAGGAAGAATAGAGGTTGACGACTCCCAGGTTTGACTCGCAGGGCTTTATCCGAAGCTAAGAGGGAAACCAAGCATTCCGTTGTGGACAACCTAGGTTTTTAGACCCTCAAGAGGCTATTCCAACATCATTGTCCCTTCCCTTTTACAAACAGACCCTTACTTTTCCTTCAGGGTTCTGTCCATCCCCCAGCTGCAGAACTTCCTGACTGTACTGGCAAAGCAAGACAGACTCACGACAGATAATTGAAGCCTTACTCTTGGACATGAAGATTCATCTTCATGATGCAAAGCCCCCCCCCCCACCCCGGCGAGATACTAAAGCAAAGAGTTGCATCCATCTCCCGGTGTATGAGCTATAAGGAAAGGGAAGCCTGGTGCTGTCCAAAGCATCTTTGCTTTGACACGAAATGAGACATCCGGAGAATGAGGCCAACACAGAGGGAAGCAGCCATGGGAGATATAAGAGGTCAAGTTCAGAGAGACTAAGACTAAGAGAGATGATGAGAACAAATATAGATCCATCCATGCCTTAAGCTCTAAGCATGTTTTGATCCAGTGCCAAACTGAAAGCAATCATTTTTCTTCCCCACAGCTAGATTTAACACTCACACATCTGAGTGGAAGAGACAACCAACATGGCATCCAAGAGGAGATGTCAAAGGCAGATATGGAAGTGGCAATGCCAGGTTCTGAGGAGAAGGTAGACAAATGGAGCAATAGCTGGAGGAAACTGAGGCACTCATCCCCCAGCTACCAGGAGTATTGTCAGTTCCCAGGTCAAGTGTTCCACAAAAGTGACCTTACCCAAAGTCATCCCCAGGAAGGGGGAAGAAGGAGCTGAGTGAGGCCTGATTCTCACGACTGGTGGAATAAAGAGCCTACTGCCTTTCCATCCTCAGAGAGCACTGAAGGCTCCACTTGCCTTAGCACCTCCAGGGGCTGGCTTCTGTTTCAACTGTCACAGCCCAGCTTCTCCTTTAGTCCTGTGAATGTTGATTCAGAGATCACTTCCCAATAGAGTGCCCATCTATGACTCTCTCTCCCTCCTCCTTTCCCCCTTCCCTACCTCTGAGTCCATCTTCTAAGAAAGCCCACTTCTAACAGAAGCTCTCCATTTAAACTTGGTGGAAATAACAATTGAGAAGAATTAAAAATAATAAACAAGACACAGAAATCTGGAGTCTTTTAATACTGCAGAACCACTGGTCCTAGATACCAACTTAAATGACAGAAAAATCAACTCCTAGACTGTGAAAGCCAGTAAGCTTTGAGAAAAGTTGTAACAGCAATCTAAATGACATTCTCATTAACATAACATAGTATTTAGAAGTCTAGCATTGGGGAGAGACAAATTTTAAGATTTCACAACTTGGAGGCCTGTATGGGGCAGTGGACAAATCTTTCAGATGGGAAAGCTAGTAACATGATTTCATAACATTTGGTGATCTGTAACGCCTCGGAAGGCCATCCCATGCCTAGCGAGCTCCCAGCTCTAGTGGGGGACTAGGATAGGTCATCAGAAAAAGTCCAAATGTGAATGGATGCTGGCAGCCTCCCACACTAAGCAATGCCCAGTAAAACAAGCACTGGACAGCGCATCAGTTTGCCAGCAGAGAAGAAAGGCGGCTTTGCTGATGGACCCCTCACTGTGCCCACGGCCTGAGCCTAAGACAGTGTATAGCTGTACTATATTAAGAAAACCAACCGCTTCTGCACTCCAAACTGAAGCTGTGATAGCAAGGGTTTCTGAAGAAGCAGCTGTACCCCCAAGATAAGGCTGTGGCCCTAAGATGTATCCTTATCAGTTCCTCTGAAGAATTCCCCGGTGGGGGTAAGGGTTATAGTTTGGTAATAGAGCATTTGCCTATAGTTTGATCTTCAGTGCTTTGGATAATACTGATGGTGATGATGGTGATGATGATGATGATGACAATGATGATGATAATTAAACTCACTGGCAGGAGCAGGAGTCTAATCATCAGCCTAAATCAGAGGAAGGAGGCTATCTTCTAACTAACAGAACATTAAGTCAAGCGACGGTGTGATGGACATAGCACATAGGGTACAGAGATGGCCACGTTAGCAATAGTGTTCCTACATGTGACCTTGAACTTCTAAACTATGTCAGGAACAGATTTGTTTTTGTTTGTCTGTTTCTATCAGACTACTTATTCATAGAACAGACTGTTTGGAAGCAGACAGACTAGACTAGTGCACGCTTTTAAAAGTTAATTTTGAATTATGATCAGATGTGTTGATTCGTAGCCTTTTAACACATACAGCACGGTGGTTGTGGGATGTCCACAGAGCTGTGCACGCTGCACTTCTGTCTGGTGTCAAGCAGAGCATTTCGTCACTGCAGAAGTAAACCCCATATCCACTACAGGCACTCCCCATCTCCTTCTTCTGCCCTCCAGACCCTAGGAACCACTAATCGACTGTCTCTGTGGCTTTACCTGTTTGGGGATTTCACATTGCCTTGGTGACTTTGCTATCTGAGTATTAATATCATCTCTACTGCTTTGTCTTTTTGAGGATGTCGTATCAATGGAATCATACAAGTGACCTTTCATTCTTTCACTCACCATAATGTTTTCAAGTTTAATCCATGTCATAGCATGTATTTCATGCCTTTTTACTGACTAATATTCTGTGAATACGTATGTGTATACATATATAAACATTTCATCTGTTTATCAGCTGATACATGTTTGAGGTTTCCTACTTCAGGCTATTCTAAATAATTTTGTTATGAATATTTTCCTCTCTTCTGGGCAGACACCTAATGGTAGAATTCCAGGGTTAGAAGGTAATCCCATGTTTAACTTACTCAAGAACTGCCAAATCATCTTCCATAGTGACTACAACATATTATGTTACCATAACCACCAACAGTGAGCAAAGGTTCCTATTTCTGCCACCCTCTCCCATACGTGTCATGACCCGTTTCCTGGCCCCAACTTTAAAAACGTTATTCTAGTGGTGTGGAGTGGTGTGTTATTGTGGTGACATTGGGCATGTTTCCATGTGCTGATTGCTCATGCCTTTCAAATCTTCTATACATGTTTTAAAAAGAATAAGTGGTCCTCCTCTTCTTCCTCTTCTTCCTCTGCCTCTGCCTAGAATCGAACCCAAGGTCTGCCATGTAGTAGCTAAATACTAACTATTGAGCTATATCCCCAACCCTTCTTATATTGAAATGGGGTCTCATGAAGCCACCCAGGCTAGCCTTCAGCCCACTCAGTAGCTCAAGGAAGTCTTGCATTTGTCATCTCCCTTCCCCAGCCTCCCAGATGCTGGTGGGGCAGCCTTGTCATTTGTCTTCTCTGGAGGAGGGTCTTTTTTGTTGTTGTTTGCTTGTTTATCATTTTGTTTTGTGTTTGTTCATTTGCATTTTCTAACCCAGGCTAACTTGGAACTCAGTGTGTAGTACAGTCTGGCCTCATACAATGATTCTCCTGCCCTAGTTTCTCAACTGAGCTTACAGGCGTGCACCACCATGTCTTGCTACATTATTGTTGAATTACGAGTTCTTTATATACCCATATGCACTGTTCTCAGATATGGAATCTGCAAATATTTTCTCCAACCACATAGGTCATCTTTTCACTATTTTGGTGGTATTTTTGAATTACACAGTTGTGTTACTTTAATGAAACCAATTTGCCTGGGTTTAGATTGTACTTTGGTGTCAAATCTAAGAGTTAGATATTTGATTCTCAGCCACAGTTTTATCTCTGACACTCAGAGATAGGTTCCATTTTTGCAGATGTGTTTATTTTATTTTCACATGTATGAGTGTTTTATGTCCATGTATTATGAACACTGCATCCATTCCTGGTGCCTGAGGAAGTCAAAAGAGGAACTTGGATCCCTCTTGAATCAGAGCTACGGATGGTCGTGAGGTCATTGGCACCTCATAACCTTTACCTCAGTTACCATATAGGTGCTGGGAGATGAAACCAGGTCCTCTGCAAGAGCAACGAGTGCTTTTCACTGCTAAGCCATCACTCCAGCCCCTTTGTTGGTTTTGCATGTGGTACAGAGATCCTGTCACATCCTTTGAATAGGATTACTCTGTTGTCCCAGCCCTGTTTACTGGAAGACTGTTCTTTCCCACGCTGAATTTTATTGGCTCCTTTTTTTGAAAATCAGTTGCCCATGTGTCTAATTATCTCTTTCGGATTCTCAATGCTTGTGCATTACTCTACATGTCCATGCTGATGCCCTTACTACGTTGACATCACCACAGCTTTGTAATACAATTGAAATAGCAAAGTGTGAGACTTTCTACTTAGTTCTCTCTCAAGGGTGTTTCGTCTTGTTTGCTTGTTGCCATTCAAGTCTCATAATTTGATATGAATGTTAGGATCAGCTTTCACACTTTTGGAGAGGAAAAGGCTTCTGAGTTTTAAGAGGGCTTGCGCTGGAGTCAGCAGATCATCTCCAAACATTGAGTCTTTCAGCGCATGAACACAGGGCAGCCTTTTGCTTAGGCTTCTTTCCTCTCTTTTAACAATGGTTAATAATTATTCTGTGTGCAAATCTTCAAGTTCTTTTGTTAAGTTTATTCCAATTTTGCTATTTTCAATATGGTTCTAAGTAGAATTTGTTTTTTAAATTTAATTTTTGCATTGTTGTATTTTTTTTTGAAGGAAATTAGTTGACAAAATGGCTACAAGCCTGAACTACACAACTCTCAGGTTGCCCAGTTCCCGAGGCAAGCCATGTGCTGGCTAACCTGCACTAGAAGCAAGAAGGCTGTGACATCTGAACTCTCACCCCCGGGAAAGGCATCCTCTCCAGTGGCTTCTTCCCATGTGGCCCTGGTGAACAACAGACTAATAAAGACCTCCCAGAAGGCAGATCCAGGGGCCAGAGAGAAGAATGAATAAAGGAAGATTTCCCAGTAGCCCGCAGGAGGTGGGAACCCTTGCAATTCTTGCCCAGTGGGATCCACTAATTGTTATGTATTTCCCATTCTTCTTTTCCAAGTAGAACCTTTAATTGTGGTTATCCTGTGTCATACCCTATTGTATATTGCACACGGGTGGTTGACCGGAGGAGGCGGGCACGTAGACAACCTGCCTTTTGAGTAAATGGACCAATATCTGAAGTTCATGTAATGATCAAACAACCGCCAGGAAGGTCTAAGCTTTGAGCTGGTTGGAGTAATTATTGGATAAAACGCTGTGGGCTTTGAACTTGGGAAAGGATTAGCATATTTTGTGTGAAGGAAGAGAGTGTGCGTTCATTTGGGCAGAGAGCACCGGCTTCAGTATTCATTCTCATCTTCCTCGTTAGTAACGGACTATTTAACTGGACTTATTGGTAGTCCAATGATGTGTCTTGACTTCCCTCACAGCTGGAGATGCGTTAAGGCCAACTAAGAGTGGACATGGTGATACGCAACTTCAGGCAGGCTCTGTAGAAATAGACGTTTCTTCTTCTTCCACATCCATCTCCTTCTGGCCAACGACTGAAGAGCTGGCAGTGCCTGGAACAACTCCTTCTGGGAGTTAAGGGTGGCAAAGCAACACAGAAGAAGGAGCTGCCATGTGGAACCTTGCGCTGCCTGCCTATACCTTGCCTGCCAGAGTCAACCTCATTTGGTACACTGACTTACGGGTCCTTTTGTTGTGTCGGGCTAACTTTGATTGATTCTCTTTAATAGGGTTTTGTATTTAAGATGAGAGCATGGCTCAGCAGGGAGAGAGAACCTGATGGGAAATGAGAACAGGGAACTAGGACATGAACAGAGCCCTTGAGGCGATGAGAAGGGATGGGACCCAGAGAACAGTGAATAGAAGTTTTCTTCGCCTGAAGAAACTGGGATGCTTCATCCATTAGACAAGAAGGATGAGAGATATCGACAAAGATCCTGGAGGACTGTGGGTTCCTTGGCAGAATGATAAGGGATGCCTGGAATCTCTATAAGAGAACAATGTAACATGTATTTCTTCAGCTCAACATTGGCTCCCGGACACACTTGTGAATCCGTGCATGATATACTTTTATTCAGTCACTTTTAATGACATAGTATTCACTTAAAAAATACCACACAAACCAAAGTATTAGTAATGACCCACATCTCGCTACAGAGTGCACCCCACTGCCTTCTTCTAGTCAAGGAGGCCAGCCCCCTGAATCCCATGTGTAATATTGCCATGCTCTCTTTATCACACGCTTTTACTGCTTTTCTGCAGTCCTACAAGAAAACATCTGTGTATTTTATGTTAGCTGCCTTTAGCTTCAATAAACGGCTTCATTCTCCATGCAATCGGTTAAGATTCACCTTTTTGTTTAGCTGTGTATAGCTATCTTAGTTATTTTCTTTTTGTTTAACTGTATGTATAGATATTTTAGTTTTTTTGTTTGTTTGTTTAGCTATGTATAGCTATCTTGGTTATTTTCTATTACTGTGATAAGACACTATGACTGAGGCAGCTTATGAAGAGTTTAATTGGTGCTTACAGTTTCAGGGGGTTACAGTTGGCCACCATCACGGCTGGGAGCACAGCAGAAGACAGGCATGGCACCGGAGTAGCAGCTGAGAGCTGATATCCTGATCCACAAGCACGAGCAGAGAGAGCTAACTGGGAACACATGGGCTTTCTGAAACCTCAAATCCAGGGACACACCTCCTCCAACAAGACCGAACATACTAACCTTTCCCCAAACGGTTCTACCAACTGGAGGCCAAGTATTCAAACATACGAGCCTAGGAGAGCTATTCTCATTTAAACCACCAAAATGGCTAAGGCTTATCCATTGTTTTGTGTTGTTGTAGCTCATTTGCTTAACCTATAATATGACATTAGACTGTGTGAGTATACCACAGTGCATTCATTCATAACCCATGCAAGCTTAGCTGGGAACAAAAAGAGAAGTAAAGGCCGGAGGAAGAATATCGACAGAGATGTGGGCTGGAGAGTGCCATGAATCCAGATACGTGTCACAAGAGCCCTGGGGCCACCAAGAGGAAAGGCTTAGAAGTGATGGGTGCTCAGAGAGAGGAGAAATCTAGTTTCACAAGTATTTGAGGCGATAGTGACCATAAAGTCTACAGTGATACACGTGGCCAGAATGCCTAGAGACAAAGGTGAAGAGAGCCAGCGGCCAGAGTATGAACACGGGTCATTCCATTTGTCTAGAAGATTCCCACAAGGGTAGAGAAAGGGAGGATACGGCAGGAGCTGCAGTCTTCAGTAAGTGAAGCAGCGTGGTGTGGCGAGTCTGAGAGATTGGTAAGAGCAGAGAGAAAAGAGGGGCGGGGCAAAGCTGGAAGCAGTGGGTGCCAATGGCACAAGCTGAGGTGAGACAGGATAAGAGTAGTAGGCAGGAGATGGCCCAGAAGAATATTGACACGATTCTACCTTTCCTCCCGGAAGAGAAGAGAATGAGGGAATTAGCGTCTCTGGAGAGGGGCGCAGAGAAGCGGTGGCTCAAGGTCTATGGGAAGAAAAGAGGGAGGAGCCCAGAAAAGGAGACAGCAGCCCAACCATCCTCCCTGAGGTGGGAGAGAGAGATCCTGGGTCTCGGGAAAGTCACTCTTGGCACTGTGTCTGGAAGAGTTGCACGCTTCTCACAGTGGCACAGCTGCAGAGGGTTAAGGTTCACCAGCCCTGACGTCCTTCGGATTTGATGAGAAGGGCAACCAAAAGCTCATTGCTCCTTCCTGGGTCCACAAATGGTCTCAGACAAGGACACTCTGGAGATTTGTTTTCCAAAGTTACCAACTGTTCCACCATCTTCTTCTAGTCACTGTCGGAGGAAACAGGCACCATCTTGGCCCTGAAAGTCTCCATCTAAGGAAAGATATTTGGAAGAAGAGAAAGAGGTGAAGCCAGTCACTTAAGAGCCAAGAAGAGCATCAAGAGAGGCCTGGGCCTGCCTGCCATTGTTCTTTTAACACAATTGGTACAGAAAGGAGAAAGCCTATGCCAGGCCCAGCCTGTTTTTCTGTAGTCTAAAGCAATGTTTGCTTTTGAATTTTCCCAGTTGACTCAATTATGTTTCTTCAATCAAGAAAGGGCAGCGTGTGTGTGTGTGTGTGTGTGTGTGTGTGTGTTGTTAGACACAGCCATGCAATAATTTTCTGTGGCTGGTCTATAAGAACACACTGCCTCTCTCACATCCCAAGAACCCAGGACCTACTAAGCTGGTGCCCTCACAGTCTCTCACCCTTTTCGTTTCCTCACTGAGGCACCTGGGCCAAAGGAGAGCTGGGTGGGAGTACTGGCATGGTTCTTTACACAGTGGAAGGATGAGAAAAGGCCTGTAGCAATGTCTCCAGAGGCTTCCTTTGTATGATTCTGGGTAATCGAATGCCTCTGATTCCCCAACTCATGAGAAGAGGGGAGCTATCTACTGGGTTACCTTTACATGACAAACGAAACAGCTCCTATTTGCAAGGGATTCGGGGCAGTGATTTGTATTTTACTATGACTCCACCATTCACAGGTCACCTGCTAAGGACAGAGCCATGGTCTCTGCTCTGAAGGGGCTCCTGCACTGAGCCAGACTCTCATGAAGTCAAATCACATGTAGAACACTGGCATATACCTGAGCTGGCTAGTTTTGTTTTTTTTTTTTGTCAACTGGACATAAGCTAGGGTCATCTTGGGGAAGGGGGAACTGTGGGGCATTGTCTTGATGGTTCACTTGGTGTTGGACACTCCAGTCCACTGTGGGTGGTGCCATCCCCTTGGCAGGTTATATAAGACAGCAGGTTGAGCAAACCATAGAGAGCAAGCCAGTAAGCAGCACTCCTCCATGGCCTCTGCTTCCGTTCTTGTCTTCAGGTTCCTATTGAATTCCTGCCCTGACTTCCCTTCATGATAGACTGCAAGCTATAAGATAAATCCTTTCCTCCCCAAATCGCTTTTTGTTGTTTATCACAGCAGCAGAAGCAAAGAGAGCAGTGGCCAGCAAGCTGGGAAAGGCGAGGGGGAACTTGCCTTACTCTCAGCAAAGAGCTGACCGCAAGCAGGCCTTTTCTGGGGCAGAAGTAACTGTGGCAGAAAGCAAATCCTGTCCTTGAAAAAGGCTGGGTCCGGGGCTCAAAACTATCTACACTAAAAGAAAAGTCTCTAGATTTACTGCTTAGGTTACAGAGATCACCGATAGAACAAAGATACAAAATAAAAGAGACTCCAACAAGATGAATTATTCCTTTTAAAAGTATATGTATTCTTGCTGAGTGGTGGTGGCACACCCTTTAATCCCAACATCCAGGAGGCAGAGGCAGGTAGATCTCTATGAGTTCAAGGCCAGCCTGATCTACAAAATGAGTTCCAGAACAGCCAGTACCATTACAGAGAAACCCTGCCTTGAAAAAAACAAAATATATGCATACTATAGACATATTGTATTGGTGTTTTACCTACCTGTATATATGTTCATTACATGTATGCCTCATGCCCAGGGAGGCCAAAAGAGAGCATCAGAACTGTAGTTACAGATGGGGTGCTGAAATCCAAACCCCAATCCCCCATAAGCACAGCAAATGCTCTTAACCACAGAGACATCTCTCCAGCTCAAAGCAGGTTGTTTTTCCTCTGTGTAACAATCCAGGAATGAATAGTCTGGGGCCAAAATAGAACCCTGGACTCAGCCGCTTCTAACTGTCTCACCACAGTGCCATCCCTTTGGCTGTATCCTCACACATAGGACCTCACACAGGCTGGCAGCCTGTTCTGAGTGGGAGGAGGAGAGCCAGGAGAGGCTGGATCCCTCCTCTTAAATAAAGGCACACAGTGCTTTGCTCACACCCTATGGATTGGAACTTTTAGACCCAGGGATATCCTTAGCTGCAAGGGAGTCTGGGAAATGTAGGAGTTTTGGTTTTGTTTTTCCCCAAGAAGCCATGTATCCAGAAGAAACCTTTGTTAAAATGTCTTAATTATATGTATGTGTGGGTGTCTGTGTGTGAGTATGTGCATATGAATGCAGGTTCCCAGGGAGGTCGGATCCCCTTGGAGCTGGAGCTACAGTTGGTACGAGCCACCTAATATGGTTGCTAAGAGCCAAACAAGGTCCTCTATGAGAGAATATATACTCTTAACCACTGAACCATCTCTTTATCTCTGATCTACCAGAGAAAAGGTAACATTATTATAAGGGTCACAGGAGACCCAAGAACCCCAGTAAGAAGGTTCTTGTACGTGTCTGCCTGCAATCCTACCCAGTGACAATGAGTGGATAAAGGACAGACTCTGGGAAAATTACAGCAAGACATCTCCATGGCCACAGCCACTGGCCTAGATCTGGGTACATGTTTGAAGGGAACCCCCATTAGAAGTCCTTACAAACTTTCTCACCAAGCCTGGTAACACACGATACCGTTTCCTTTCCAGCCATAAAACCACGAGAACGTGGCTCTACACTGACTGACGCTATTTTCTCTCTAGGCTGGGCGAGGTGCACAGCCCATGTGCAGAAGAAAAGGTGAAGGCAGCCCCCAAGAGTTGCGAGGAGAAGATGCAGAAGCCTCAGCCTCCCTCTGACCTTCTCCATCCTTGTCCCATTTGAGTAATTTCTCAAGACCTTTTCCGCTCGGGCTGATTCAAGTTGAGTTTCGGCCATTTACAGCCCAAAGTACTGCCTTAGTACTGAAAGTGGTATTTTCCCCCACGGAGGAATGAATGGATTGGTGGGTAGGGAACATAGCTGGCGCTGAACGCGGAAGAAAAAGCATGCGGTTTCTCTTTGAGACTCTTTCTGCTGCCGATTGTCCACATGGCATCTTCAAGTTACCACAGAACACCTTGTAGGGCAGACGCTGGGCCTCTCTGCCTTCTCCCAGGCAGCCCTGTTTCCTGCCAGCCAACCCCACCCTCAGGCTTGCTCCAGCAAGCCCAGCTGTGAGGAGGGGGCGAGTAGGGGCAATCACCAACAAGAGCTGCTTTCTGGGCTGCTGGCGACTGTTATCAGCTAAGCTGGGGCTCTGACTCACCTGCCTCTCTGGGCAGCCCGTGGGTGTGGGTGGTGTTTGATTTGCCTCTCGGCCTTCCTTTGCCAGGACCTGTGAGTGGAGGTGGACTCTCCCTCAACAAAGACCCATTGTTCTCTTCCCCTCTGCTGTCGGGCTCTTTCCAGGACTTCCCTGAGCTGGCTTGTGTCTCTCATCCTCCTCTCTGCCCCCCATCCTTCTGGCTTCTCCCCATGCTCCCCTCACCAACAGCCAGGGATGGTGGCTGGTGAAGACAGGAGATACCAAGGGGTGGGCATCTCCCGTCCAGACAGTGAAAACATCTGAACCCATGACCTCTGGGCTCTCCGCTTTCTTGAAGCCTCCCCTCCACCTGCAGCAGACTGCAGTCAAGCAGTCCTGGGCTTGTGGTATCACGTGTTGGCTAGCCTTGGGACTATCAGGGAGGTGCGGTCCTTACCACAATCTCTTTTCTCTTCGTGGGGGATTGTTTTTATTGTAAACCATGATCGGTGTGGCTCAGCTAATTCCTTCTTGAGCCATCTTTTAAACTCCAGTTACAGCTCTACAGACTTGCTTTGCTGTACTATTTTTCTAAGTCTGCCTTGCTGCCTCAGGGAGCCTTTGCCAGTGTGTCCTGTCTAGCTGACTGAGGTGAAGCCAAGGCTGCCCCCATCTCCAGCAAAGAGCAAGCCAAGAGTCAGAAAAATAAAAATAATAATTCCAGTTTCTTAGGTCTTTGAAAAGCACTTGAAAGTACCCTCCGAATGCCCCGCCTGTCATTCCATAGTCCCGAGAAGAAGCGAGCTTTCCTCTGGACACCAACCTCAAAAACAAGCAGACTTTTCTAGACCCACATCATTTTTCCCGTCCTACAGACCGGGCCTTGGGTTGGAGTTGTTTTCTCTTTTCTTATGGAGATGTGAGGCAGACCAGTTTGGTGATGGCTCAAACAGACATTTAGGGCCCCTGGCCTGAAAAATGGAGACCTAATCATATACTGAGAATGATTTTCTTTTGTTTGTGTGTTTAAATTTCTGAGATCTGGCACTGGCATCATGTTGTCCCTAGCTTTGAACTCACTGCAGCGCCCAGGGTGACCTTGAGTTTTTGATCCTGAATTCCAGAGTAACAGGTAGGCACCACTAGCCACACTCGGTTTCCTGCAGTGCTGGGATTCAAACAAAGGGCTTTGTGCATACATACTAGGCAATCACTCGGTCCCGAGTCCTTGTTCCAACAGCTTCTTGTGTGGAATACCAACCACTTTCCAAAAAAGAATTTTAAAGAGGGACTGGAGAGATGGCCCAATGGTTAAGAGCACTGTCTGCTCTTCCAGAGGTTCTGGGTTCAATTTCCAGCAACCACATGGTGACTCACAATCATCTATAATAGGACCTGATGTCTTCTTCTGGCTTGCAGATATATATATATATATATATATATATATATATATATATATATAATTAAAAAGGATTTTAAATCACAGCAGGGTTACAGACATTCTAAAGAGAGCTAGTGAAACAGGGAAGTCGAAGTGATGCCAAGGGCACACAGAGCAAGGAGAAAAGATACGAGGGGACTGAGAAGAGCAGAGGGATGGCAAGGCAGGTCTGCTCACAGCCACAGAGGCCCCGCGGAAACACGGCTGTGCTGTGGGAAGCCAGGCGGCCGATAACACCAAATCCTACCAAGCCAATATTTGCTTTCTGTCGGTTCCAATTCTAACCTGGAGGAAATGATTTCTGCCTGCGGAAATGAGGAAGTAGACCGAGAGAGGACACCCGCTGACACCACTTCAGCTCCTCTGTGAAGCTGAGCTGTGACCCCAGCTTGCTCCCCCACCTACACAAACAAAAACTCTTTAGAGGCTGCCCAAGCCCCTCAGAGATCAGCTGTCGCTGTCCTAACTGCTCCCTTCTTGCAGTGAGGTTATCTGGCCCATGGCAAAGTTCCTGGCACGATTTTCACCATCGTCTTACATTGCTGGTGGTTCAGAATGCCTCACAGAGAGGGCTTCAGCCTGACATTAGGCACTGAGTATTCTCTCTTATTTAGTCACCCCACCACAAAATGTCAAGGTCTCCAATCCTCCTGGAGAAAGAGAGGCTGGGAACAGCAGCTACGCTTGGGGCTGCCACTGGTAGACTCACCATTGAGCTAGCATCGGAATTTCAGTTCATCTATCTTATTCCAAGGCTTCAGTTTTCATTCCTCTTGCACACGCATGAGGAGATGGGAGCAGAGACTGCATGAGGACATGTCATGTGACAGACACAACAGGAGCTATGTAACAAGTCAAGTCAGAGACCCTGCGGCTGGGTCCCGAGTACCACCGGAAAACGGCGCAAGAGGGGCAGAAGGGAATAAGAGACACCAGCACAGGTTCCCCTGTGTGCGCAAGGTGAAGCCTTGTCCTCTTAGACTGAGAGGTGCTGCCAGGCTGGGGCCTCTTTTCTGTGTCAGACACACTAACAGGGGCCCCTGCTCGGGCAGGGTGGGCCTAAGTCTGGAAGAAGTCTATGAGAGACCTATTCATGAGGACTCTCTCCTTCTGCACTGGGGTGGAAGCTGCAGAAAGCCACGCCCACGGACCAGGTGGAAGCAGGCAAATGGAGCTTGGGATCTGGAGGTCCCTCTTCTCTCCTTTTCCTTCCTCCAAACTCCAGCTGAGCCCAGGGCAGCGTCTACAGCCTGGAGGCAGTTCCTGGGTCCACCAGCAGAGGTCTCCAGAGCAGAGGGCTAGAGGGCTTGGGGGCAGGGCAGGTTGCACACAGCGCTCTACCCTTTCCACAGGTGTCCACATGCATGGGTGGTCTTTACTCATGCATAGGTGTGTCTGTGCTGTGTGTATCCTTGTGAGTGGGTACAAAATGAATGTCTCTGTGTTCGTGGGCGTGAATCTACAAACAAGACCATGACTGCAGGTCTGTGTTGCACGTGTAGGCGCTGTGCCGGAGCCCCGTGAGTAAGCGTGTGCCTTGGGTGCCGGGATAACTTATGCATAGCCATGCATGCTTGAGCTTGTGAGCAAAAAGGAAAAAATAAGTAACGCGAGCTAGGTGTGGTATGCACACCTGTAATCATAGCACCGTGAAGGAAGAAGCAGGATTGCCCAGGAGTTCGAGAAGCCTGTCCGGTCGACAAAGCTAGACCCTCCCTGAAAACGGAGAAGCTGGGTGTCGTATGGTGTTGCACATCTTCAGTCCCAGCATCCAGGAGGCAGAGGCAGGCAGATCTCTGAGTTTGGGCCAAGGTTATATTGTGAGACCCTAAAAGTGTTGGGGGAACAATAAACAGAAGTGGTAAGTCAAAGGAGGATTTTGACGTCTCAGCACTGCCCCGAGTTTGTCTGTTAAAACCCCTTTGTCAGCAGGTGCTTCTGATAGCCAAGGTTCTGGGCCTATTCTGAATCCATTCACAATCTGTAGGCCTTGTTCTTTGGGGGAGAAAGGTAGGCAGGAAGAAGGTAGGTGATTGGCTGGTGGTGGCTGGTGGTGGCTGGTGGTGGCTGGCTTGCCCATAGAGGACAGAGGGCCACGACTGTCGGGCAAAGCCAGGGCCAGAGACCAGCTCTGCCCAGCTGCTGGAAGCCCCAGGTGCAGGCAGCCATTTCTTCACTGGGGCTGAGGGGACAGATCAGCCCATGCCTGGTCAGGGGGCTGTGTTAGTTCCCAGTGTTTCTATAACGAACTTCACACAGAGAGGCTTACAACATCACAAAGGTCTCAGCAAACAGCCCCTGGGACCAGCTCCCAAGGGCAGCATCACAGAACTCAGCTTAAGGGTCGTCAGGGCTGCCTGTGCTGAAGCAAAGGGCCCCTTGCCTTTTCCAGGTCTAGGGCCTTCCTGCTGTGTGTGCGGGCCCTTCTCCTGCCATCGAGTCACCCACGGGCAGCGCCTTCAGATCCCTCACTGCTCCCACGGGCTTCTCCTTGCTTGTTGCCCTCTCTCTTCTGAGGACTGTTGTGACAACAGAGACAGACCCCCACATAATCCTGACAATCTTCCTGTCTGTGAAATCTTAATGTGATTACACCTGCAAAGCCCCTGCCTGTGCGATGACCCGTGCCCAGGTTCTGGGCACTGGGATATGCACATCTTTCTCAGGTAGGGTACAGTTTTCTGAGTATCAGAAAGAATGGCAGGCAGAAGAGGGTAGCATTTTTTTTTCTTCTTTCCTTCTTTTAGTTAGGTATTGAACCCAAAGCCTGATACACGCTAGGCAAGAGCTCTACCGCCTAGCCTTTATTTTGAGATAATCTTGCCCAAGCTAGGCTTGAACTCACCTCTTGTAACCCAGGCTGGCCTTGAATTTGCAGTCCAACTACCTCAGCCTTCTAAGTAGCTGGGATTACAGGCCTATACTAAGAGGCCCTGCTAGGGTTGAGGAAGGACATTCTTTTTAGATTTAGTTTTTAAATGTTTAGTTATATGTCTGTGTGTCTGTCTGTGTTGGGACATGTGCACGTGACTGAAGTTGACCACAGACACCAGAAGAGGACATCAGAACCCCTGGAGCTGGCGTTACACGTGATTATGAACTACCTGAAATGAATGCTGGGAACCCAACTCAAGATCTCCACAAAAGCAGTCTTGGCTCTTAGCCACTGAGCCATCTCTCCAGCCCCACAGCATCCCTAACCCTCCCACAGTTTTATTGAGACTCGCATGAGGATACACTCCCCTTATGAGGACACTTTCCCTTGCTGAGAACCCTGGCCATGCTATGTAGGGAGCTGAACTGCTCCAGCACTAGGAACCAGCTCTGACTGGTGAAGGGCTGCCCCTCATCTTGCTCTCCAGCCGCCCAGGACCAGGAACTCTTTATCACTGGGTATTGATCTCTAGGCCCCTCTTCCTCCTTTGTCCCTACCAACCCACTCCATACTCCGCCCCTAATAGGGTCTGGGTCTGTATCCATGCCCTTTGGAGGCTTTTCATCAGCTCTCCTTTGGTCTCTCTGGCCACCTTTTGACGATGGGGCTGTACCCTGCCAGCTTCGGCCCTCTTCACGTGGGTGAAACCACACCCATGGGCTCTCCCACGGAAAGCCCAACCACACAGCTCAGCATGAGGAAGGGGGACATGCATGACAGCATAGGTCAGCACTGGGGGGCCAAGGAGACTCCCAGTGTCCCAGACGCCTTCCAAAGCCCAGTCGGCACCACATCTGGAAGCAGGCTGGAAATTCCAACCAGGCTCCCCTGCTAGGAAATGTGTCAAATCCTCCCAGAGATTTCATGGAAGCAGGAAACCCTGGAGGGGGGGGGTTGACTCCACAGGACCCCAAGAGCGTCGGAGAGATCCAGATGTCACCAGGAGTCCACAGTCCTCAGCTCTGCCCTCAGCTTTACTTCCCCCCTTGCCCCCAAAGAAAATTAAAGCCGCCTGGAGCAAATGACAGAGCCCGTGTCTCCCTGGGACCCACAAGTCCCTGTGTGTGTGTGAAATCCTGAATTCTTCATACATACTGAGTTATTTTTTCCTGGAGAGAAAAATGTTGACATGCCTTTGGAGGGTCATCCGCCCAGAAAATCCCCTGATACATGAAGAAGGCATGGTCTCTCTTCTCTCTGACACACACACACATCTCCCAGAGGCCCCCGGCTTATCCTCCTCAACATACTGGTGTCCTCGGGGTCTCCTCATCACTCCTCGCCCAGCTCATCCATTTCTCAAAACTGGGGTCACTCAGCAGGACTGGCCACTGGCTCCTTCTTCATGTTCAGCAAGTGTAACTCTCCAGTGACTGCCATAGCCACAGATCAAATGGCTGCAACCAGCCTCGTTCTCCTCTAGTTCTGGAAGCTGGAAGTTCAAATTCAATGTCGTTGGGCTAAAGTCAGACATCTACAGGTTGGAACTCCCTGGAGGCTCAGGAAAGTTCACTTCCTTGCTTTTTTTAGTGTCTAATAGATGCTTATATCCCCTGACCTGTAGCCCTTTCCTCCACCTTCCAAGAGCATCTTCCATCTCTGCTCCCTTCATAATATTGCCTTCTCTAATTCTAACTTGTCCTCTGTCCCTCTTATAAGGTCACTTGTGATTAGATTAGACCTGCCTCAAACATCGCCACCTTAAAATCTACGACTTAATCACACTCGTGAAATCCCTGTTGCTATATGAAGATAGCACATTCACAAGTTGTAAGGTTGGGATTCACTGTCCAGCCTTCTGTAGCAGAGACCTCTCCCTTGTTAGCGTACAAAAGAGTTCCATACTAGCTTGAAATGGAGTATAGCAAAGGTTTATTTATCTGGGGATAAACTCACAGAAAGAGTAGCAGTCTGCAGTCCTCTGCGTGAGCTGGGACTGGAACTGAATCCAGCAGCCAAGGGGCCGCTCATACACTTTTCATCTGCATTTATAGTACATGAGACCACTCCCAAAGTGGGCTGGCATCTTAAAGGTTATTGACTGAATGAGTTCCCACAGCACCTCCCCCTTTTGTCTAAATACGAGAGTTCTAAGCCAAATACAAAACTATATACAATAAGAACAAATATCAAGTATTGTCCAAAGAAAAGAAGAGGCAAAAACATACATAAAAATTAGAATTAAAACCAGCATGAACAACATCAAACAAGAAACATATGCTAAATGTTTCAATAGTTATTCTAGCCTAAGGAGTCTAAGTCTTATACTAAAAATGGCTTGATTAAGTCATGAGAGGAAATTAACTATGACTATCTAGTCTTCAACCCCATCTAAGACCTGAGAAGAGAAATGATATTACTTGAGTGTTCAGGAAGTATACTCAAGCAACTTCCAAAAGGTGCAAGAAATGACAGAGACAAACAGTTACCTGGGAAATCACCCGAAGTCTTATTTGCAATGTTGGAGCAACCAATTTTGGCCTAGAGTAACTAGCAGACCATTTTCAGAGGCAGGAAAATTTAAAAATCCATCTTACCCTGTCTTGGGAAGGTTTGGCAGTCATTTTGCTTGTATCCTGCTTGTCCAGTCTGGGCACTGTGAATTTTATCAGTGGTCAAGGCATGGGCAGTTCTTTGCCCAAAGGTCAGTTTAGAAGAAAACAAACTCCACATGGAGTGTCTTTGGTGCCCAACATTCTCTCGGGAACAGATCAGTGCTGCCAGGAGCAATCATGTCTCACGTCAACAGAGTTCTAAGTTATTTAAATGTCATGTTTTACAGTTCTTTGAAGTGTTTGAAGATTATATAACTAACTGAAACATTCTCTGAATATCTAGAAAACCCAACTAATATGATTACAAGTTTGACTATTATATATACTATCTCTTAATCTGTAATTTTAAATTATACATTACATTTTAAATGATCTGCACAAATACAAACCTTAAACAAGAACAGAAATACATATACTCAGTATAACAAAATCAACCTTAAATTTTTATCGATAGACCAAGATCCATACCAATGCAAAGTATTCATCTCTATATCATATCCCCCTTATTTCCATTAACCATTTGTAACCCTTTTAAAATGAAAATAAACTTTGTTAAACAATCATTTTGGGAATTGGGCATAGTTTTCTCCAAACAGCTTTCTGGTGTTTGTTGGAAAAGGTATTTTTAGGGTTCACATAGATCTTTCAGGGGGTCTTTTTTCCATCAAACCACATTAGCCTGGCAGGAATCCAAAAGTTCTCATCTTCTATGGAAACAAAAGCAGAAACTCTTTTCCAAAGAAACATATCCTTAGACCAAAATTTTGAAGATAAGATATCTTTATGTTTATTAACTTAGCAGACCTTAGAATCAAATGTCTCTCTGAAGTCAAAAAATTCAAAGAAAATCCAATAATATACATAATCCAGACTGTGTGTATAATCCATCCTTACATGACTTATTTTTCTTTACTCCTATTATCTATGACTGTCTGTATTCTTTTATATTACTTTTACTGTCTTTTTAAGGGCTTTGTTTTATTTTTAAAACTATTTCTTTTTTTAACTATCTATACTATTTTTCTTCTCTCTCCCAAGTCTACATAATTTATTCAACACTGTAACCCATTCAGAGGTCTTTTTCATCTGAACCTGTCTTTATTGCATATCTGTATCATTTTCTGACCAGGAGCATCTTTTTTTTTTAATGCTAAGTGAGCATGGCTAGGACCAATTCTAAGGCCCTGCCTGCTTGCTTTGCCCAGTCCAACATGGCAGAGGTATGTTCACTGCCTCTGTGAGCCATGCTCACTGTCCGAACTCCAGGGATGCAGTAGGTCTATGTCTCCATTAAGCAATTTGTAACACGGAGCTCACAGACCCTATTTAAATGCTCTGTAACAGGACCAGCACGAACCAGGAAGCTGGATCTTAAAGTGTGGATCTTCTGCTTGCAGCCAGCAAAAAGAGCCTATCTGAGAAAAAATGTCTACCAAGAACCTGTACTTGGCTCCCATTTTTGTGGGTCTAGAAGCCCTCTTTTTCTCTTAAACATTTTTTTTAGGTTTTAAATGGACTCATGCCCCAGACAGTGGATATCAATTTGTTGGAGTACAAAAGAGTTCCACACTAGACCAAAATGGAGTATAGCAAAAGTTTATTTATCTGGGGATAAACTTACAGAAAGAGTAGCGATCTACCGTCTTCTGTGTGCACTTGGAACTGGAACTGAATCCAGCAGCCAAGAGGCCCATGCATGCTTTTCATCTGCATTTATAGTCCATGAGACCACGCCCAAAGTGGGTCAGTATCTTAAAGGCTATTGGCTGAACGGGTTCCCACAGCACTCTCTGGCCATCAATTTCACTTGTTGCTTCAGGGTAGGTCTTCCAGTTCTGACACACCTCTCTCCTTATTGGATTTCTAGTTAATTAGGCATAGCCTCTCCACTCTGCTCAGAGTGGTTTCTGAAGTTCACACTGCCTCCTTTCCATCATTAGAAGCAAGGCTTCTCTACCCTGCGTGCAGTACCGGGAGGCCATGCCCACTGTAGGGCTCTCGGCCTACACATGAGCAACATCCTCCACCCAAGAAGAGTTTACTGGAACCCCTGTGTAGTTTAGGATCTTAGTTCTAACCTTCTCCAGGGCTGGGCCTTACTTGCCCATCCATTGTTTGGGAAGAAGAATCTTAGACCCTCTGGTGGATGAGGTTGGAGAGGTTGTGAAGACAGATGTTCAGGAGAGGGAAGGGAAAGGTGTGGGCTTCCCTCTTAACACTGTTCCCAGAGCTTTGGTCTCTTGGGGTTCAGCCATCCAGGCAGCCTGACCTCCTCAACACCGTGCTGACATTGCCTCCTAGGGTTCCCAAGAGCTCTTGGAAGCCAGATGAGATGCTAAGGTGCTCAAAGGGCTGGGGGAGGTGATGCTGCACTTTAAACCTAGAAACAATAGAACATGGAGGTCATTGGGCATGCCTGTGAGGTGATGCAGCCATGGCTTAGACCATGCTGTTCCTACTGCCCACTCTGCTATCTTTGACTCAGACATTACCTCCTGCAAAAAGTGTTCCATCAAGTCCAAGGGAACTAAAGCTCCTCTACAATGTTCCCAGAACAGTAGACTAGTGGAAGTTTCTGTGCTGCCAGACATTCCCAAGTAACCACACAGGCTTATATTAAGTACAATGCTCAGTCAATAGCTCAGGCTTATTATTAGCTAACTCTTGCATTTAAAATTAACCCATACTTTTTATCTACACTTTGTCATGTGGCTTGATATCTTTTCTCAGTATGGCGTGCCCATCTTGCTTTTCTCTGTGTCTGCCCGTGACTCCAGACTTTGCCCTTCTTCCCACCATTCTCAGTTGGCTTTCCCACCTAACTTTATTCTGCTCAGCTACTGGCCAGAAGACCCGGCTCTGACTGACTTCTCTGACAATGGCTGCTGCCTCTCAGCTCGCTGTCTGCTGCAGCTCCTCCAGTGTCCATATTTCTCACCTCAGGACCTTTGTGCCTCCTGCTGCTTTGCTTGGGTCCTCTCTCCATTCTCAGTTTCCATTTGGCTCCAGTTCACCCTTCAGTTTCAGATTGTTTCTAAAGAGGAGCAGCCTTTGTTCCTCAGACTAAATCAAAAATCCTCTCCACCCAAATGCCCCCGCAGAACTGGGACTCCCCAGCTATCTCCTTCCTCCACTCCATTCTCCTCCACTGTTTCCTCCTCCTCTTCTTTCCCCCATTCCTCCCCAACTCCTTCCTTTTCCACTCCTTCCTCCGCTACCTCCTCCCCCAACTCCCTTATCCTTCACTCCTTCCGCCCCTATTTCCTCCTCCAATCTTTCTCGTCACTCCCTCCCCCACTCCCTTTCCCCTACTCCTTCCTCCTTCACTCCCTCCTCCCCCACTCCTTCCTCCCCCCTCCTTCCTCCCCCATTCCTTCCTCTTCTACTCCCTCCTTCTCCACTACCTCCTCTTCCACTCCGTCCTCCCCCAGTCCCCCTCCTCTACTTTTCCCTCTTTTCTGTCTTGTCTCCACTGGGCTGTAAGGTCCCAGAGGGTAGGAGCCCTTTCTTAGCCTCTAGGACTTTAGTCTAGTGCCTAGGCTACCACTAGGTCCGTGACATAACTGTGACTCACTCATAAATGCCACCTCATGGAATGCCTCCCGTGTGCCAGTAACGATTCTGCCACCCTTCATCCTGATTGGGCAGACAGATTTCTCTAGAGAGAGGCCCTGTGCCAGGGAAGAGGTACCAGTGCAGTTAAACTCAGTGTGAGTGTGTGTGTGTGTGTGTGTGTGTGTGTGTGAGTGTGTGTGTGAGTGTGTGTGTGTGTGTGTGGGTATCTTTGTGTACTCAGGCATCAGAGGTGTGTCATGTATGTTTGTGAGTATATGCATACACGTGTCATGGTGAACCTATGAAGATTGGAGGAAACTTTCTGAAGTAAGTTTTCTCCTCTGCCAGTCTGGGCAAGTCTCCTGCCTCAGCCTCCCACCCCAGGAGACAGATGTTAGATTTACAGATGCATGCTACCACATCTGGCCTTTTCACCTGGGTTCCAGAGATCAAACTCAGGTTGCTGGCTGTGTAGTAAACACTTTCTTCCTCGGTGGAGCAACATCAGCCCCCATCTTAATTTTTGAGACAGAGTCTCTGGCTGGCCCAGAGCTCACCCAAGTAGGCTAGATTGCGGGGCTGCAAGGATCCACTTTTCCTGCACTCGTAGGAGGTGTGGCTTTGTTGGAAGAGGTGTGTCACTAGGGGCTGGGCTTTGAGGTCTCAGAAGCTCAAGCCTGGCCAGTATGTCAATATTCACTTCCTGTTGCCTGCCTGTGGATCCGGATGTGGAACTCTCAGCTGCCTTTCCAGCACCACATCTGCCTTCAAGCCGCCATGCTTCCTGCCATGACAATAATGGACTAAACTTCTGAACTCTAAGCCAGCCTCAATTAAATGTTTTCCTTTACAAGAGTTGCTGTGGTCATGGTGTCTCTTCGAAGACATAATGCTTGTGCAGGAAGCATTTTACTGACCAGCTCTCTCTAGTCCAAATTCTGTGCTTTTCTTTTCTTTTCTTCCAGCTCACTATGTAACCGTGGGTAATTACTCTGTAGAGTGGACTGGCTTAGGATTCACAGAGAATCCTCTGCTTCTGCCTTGTGGGATTAAAGGCATGCACCACAGCTTCCAGCCAGCTTTGCTAGGGGGTCACACAGGCTGCCCCCTCTATGGGGGTGAAAGAGCCTTGGAGGTACCGTTAGTGCCCTGCAGTGGGGAATCTGGGAACATCTGGGACTGAGGATGCTCCAGATGCACTGAGCCAGGAGGTACCCAGATTGGCCTGGTCCCTAAAAGAGCACTGGGGTTTCACTCGGGAGTTGAGAGAAGGGTCTGTGTTCCATTCTGTGTATCTTGGTTGTGTGTGTGGTCACTTCCTCCTCAGGAAAACAGGAACAATCATTGGACACCCCAGGGGCTAGAGAGACGGCTCAATGATTAAGAGCACTGGTTGCTCTTTCAGAGGTCCTGAGTTCAATTCCCAGCAACCACGTGACAGCTCACACCTAACTCCAGTTCCAGGGGATCCAACACACAGACATACATGTGGGCAAAACACCAATGTACATAAAAATAAAAATAAAATTAAAAAAATAAAAACTGGACACTCTTCCCAGGTTCGTAAGAAAGCTGAGACATGGAGTCCCTGATGAAGGATGACGTAGTGATAATAAGTACAAGCTCACCCACCCCTTGCTCAGGTTTCAGGCTCAACCTCTGGAGTCAGGAACACAACCTGATTAAAAAGAATCACATCCACCCAGCTCAAGACTCCCCAGGACACCCTACCTGATCAGGCAGCGATGGTATGCTGGCTAGTTTTATGCCTACTTGACACCAACTAGAGTTATCTGAAAGGAGGGAGCCTCAATTGAAAAAAATGCCTCCATAAGATCAAGCTGTAAGGCATTTCTTAATTAGTGATTGATGGGAGGGCCCAGCCCATGGTGGGTGGTGCCATCCCTGGGCTGTTGGTCCTGGGTGAAAGCAGGCTGAGCAAGCCATGGGTAGCAAGTTACTATTCAGTACTCCTCCATGGCCTCTGCATCAGCTCCTGCCCTGTTCGTGTTCCTGTCCTGACTTCCTTCAAAAATGGACTATGATGTGCAAGTGTCAACCAAATAAGCTTCTCCCTCCCCAACTTGCTTTTGGTCATGGTGTTTCATTCCAGCAGTATAACCCTAAGTGGGAAGTACTCTAGAAGTCTTTTGTTTTTATTAATATTTATTTTAATGAAATCTTCTTATGGACTGGGGATGCAAAGTCATTGGTAGAATACTTGCTTAGCATTCAGGAAACCCTGGGTTCAATTCCCAGCACCACATAAACCAGGCATGGTGGCACACATCTGTAATCCCAGCACTTGGAAGGTAGAGACAAGATGATCAGAAGTTCAAGGCCATTGTCAGCTTCATGATATATGACATTCTGTCTATAAATATTTAGTTAATAAACCTCCCAGGTGGTGCTGGGATTTAGACAGCTTTGGAAACCACTAGAATAAATGATGGAGGGGTTTTATTTTCATCAAAGCCAACTTATATCTTCCAACTGAAGGTGCAACTTGAAAGTAGTTAGCTGCCTGTGGCCACAATAGTCATAGCAAGCAATGTCATCATTTAGCATGGGAGGGCTGGCATTCCTCCAGATGGTCCCAGTGACGGGGGAGGGACAATAACCTAGTCCCCTCCATGAAATTGGTTCTCCATTCCTCCCAAAGCCAGACCAACAGGCAACTGGATACTGGATGAAACTGTGGATCCCACCAGAGGAGGGGACTTTGAGAGCCAAAGAAATCCAGCCACCCCCTCCACCCAGCTCAGGTTTCTGCCAAATTCTGTATCCTTCCCTCTCGATGGGGACACTTCATTAGGCCTAGGGAAGCTCCTGGTTGTTGAATTTCTGTGAATTAAGCCCAAGACTGATAGCTGAGATGGGGGTGGCTCTGGCTGATCCCCCGAGGCCTGGAACGAAGCCTCTCTGGAGCAATAGAAATGCATGAGGACAGTGAAGACACGGACAGGGCCAGTGTGGCCCTTGGTGCTGTGTCCACCTGTGATTTGTTGGAGATGGGACTAACCCTGCCTTTAGTGACCGGGCCTTGATCCCCACAAGAAGGTGCCAGCAAGGATTACTGAGGAAGAGGAAGGGCATAAAATGACAGCCCTGTCTTCCACCAAGGACTCAGGGCTGTTGACGTGGGAGAGACAGGCCTGCACGGCCTTGGTCTGGCGCTGGTCCAAGGTGAGGAGGAAATGGTTTTCACTGAAAAACAAAGTTGAAAAAACAGTTTGCTGAAGGGTAATGAAAGAGGGAAAGGGGAAAAAGGGAGGGGGAGACGAGCTCAAACTGTCTGCTCATCAGAATCACCTGGGCAGCTGTTAAAAACACAGATTCCAGAGCCCAGGCCAAGTCAGTAAAATGTTATTCTTGGTAGCCAGGCTCTCTCTTCCTTACAGTTTAAAGACATAGACTCAACCAGCTTGGAAGACCTGGGTGCCGGGTGTGCCAAGGCAAAAGGATGGCAAGGGCTCACAGTCCTTAAGGAAACACCAAACCAAAGAGACCCAACCGACTCCGGGAAGAACTCCTAAAAGCCACTCACTGTGCTCCTGCCAGTCTGGGGCTCCCCTAACTGTGACACTGCACCTCCTTTCATTCACATTTGTGTCCCCAAAGAAGGGTCTCAGGACTCTGCTAAAAAGCCCCCTCTTGTCCCTGCCTCCTCAGCCCCTGGCTGCCTGTGGGAGGCTCGAGCATTCTGACCCTAGCAGGTCTCCTAAGAGGACTTTGCACTGTGGTTAGTTAGGGACCTGGACTACCCAGGTGGCGCGTCTTTGTAACAGGGAGGCGGGGTAGGAGAGAACAACAGGTGGAGAGAGGCAGAGGTCAAGGAAAGGGGGACCGCAGAACAGAAGACACAGGCCAGGGCGACACTGAAGAGGCAAGGATCGGCTTTCCCCCAGAGCCTTCCAGAAGGACCAGCCCTGGAGCCACACTGATTTTAGCCCAACAACACTGACTTGGACACATAGCTTCCAAAGAGAGTACAAGCATGCTGTTTCAGCCACCTGCCTTACAGACTTGGGCAGCAGACTTCAGCAGGCTCCACACTACCCGCGTCACCCACCAGCTCACATCAGGAACTCCAGGGTCCCCACTCCCCCACCACCCAGCCTTCCTCTGAGCCTCCCTAGACCCCTCTTGCACGTTTTCAATGTTCCTAGCTGCTCCCTTCTGTCTGGACAACCAATCCACTGTGTCCCTCTTTCCTCTTTGGTCTCACTTTGGGTGTGGCCCCACGGTCAGGATTCTGTTCTCACCCACTACGTTAAAAGTGAGGCCTGGTGCCCCACACCTAACACCCAGCGATAGGAGGCTCTCTCCACTTTCTTCGTTTTTGCAAACACAGGTCCCACTCTCTTTATGAGACCCAGGGCACCCTCACCCATAACTCACCCCTCCAGGAAGTCCTCCCTGCCTGCCATGCCATTTCCCGAGTGCTTTTCACACAGTAGGTATTCAGCAAACATCTGGGGTCAGGGTGCCAGCTGATGGGCTTTTAGGAAGTGGTTGGATCCCAAGGGCTCTGCTGTCAGGAATGGATTAAGCCACTGGTGGTTCCTGATTGGATGGCACTATGAAAAGGTGGCCGAAGCTATGAAGGTGGAGCCTGGTTGGAGGGAGCTGGTCACTGCACCCTTTGCCCCAGTGGGTTCCTTCCCACAAGGCTATTTTCTTGCTTCTTTCAAATGTCATGCCGTTTGCAAGTCACCTCCCCCTTAGAAGGCTATCTTGTCCCTGGTCCCTCTGTCTTCCCTGAGGGGAGCTGCTGAGCTTCCCTACCCAGTATCCTGTGCTCCTGTCACCCTGCTCTGTCTCACCAGAATGGGGCAACAGCAGAGCAACTCAGCATGGACTAACGCCTCTAAGACCAAATAAATGCTTCCTCCATTTAGATGGTCTCTCGGGCGTTTATCACAGCAGCAACACTTTTATTATAGTTTTAAGTATGGCTATGGGAGGTGGGGTACGTACAAGTGAGTGCAGATGAACAGGGAGGCCAGAAGAGGATGTTGGATCCCCTGGAGCTGCTGACATGGGTGCTGGCAACCAAACTCAGGTCTTCTGAAAGAGCTGTGCACTCTTAGTGTCTGAACCCTTTCTTCAGTACTCCAAATCTTTCTTCTTCTTCCTCCTCTTCCTCTTCTTCTTCTATAGTTTCCTTTATTTTTATTTTATGGGTGTGCATGTCTATCACCATGAATGTACAATACCTGTGGAGGCCAGAAGACAGCATTAGATCTCCTGGGACTGGAATTACACAGTTATTAGCTACCCTCTGGGTGCTGGGACTCAAACCCAGTATTCTTAACTCCTAAACCATCTCTACAGTTCCCGAACTCTCTAATTCTTATTATACTGTTTACAAAAAAAATCAGGACTTGGCATGTGTATGTTTGTATGTGCATGCAGATATGCACATAACGTTATCCAGATTTTGCTTAAATATGTGGGTATATGCTAACAATGGATGTCTCCATTGAGTGTGATGATCATGGGTGTGTTTTAAAGATTCATTTCATCTTCAATTGTGTGTGTGGGTATGTTCACATGTGATCTGCCCAGGGTGGTTGCTGGGAAGCAAATTCAGGTCCTCTGAAAGAGCAGCAAGTGCTCTTAAGCCCTGAGTCATCTCTCCAGCCCCGGTTGTGGGATTTTTGTTTTATTTCATTGCACTTCTTTTAGTTCTTTTAATCTTATTTATTTGTTTACTCACTTATTCTCTACTGGGGTGTTTACGTGTGCGTGTGTGTGTGTGAGCACTCCTGGTGATGTTGAGCATACCGTGTCATACATGTGGAAACACAGGACAGTTAGTTCTGTGCAATGAGTTCCCTTTTTTAACTTTTATATGGGTTCCAGGGTCAAACTGAGGTCACCAAGCTTTCAGGGCGAATGCCTTCACCCAATCCCCACAATTGCCTTTTAAAAACTCTGTTACTTTCTAACTGCTGGATGGTATATCATCTATTTAATCAATCCCTCTTGTTGGACACTTGGGCTGCTCCCAGTCTTTCAGATTTATAGGTAACAGCGAGGAACAATCTTACAGCTAACTCTTCCTGGTCTTCCACCCTACTCTTGGACTAGATTCCAGAAGTGGACTCCACTGGGCTTCCCGTCCATCCCAAAGTAGGCCCTGAGCTAGCCGACATTGAGCCTTCCCCACCAAGCTCCAGGGGCTCCCCTGTTGCAAAGGAGGAGGGCCTGCTTGTCCGTCCTGGCTGCCTGACTAGCTTAGCCCCGAAATAACCACACAGAAATTGTATTATTAAATCACTTCTTATTGGCTAACTCTTATATCTTAGTTTAACCTATTTCTATTAATCTGTATATCTCCATGTGGCAATGGCTTATTGGCAAAGATTCAGCGTGTCTTACTCTGGCTGCGGCTACATGGCGGCTCCCTGACTCTTTCCTTCTCCCTCCCAGCATTCCGTTTACTTTTCCCCACCTCTGCTTCCTGCCTGGCTACCAGCTAATCAGCATTTTATTAAACAAATACAAGAAACAAATGTTTACAGGGTTAAACCATTGACCCACAGCACTTCCCCCCTTTTTTTTAAAGAACAAGAACTCTGAATCTAATATTCTTTGTTTAGCTTTTCTCCTGACTATTATCCATAACAACTTGTAATGAACATTGGTGTAGGAGGTCCTTCTGTCTTTGTGTTGCTTTCATTGGTTAATAAAGAAACTGCTTTGGGCCTGTTGATAGGGCAGAACTTAGGTAGGCAGGGAAGACAGAACTGAATGCTGGGAGAAAGAAGGGCGGAGTTAGAGAGACACTATGTAGCCGCCACCAGAGTCAGACATGCTGAATCTCTGCCGGTAAGCCACTGCCATGTGGTGATATACAGATTAATAGAAATTGTTAAATCAATATGTAAGAATTAACCAATAAGAAACTAGAGCTAATGGGCCAAGCAGTGATTTAATTAATACAATTTCTGTGTGGTTATTTTGGGGCTAGGCTAGCTGGGTGGCCAGGAGGAACAAGCAGCCCCTCCATGCAAATGTTGGTTACAAGTTGTTATAGCTAATGGTCAGGAGAAAAGCTAAACAAAGGATATTAAATTCAAAGTTCTTTAAAAAAAAAAAAGAGGGGGAAGAACTGTGGGACAATGGTCTGTATCCTGTCAATTATATTTTAAATAAACGCTGATTGGCCAGTAGCCAGGCAGAAAGTATAGGCGGAACAACCAGACAGGAAGTAGAGGTGGGTCAATGAGAACAGGAGAATTCTGGGAAGAAGGAAGTCCTAGTCTGCAGTTGTGACTCAGCCACAAAAGAAGCAAGATGTGACTGCCTCGCCAAATAAGGCGCCAAGCCACGTAGCTAACATAGACAAGAATTAGGGGATAATATAAGTTATAAGAGTTAATAAGAAGCCTGAGCTAACGGGCCAATCAGTTTATAACTAATGTAGACCTCTGTGTGATTTCTTTGGGACTTAATGACTCTAAGAACCAGGCAGGACAGAAAACCTCAGACAACACCCCCCCTCCCGCCAAGTCACCACAGGTTCTCTTCCCCTAAAGCTGTCCTGTCTCTTGTCCTCCCCACCCTTCAGCCTTCATATTCCCCCATGGAGGCTAAACCGCATCTCCTAGCTAGACAGGAGGCCACTTGTCTTATGGGAAGGAATCCCCATTAGACAGACTCTGGAAAGAGAACATTTATTTATTTATTGACTGTCTTTCTGGGTAGGCAAGTCCTTAGGCTGGGAGCATTACCTGGGTTGAGAGTCTCTAGAAGACGTGACACAGAGCAACTACTCCAAGGACTCATTCTATACAAGACAGAGGGGACCCCCTATTCCCAACCCAGGCCCAGCTCATCTCTAGCTCCAGCCTCATGAATAATCCCATACTCCTCTGAGGTGCAGGGACTTTTAGGGGTGCTACTTTCTCCTTAGGAGACTGAAGCTGTAAAGAAGGTGCTTCCCTTCAGAGGAGTTGAGTGCCTAGAGATACTCTAGGCTGGCTTTGTGACTACAGCCCTGGCCACCTAGTGGCATCCACAAGGGCTTCGGTGCCCATCTCTGGGGACAGCTCAGGCCTCTGCTTGAGCACATGCAGTTCTCCATCTCTGGGGCTTCAGCCCTTGTTTAAGGCTCAGAGGACAAATGCCTTCGAGGACCTCTTGATGACCGAAGGACTCTTGTCCTCAGCCAGCCAGGGCTCTCCTCCCAAGGCCACCTGCCCACAGTCGCCCACAGTGTGGGCCAAGTGTCCTCAAGGTGGAGCTTGGGTCCCCAGGGCAGCTCTGTAAATGTGTGGGTACCCGGGGCCTCTCCCCTAAGACACAGACTCTGTGTTTTCACACTGGGTGGCTCCCCTGGCTCTCTTTCAGAGCTGTCTTCCTGCCTCACCTCTTCACTGATGTGGGGCAAAGTCTCTTAAGCCCCATAATTAAGCAAGCCCAAAATAGTGATCTAGAGGGGAACAGGCAAAGGACAAGGCCGCTTCTTCAGGTAGGTGCTTCCGGGAGGCTTGACGAGGTCCCAGACAAGGACAAGCTGCTCGGGGCTTTCCTGACAACCCCTATCCTGAGGGGCCGTGGTACTTGCTGCCAGGGCTAGGCCTCTGGCCTGGTGGCTTGTGAGGGTTTGCGGCTGGAACAAGCAAAGCCACCATCCTCAGCTCTCTGACCACTTCCTCCTCCACAGGGCTCTGGTAACTGCACAGGAAGTGCCTGTACTCCCCTCCTCTTCCACACATCCCTGCCTTGTTTCCATCTCCTGCCAGCCCAGTGCACTTGGGAGGGTAGGATAAGCCTTCTGTACCACTGTGCCCTCTCCAGCCACAGAGGCAGGAGGTAAACCTCCCTCTTCCTCCACAGGGGCCTCAGGGAAACTTCTCAGACCAGGGCCGGTGGTGAGCCCACTGACAGCCTGCTCTGTTCTAACCACGGATGATTTCTGACTGTTTAGCTATGAATAACGGCAAGAGTGTGAGTAGACAACAAAATTCTTTCTCTTTTTCAGCCAAGAGAAAGCCCACACCTTTAATTCGAGGGGCCCAAACTCTTGGAGCACAGCCCTGAAGTCTCTTCTCTCACAATCCAGTCAGTCCGTAAGTTTATCTACTGGATCCCAACATTGCCCAGACCCCAGACTCCTCACCTCTTCGGCTGCCTCCATGGGCACCGACATACACATGGCATACACTCACACAGACATACAAACACATAAATAAAAAGATAATTCTTTAAATAAGAGAAGAAAAGCAGTCCCCCAGTCACAATGAAATACAATTTCTTCTGAACCCCTTTACAAGGGATCATCCACCTCGAACAGTGGTTTTCGTTTTTTAATCTCTTGTTCTAATGTAGGATTTCTAAAGTCTACCATCCTTGGGAACTCCTCTTTGACACAAGGACTTTGAGCCTGGATTGAAAACGAGGCACACAGCTGTCAGGAAACCCCTCTGATGAACTGAGAGCTCCCCTCTGCAGCCAGCTTTGAATCTGCTAGAGCAGTCTCCAACAGAAGACCGGAAAGGCTGGGAGAGCTAGGACCTAGCCCCCAAGGGACACATCATTAACAAACAGAGCCCCTCAATGGCTCAGAACAGGCCGACTTTCTGTGAAAACCCAGGAAGAACTGAGTGAAATGGACAGAAATAGTTTTCCTAGCAGGCTTCTGCGTGTGCACATGCCCACGTGTGATTGCATACCCTTCCCTGCTCCACTTCCTCCAATCCAGAGAAGGCAGTGCTTAAACTCAGCCAGTCCCTACGACCACTGAGCCCAACTCTACCCCCAGGGAAGGTGACATTATAATATTTTTGTTATTAAAATATAATTATGTCATTTTCCCCATTTTCATTCCTCTCTCCCTTCCATGTAACCCCTGCTCTCTTATTCTATAATTGGTGTGTGTGTTTCTGTGTGTGCATTCCTAAATATATAAATATAGCCTGATCATTATCTATAATACATCTATAATATCTAATGTTACATAAATGTGTGTTTGTGTGTGTGTGTGTGTGTGTGTGTGTGTGCACGCATGTGTGCGTGTGTTTTCAAGGCTGACCATTTGGTATTGGCTGAGCAGTTGGTGTACTCTTCCCGAGGAAGACTCCTATCAATCTCTCAGCACTCCCAGTTGCCTGTAGCTCTGTCCAGCCAGGGTGTCATCTTGCAGTGCCTTCCATGGGCAGTTCTTGGGCAGTGACTCAAAGCTGGCGTTTGCTTACCCTTGTTCACCAGGACACAACCCTCAGCCCAGACTCCTAAATAGGTGAATCTCAAAAGCAAAGCTAGAAAGAGGCAGGCCAGCATGCCTAAAAGAGGGCTCGAGGGTCAGCGTACTGTCGGTGCTAAGTCTAGCCACCCAGTAGGTCCACCACAGAAGGGGTGTCAGATACCAGGTCTTACAGCCCAGCCCAGGCCCTCTGAGGAAGGGACAGGGGCCAAAAGCATGTACTGCCTGGGTGTGGAAACCAGTGGCATTTTTCACTGCTAATTAACCCTGAGGCTAGCCAGGACCACTTCCTTGCTGGGGAGGGAGTGTCCCAAGCCTCAGGGACCCCTAGTACCTAACAGGTTTTTTTCCCTTTAGACATCTTCCATGATCCTCCCTCTCTTGGCTGCTCCTTTTGTAGACTGGGAAGGGGAGTGTTGATGAAGACGGAGGATCTCTTCTGGACCCAGACCAATTTGCTTGCCCTTCCCTCAACACCGAAAGCCCCCCACCCTATACCACCAGCCCATCCCTGCTTGTAGCCTGACTCAACCCATAAATTACCTAGGGAATAGTCGCTGACTCAGTCAGGAAGCCCAGTGTCCCCAGCCCCAACCCTAGGCCTCAACCCCACAGCTGGCTCTCATTCCCAGAGTGCAGGCCCCTCCTCTCAGGAAATTCCTGGAAAATATCAGGCTTCTTGGAGGGGAGATCTCCTTAGCACAGCGCCAGCAGGGACCGAAGCCACTGGGGCCCATCCATCATTCTGCTATCTTCTCCCTCCTCCCCCAGTCTGCAGGTTTGTGTGGAACTGAATGCGGATGTATGAGTCTCCACAAGTGCCAGACACACGGGCCTGAAAGGACTGGGAGTACAGCAAGGCATGGAGTATCCCAGCATGCTTTGCAGGAGTAAATGATTGGTCCAGGGCAAGGGAAGATGTTGAAACCTGACAGGTGACAAGGTGGGAAGGGTCCTCCAGGCCCCAAGGCAACATGAGCAAGGTTCAGGAACACAGACTAGTGTGTGCAGGAGCAGGAAGGGAATGATGAGTCACCAGGCGAAAGTGGCAAGGGAGGGCTGACGATTCAGGGGGACTCGGGAGCACAGGACAGTGCCGGGGTGGCCCGGAACTTGATCTACTGAACCAACAGGGGAAACAGTGTCCTGCCAGCATCCTCAGATCATCTACTTAGACCTAGGGACAGAACTCAACCTCTGTATCACCACACTCAGTCACATGACAGGGACAATGCTCTGCCTTCTAGGAGTCCAGACAGAGGCTAGGACTCCTCTGGGAGTCCCCAAACTGAAAAGAGAACAAGTCACTTTTTACGGACACTTCATACTCTGAAGGACCAGATTCCCAGATCATTCCTACCTCCCTTCAGCCTTGGGGCTCCTTGAATCCCTTCCTCAGAAACCCCACATGTTTCGCGAGGAAAGCCAAGTCCAGGTCTCAGAGATGCTCTCCTTAGAAAATAGGTCTTTAAACTATGCAAATGCCCAGGCCAGCTTTCCCCTTAGGGATGCTCTAATCACAGACGAGGGGCTCCCTGAGGAGGGGCTGGAAGTCACTCTGCCCCAGGCCAGGGTGCTGATGACCGGGCATAGATTTGCTGTCTTCTGGGAATAGTGGTTTTCCAGTGTCTTGACCAGGTCAAAGAAGACAAAGACACAGCCCTCTAGACATGCCAAAAGGAGATGGGGAGAGGAGGAGGAGCACTGGTTTGAAATGCCATGAAAACAGGTTTCCCAGTGTGTCCTCAGCTCTGAAACTAGGGCACTGCTTGACAGATGACGTCACGGTAAAGCCTTTCTCATGCCCAACCCGGTATCAAAGCTTTTAAACCACTTCATAGATGTTCTAGGTTACCTGTACCAGCCAGCTCCACCCAGCTCTGAAAGGCAGCTTCCTCTCTGGTCACTGAGACATGCCAGCTCCCAGCAGAGTTCCTCCTCTGTACTTCTGTTCAACTTGTAAAATAAAGAGCAAAGAATGGAGCCAGAGAAAGCCAGACAGGCCTACCCTAAGATTTAGCCTCCTTCCTATTCTACATGAAGCCCTGTTCTGTCCCTGGGGCCTGAGGTGGGGAAGGGTAGGACGGCCAGACACTTCCCACTGTATTGGGGTAGGTCAGGATAGCACGTCAACCCCGGGCTGCTCTTGGAAGCAGGGTGGAGACATCCTGTCTCATTGTTACTGCTCCCCTTCATTTCCAGAAATCTATCCTGCCACTAAGAGTTGATGGTGGACACCAAGACTGCCAGGAAGGGGGTCAAAGAGTTGCCAAGAGGCACCAGGGGACTCCTGACTGGGCTGGTTCAGCTCCGAGACAAAATTCTGCCAGGAAGATCTGATGGATGGAACTGGGTTCACCAAGCTCGTGCTAGGCCAGGCCACACCCCTGTGGGCACAGGTATTGGGAGAGAAAGGTCTTTTGCATCCCGGAATCAAGGAAGGCTGAAGGTTCTATGTTTAATACCGAACACTGTTTTAGTGGCTATGCCCTCTGTTTTAATGGCTATCCTTCTACTAACTCCAGTGACATAGGAATACTTACAATTATTATTGTCCAATAAAGCAATATCCAAAACCATTCTCTACTTAGCCTGAGGGATGGCCACTGTTTAACAGGTGGTCTCCATACTGCCAAATGGGTCTTCTCCTGAAGATTCCCAGGGGACACTGTAAACATCCCCATCTTCCAGATCCAGCTCAGTTTTGATTTATTATTTCTCAAACTTATTTGACTACACAATCCCTTCATCACAGGACACATCGTTATGAAAATGTCCCATACATTTTGGGAAATGCTGCATCCAAGCTTACACACACACACACACACACACACACACACACACACACACACACGTCTGCAGATCCTTTTTTCTGAGGCAGTCTGCTTCAGGTATCCAACAGTGCATTTCCACTTGGAAGGAGTCAGTTGCTAGAACTAAGCCAGAGAGCCGCTGTCGTCTGTAAGCTGACATTGCCCCCGAGAGTCATGAGCTGGGGCCTGTACTCAGTGCAGTAAAATGAGGAGGTGACGACGCGGTGAGGACGGACCCCTCAGAAACAGGATCCGTGCCCTTCTAAAAGTAACCCAAAGAAGCTCTCCTGTTCCTTCTGTCATCTGAAGATCAACAGGAAGGTGTTATCTGTGAGGGAGAGGGGAAGCCTGCACCAGCCCCCAGATCTGTTGGCACCTTGACACCAGACTCCCCAGCTTTCAGACATGTGAGTAATACATCCCATTGTTTATGAAATCTGAGGTATTACTTTATAAACCATCTCGCATGGATCCCGTTGGATATACTAAGAAAAAGGAAAAGGTGGGTAAAATTGGAAGGAAATCTAGAAATAGAAATAGTGAAATTTGAAGTTGCAATGCAGCAAGTGACCTGAGTGGGACCTAGTGTCTGAAGAGTCACCCAGAGCATCACTCTCAGGGGGGTCTGGCCAGAATTTCTATTGTCTCATTAGCTAAAGACCCAGGAAGCTCAGGCTGCATGCTGAGGGCTCTAGTTTCTGACTGTCCTTCCTCAGCACCACCAGTTTAAGAGAACTAGCTCCCAACAGCAGGAAGCTGTCAGATTCAGGGAAGAGGCAAATCATGGCCAGCACACAATCACCAAGGAAAGGTGTCTGCTCCTCAGTGCAGAAGTAAATAGTCCTGTATGAGAGCTGTGGGAGGGCTGAAGAGAGCCATTTAGGGAAGGGAGGGAGCGGGCGCCACCTCAGGCCCATCAGGAATGGCAGCAAGATACTGCCCAAGGCCCAACTAGTTCTTCTGTAAGAACCTTGCATTTCTGTTTTTCTTTTGTTTTCTTTTTTAACTTCTTGAAATTGTTTTTTTCTAGGCTGAAGAGATGGATTGCCAGGTAAGAGGACTTGAGGCTCTTTCCTGAGGACTGGAGTTCAGATCCTGATTCATGAATGCCAGTAACTCCAGTTGCAAGGGATCTGGCGCCCTCTTCCAGCCTCTGTGGGCATCTGCACATGCATGTGCAGATACACTCAAACGTGCATGCACATGTGCTCGTGCACATAAAAAAAGAAAAGGAAAGAAAAGTAAACGTTGGACTTTATGGCTTTCTGCAGGGAGCCAGCCCTTCTTTCAAGCTCTCTTCCTGGAGCTCTGCTTGGAACAGGCCGCATCTCCTCCTTTCTCACGCTTTCTTTCCAATCTTCTATGCATTTACCTCTTGGTGCTGCATTTGTGAAAATTCTCAGATCCCTTTTCTATGTCACCCATATCATGAAAATTTCTGGTGTAGGAGGGTCTTTTGTCTGTGTGTTACTTTCATTGGTTAAATAAAGAGACTGCCTTGGCCTTTTGATAGGGCAGAAAATTAGGTGGGCGGAGTAGACAGAACAGAATGCTGGGAGAAAGAAGGCAGGGGCAGAAAGCCACCAGCCATGAAGCTGCCAGGTCAGACATGTTGAATCTTTCCTGGTAAGCCACGGCCTCATGGTGACATACAGATTAATAGAAATGGGTTGAATCAAGATGTGAGAGTTAGCCAATAAGAGGCTAGAACTAATGGGCCAGGCAGTGATTTAATTAATACAGATTTCCATGTGGTTATTTCGGGTGTAGGCCAGCCAGGCAGGACGGAACAAGGAGCCCACGCCTCCACTACAAATTTCCAATTGCTGCTCATTATTTTAGACATGCTATAGTCTGCCTTTTGAGATTCAAACTCCAAGAACACTAAGCCTGTTTTGTAACATGCCAGACACTAAAGGGTAGTGCTTGGGATTCCCAGAGTCTGTGGGCTGCTTCTAGCTCCCCGCAGCCTCACTCCTGCCATAAGCCAGTGTCCGGGTAACCATTCACATTATCTAAGCACACCTCAACATCCTAGCTGAAGGAGGTCGGAACAGAGCTATGTAGCGGAAGAAAAAAATCAAGGGAAAATACTACTTTGAACGTTTTCAAATATTCTCCCAGCAGTCAATCTACCACCATAGATTGTAGGTAGTGCTGTGCCTACTGTGAGGATTCTGATTCTTCCATCCGACCTTGGGCGACCTCTGGGAGCTAGCCCTAGCCCTCGCCAAACCTTGGCCTCTCTCCTGAGCCGCTCAGAAGCATCGGGAGCGTGGTTCTTCCCCCTCGCCAGTCCTCAGTTTCCCTTCCCTTGCTATCTGCCCTTGTCTTCCCCTTCCTCTCGTCCAGCGCAGGGTCTAGGCTGGCCTTGCCTGGGCCCAGATAACAGCTGAACAATGGCTGCTGTAACTGAGAGCAAGGGAGGCCGTGGGAACCGCCAACGTTCTGGAGTGAGGGGCCGGAAAAGGGGAGGAGGAAATGGGCAGCTGGAAGGGCTGGGTGTCCACCCCCCCAGCCCTGCCCTGGAAGCCCCGTATCCGAAGCTGGTGGAAACGGGCCTGTTTCCCTTGGATGGCCCCTGCTGGGCCTCTCATTCTTTCAACAGCTATTTACTGGACACCTACTAGGTACTGGGCTCCAGGCCAGGAACAACCTTGCCCCTGGGGACAGTCCCTTCAACTCTGCAAAAACATTCCCGCTGTTGGCCCTGGACTCACCCCACAGCGTGCTGCTGCAGCAAGGCCGAGGTCCACAATGCCTCCTGACAACTCAGAATGGAGGCTCAGTGAGCTGCCCTGACTTCTGCAAGCGTTCACAGTAGGGCGGGCTTTGTCCCTCTCTGTCCCCAAGTAAAATCCCCTAGACAGCTTTCCCTAACAGCAGTTAACAGAGGTTAATTTGCCTCCCTCTCTCCTGCTCCCTCCCCCATCCCTCACGTGTTTAGGTCTCCAGGGTGCTGGAACAGCCACCTTTACCCTGAACGGCTGTTCTGGAAGCTTCACTGCCTATCAGCTAAGCACCACTACCATCAAGCATGCTCCCTAGCTATCACAGAGGTTCCAAATCCATCGTGGTGGTTACTCAACTTTCCTCTGGACGGCCACTGGGACCATTTTACCATCTTCGCTGAAGGGGGATGAAACTGCAAAGCCCACGCTTTTGAATCCAGCTCCATGAGCTGGCAGTTGGTCTTTGCCGGACTCGGGTCTCTTGCTGCTTATCTGTGTTTCACAGGATGTGTAAATCAGACTCCAGAAATTCCCGGTTTCCTCCTAGAAGAGGCAACCCAAGAAAGTGACAGGGCTCTCATTTCTCTGCTATGTCCCTAGAGGAGCTGTTTCAAATAACAAGGTTACTTTGAGTCATCACCAGGCCCTGTCTGGAAATCAGTTGGTCACAGAGAAAGGCTGCCAGAGGCCTCTCCAGATTGTACGTGTCTCACCCGGGCCGCACGCACATACAGAATACACACGTTCATTCTGTACTACTGTTTTGTTTTATTGAGACAAGGTTTCATAGACCCCAGGTTGACCCTAAATGGAGCCAAGGATGGCCTTAAACTTCTGATCTTCCTGCCTCCTGAGTGCTGGGATTTCAGGTGTGTGACATCATGCCTGGTTTATCAGACAGGGCATTGAATCTTGGGACTCTTGTATACAAGGCAAGCACTCTACCAGCTGAGTTACATTTCTAGCCCCATATAAGACACTGTTTATATGCTTACTACGAACAGTTTGTATACTTCATATATGTATGCTAAATATGTATGTATACATCCATGTTCTCCAAACATGCCTGCTATATGCCACATACACATGATTCATACCATCCTTATTCTACATGAACATTCCCTTTGTACATTACCATGTACTATACAGACTGCATTCGTAAATACACACGGCAATAAGTAAGGGTTCAGGGGTTAAGAGTTGTCCTTCTTTCTCCAGAGGACCAGGGTTCAGTTCTAAAAACCCACATGGAGACTCACAACCATCTACAGCTCCAGTTCCAGGAAGCCCAGTACTCCTCTGTATTAAGGGCAGCAGGCAAGCTCATGATAAACACAGGAACATCCAGGCGAAACACCCATACACATAAAATAAACCATTTCTAAAAACTGCCCACACATTTTGCAAAAATACTGTAGCTTCCCGAGTAAAATTCGCCTCAAGGATTGTAGTTCTAAACCAGATAGGGTCCCAGCACTCAGAAGGTAGAGGCAAGAGAATCAAGAGGTCAAGGCCAGCCAGTTAAGATGTGCCCTTAAATCTCAAAACTCAAAACGCAGAAGCAGGCAAATCTTTGTGAGTCTGAGGTCAGGCCTACATAGTGAATTCTAGACCAGCTAGGGCTACAAAAGGAAACCCTATTTAAGGAAAAGAAAAGAGAGAAGGGCACTAGAGAGAGTGGTTAAGAACGTTTGTGCCAGCTGGGCAGTGGTAGTGCACGCCTTTAATTTCAGCACACAGGAGGCAGAGGCAAGAGGATCTCTGTGAGTTCGAGGCCAGCCAGGTCTACATAGTGAGTTCCAGGACAGCCAGGACTGTTACACGGAGAAACCCTGTCTCAAAAAAACAAAACAACAACAAAGGAACACTTGTTGCTGTTTCAGAGGAGCTAATTTTGATTCCTAGTACCCGCGGGAAGGCTCAGAACCACCTGTAACTCCAGGTCCAGGGAATTTAACACCTTCTTCTGGCATCCACCTAGGGACACCAGGTACGCATGTGCTACACTACACAGATATACATGCTTCTTGGAAAGCATTCACATACTTTGAATAAAAATAATATTTTTTAAACATTTTTAAAGAGTTTAAAGCCATCTTCAGCTACAAAGCAAGCACAAGGCCAGCCTGGGGTAATTATGACCGTGGGCTACACCTCACCCGTTCTCCTAGTCTGTTCTCTACTTACTCAACAATACTGACATGTTTTTTTCTGTTTCCGAAACAAACAAACAAAAATAACTAACTTTCCTCATTATTATCTATAAATAAATGCAGCTGGGCACAAATCTCTCAAAATGCCAGAAAAACAAATGGACCAAGAGTTCTGATTTGGGGGTGCCTACCCCCCCTCCCACTTCCCTCCCGGAAAGTCACTCGTGCTTCTGTTTGCATGCGACCGGGCATCAAATGCCTGGGGACACCTGTCTCCCATTAGATGTCTGGCCCTGGGGAACACACATAAGATTTGTCACAGTAATGAGAGAGCCATCCATTTCTCACAGAAGGCTGGTCCTCTGCCCACTGTTAGAGAGCACAGGATATCACGGAGGGTGTAATGACGTTGGGGGGAGCGAGACCCAGCATGCATCGCTAATTGATCACAGCATCTGTCTCTCAGAGCTTGGTCTTGGCTTTGCAGTCTTCTGCAGGACTCCCAGCCTTTCCAGCTACTCAAGGCAGGCAAGGGAGATGGGAACTGTGTGACCCAAGAAGCCCTGTGTCCTCATTCTATGAATGAAGACACC